>VDFB02075321.1:222854999-223025806 GCA_007258455.2 Sequoia sempervirens | reverse complement strand
CAACTATGTTGCTCTAATGAGTCAAATCATTGAGTCTGAGCCTTCCAGTGTTGAGGAAGCTACTAGCCAACAAATATGGAAAGATGCTATGGCTGAGGAGTATCAATCCATTCTCAAGAATGATGTTTGGGACATCGTACCTAGACCTAGACCTGAAGGAAAATTTGTTGTTTCTTCTAAGTGGCTCTTCAAGATCAAGCATGCGGTTGATGGGAGCATCGAGAAGTACAAGGCTAGGTTTGTGGCTAGAGGATTCTCGTATAAAGAGAGAATAGACTATGAGGAAACCTTTGCTCCAGTTGCTCGTTATACTTCAGTCAGGACCATCATTGCTATTGCAGCATCTAAAGGATGGAAGATTCACCAAATGGACATGAAGACAGCATTTTTGAATGGTGTAATCGAGGAAGAGGTATATATTGAGCAACCTGATGGCTTTGAGGTACATGGGAAGGAGTCATGTTTGCAGGTTCAAGAAGGCTTTGTATGGCCTTAAGCAGGCTCCTCGTGCTTGGTATGAAAGAATTGATCGTTATCTGTTAAGCTTGGGCTACTCCAAGAATGATGTTGATTCAAACCTATACTTCAAGGTAATTGATGGCGAAGCATTAATCTTGGTTCTCTATGTTGATGATTTAATTCTTACTGGAGAAGATCACATCATTATCAATTGCAAAAAGGAGTTAGCTTCTGAATTTGAAATGAAGGATCTTGGTCTCATGCACTACTTCCTTGGTTTAGAAGTATGGCAAAAGCCTGATGAGATGATTCTAAGTCAAGGGAAGTATACTATTGACATTCTGAAGAGATTTGGTATTATGGATTGCAAATCCATGTCTACGCCTATGGAGACGAACTTGCATAAGTTAAAAGAGGTTGCAGCTAGTTCAGATCTAGTGGATTCAACTTTGTATAGGCAGTTGATTGGATCATTGATGTATCTAGTCAATACTAGACCAGATATTTGCTATGTAGTGAGTGTACTTAGTCAATTCATGTGTGAACCAAGGCAAATACATCTAGTTGCAGCGAAGCATATCCTAAGATACTTGTGTGGCACAGTTGGGTATGGCTTGAGATTCTTTTGGTGTGGACTTACAGTTGCATGGATATACTGATTCTGATTGGGCAGGGTGTGTCACTGATCGGAATAGCACCTCTGGATGTTGTTTCAGTTTGGGGTCTGCGATGATCTTCTGGTGTAGTAGGAAGCAGACTTCAGGGCACTGAGTACAGCAAAGGCCGAGTATATTGCAGCTTGTGTGGCAGCTTGAGAAGCTATGTGGCTTTGGAAGCTCCTTGCAGGATTGTTTGGACAATCAATGGAGCCAACTGTCATTCATTGTGATAATCAAAGTTGTGTGAAGCTTTATGTCGATCCAGTGTTTCATGACAGAACTAAACATGTTGAGATCAAATACCACTATATCAGAGATATGGTATTGAGGAAAGCAATTCAGTTGAAGTACATCAGCACTGATGAGCAGACGGCAGACATTCTCACCAAGCCTCTCTCTAGGATAAAGTATGTGTACTTTCGAGACAAGCTTGGTATGGTGGAGAATGAAGCTCTAGCTGAGAAGGAGTCTCAGTATCAGTGATCATCTTTAATGCATTTCTCTCTATGAGAGGGATTTGAGGTGCAAGCCCTTGTTAATGCATTTCTCTTTGAGAGAGATTTGAGGTTAAAACCCTTGTTTCCACCCTTTGGGAGTACCCATGGTGGATGTCATGTGTGTGACTCCATGACAACATCACGTGAGAGAGTTCGTGATGATTTTCTTGTACTTGTGTTTTTCACCCTTTGGGAGTAGCCATGGTGAATGTCACAATGAGGTGATGACATCACGTTGAGTGATGAGCACTTGTGCACATTTACCATACATGGGAGTAGCCATGATGGTTGATATCATGATGAGGTGATATTTTTTCCTTTCCACATATGGGAGTAGCCATTGTGGTTGACATCACGAATGAGGTGATATGTCTTTTGCAGCTGGAAGTATCCTCCCTAGCTAAGAGGGAGTGTTGATGTTCAAGTCAGCGTTGGGCCTCTACTTCCAACCCAGCCTGATCTATGAAGGGAAATTTAAATCATAGCCTAACGGCTATTTAAATTGAAGTCGAATGGTTAATGAAGAGGCACGAATTAAATGATGTTTTATTTAATTGTTGAGGCTGACATCCTTAGGAGCGAATTCAGGAAAGGATGTGTTTCTTTGAGGCCGACTTCATGTGTGTTAGAGACAAAACTTTTGGAGGACAACTTGTTGTATTGAAGAGACACATCCTCTCCCTTCATCTTGTATATATGTTTGATGGTTATTCTTTGTTTCATATTCATTCATTCAGTTCATTGTTCTCATAGTTCGATATTCTCAAGTGCAAGTTTGTGCATCAAGAAAATCACCAAGATCGATACAATTAAAGGAGGTTGAATTGTCATCAGCAAGTTGCTTAATATTTTTGCTGTGTTAGCATCAGTTTGTGGTGCTCATTCTTGGCCTTCATATCGGCCTCTTTGTAAAGGACACATTCATTGATATTCAATATATAAGTGATATATTGTTGCTGGGTTTTTCTCCCTCAAGTGAAGGGCTTTCCCAGGGTATATGCTGTGTTATTGTGTCTGATTTTTAATTAAATTTCTGCTCTTTAATCTGATCATAAAACTTAACAGTGACAAGGCTAGAAAACTTCATTTTTGTCATCTCATGGAGCTAGGGCAAGTTATCATCGAAAACTAGTAATTTTTCATCAATTTTGTCTTTCAACTCTTCTAATGCACTAGGATTGCCAGTAATTTTATGATGTAATTTGATACATTTTTTGATAATTTTTGAACCATGAAGGAGAAAAAAATCTTTCCACGCCCTAATTGCTTAGATGATTCCTCCAATCTTGTTCACGGTTAACAAGTTCTTATCCAATCCAGCAAGAGAAGGTGGTGTAGGAGTAGAAGAGTCAACTAGCATATGTGTTGAAGATAGGTAGTTAGTTGTCTTTACATGAGCTTTTAGTTGTTCTTTGGTCTGCTCATCTTTATCCATCCTTTTCAAAATAATGGATACAATTGTTTTCTTTTTTCACTTCTCTCATTTGACGTCCAAGATTAACCATGGTAATCTGATAATCAAAACATTGCATCTCTCTCTTCTTTATTGTAGAATGAGGTAGCAATTTATATGGTTCTTCTTCCTTGTGCATCCACAATAACAAAAGAGAGGCCTCTTGCTTTCTTAGAATGATGGTGTATTTTAAACAATGAAACCATGGCTGAAAAATCATCAAAAATAGATATCACTTCTCTTTTCCTCTTTTTTAATGTGTTGTCAAGCCACATAAGCATATTCAATTCTAATGCATATCCCTGTTGGGATGATTCTGCTTGATCAATTATGTTCTCAAGTGTATGCTAAGGTAAAGGCATTGGAGGAGGAGATGTGCGTGGCAATGGAAACTCTCGATGAGGTGGGGACTCACGAGAGGGAGGAGACTCTTGTTGTGCAGGAGATCTTTCTTGTGCAAGAGCCCTTAGACAAGGAGTCTTTTTCACAAGCAGAAGATTTTCATGGATGGAATTCTCTTTTTGAGGAGGAATGTCATCATGAATAGGAAACTTCTCAACATTCAATCATGCTTCAAGAACATGACTCTTTTTTATCAATTTTCTTTTGAGGAAGCTCATGGTTTGAATCTCGAAGAGGTTGTTAAGGCTGATGAATATCTTGCCAAAGGCGAGCAAGATTTGTTGCAAGAGGCAAAGATGGTTGATGAGTGACGCAAGAGCCAAAACTAGCGAAGACCATAAATTTTGATTCAAGAAGTCGTTTAAGCCCATTTTGTTTTTGAATTGAAGACCTCAACATTTTTGGGGCTAAATTCAACCATCTAAGGCCAAAAAAATGTAATTTAATGTTTTTTTCAAAATTTTGCAAACTTCTGAATGGGGTTGTGCTTAAATGGCTGGGCCATAAGGTTCTCAAGATAGAGACCCATGTTTTGATCCCCAAAGTAACATCTTAATTTGGAACTCCAAGTGGTGGCTCTTGGACTTCCATTGTGGTTTCTTGGTTGAATAAGTTAAATAAGTGGTTATTTGTTGAATATGTTGATGGGGAGCAAGTCCCCCTTGTGACCTCCACTAGTGTGGGGCCAATATAAATAATCCCTCCTTATCGATCAAAAAAAACGAAAAATACCAAACTTAATAATCTAGCATCTAAGTGTGATCTTGAGTTGCAATTCACTCCAAGGACTCATTTAGTTGTGTACGAGTTATGGGATAATCTTTAGGTCCTATGCTTAAATGCAAAATTACTAAAAGTAGCAAATTGAAAGTTACTAAAATTACTTTCATTTTGAACCCATTTTTTCAAATTAATGATCTCGGAGAGCTCCATGTCACCATAACCCACCCTAATCGGTTACAACCTATTTCAACATTTTTTAAGGGCCAAATTCAAACATCTAAAGCCCAAAATTTGCAATTTAATGGTTTTTTTAGTTTTTTTAGAATTTCTTGGACTTAATAATTTAGTGTCTAAGTGTGATATTGGTTTGCAATTCACTCTCAAGACTCATTTAGTAGTGTAAGGGTTATGGGATAGTTTGTAGGTTCATCTAGGTTTAAATGCAAAATCATTAAAAATAGCATATTGAAGATTACTAAAAATTGTTGATGTTCATGTACAGCGTCGGTCTCTACTTCCAGCGATCTCCTATTTGTAATAAATCAAATATAGCCCCAAGCTATTTCATTTATTGATACTCTAAGAGGCGTAATTATTAAGAGACATATCTATTTGTTAAGACTAACAAATCTTAATGAAGAGGCACATTTATTATCAAGGCCGACCTTGATTGGAAGAGACGCGATTTTCAAGATACGATTTATGAGGAAGCCGACTTATCATGTTTTGGATGCGTCTCCATGAAAGGATATCTCCCTATGCTGACCGACATGATAGTGAAGAGTCGTGTCCTTCTCTTGATATTGTATATATATTCATTGGCATTCTCTTTGTTGATCATTCAGTTCATTCAATATTCATTCAACATTCATATCAAGTTCAAGTTCTTCAAGTGCGAATTTGTCTCTAGGGAAGATCAATATTATTGTAGAAGGCGAAGTTACTTCATTGCTGTGTTAGCATCAGATTGTGGCCTTAATATCGGCCTCTTTGTAAAGGAGATATTCATTGATAATTCAATATATAAGTGATATATTGTTGCTGGGTTTTTCTCCCTCAAGAGAAGGGTTTTCCCAGGGTATCTGCTGTGTTATTGTCTGATTTTGAATTAATTTTTCTGTGCATTTAATCTGATCACTAAATTTAACAAAAATTACTCTCATATTCCACCCAAATTTCTCAAATTGAAGATCCTAGAGTGCTCCACATCACCATAATCTGCCCTAGCTTATTTTAGCCTATTTCAACATTTTTTGGGTGCGAAATTCAACCGTTTAAGACCCAAAATTGCAATTTTATATTTTTCGCATTTTTAAGAATTTTTTAGACTTAATAATTTAGTGTCTGAGTGTGATCTTGGGTTGTGATTCACTCTCAAGAGTCATTTAGTTGTGTAGGGATTATAGGATAATTTTTAAGTCCATCTATGCTTAAATACCAAATTACTAAAAATAACACTTTTTTCAAAATTAGCTTCTCCAGTTACTCTATGGTGTTTTCTTTGGTCCATTTTTGTGGGAGCATTTATTAGGCTTTAGTGGAGGAACAAGAACATTTTAAAAAGTGGAGAATTAGTAATTGTATTTAAAAACTAGACTCTTTATATTTGGGGCACTGTTGACGTGGTTTTTGTGACCGCACCAAACAGCAGAACAAAATAGTCCGAAGGCTATTCCATTCTCTCTTGATCAAAGTATTCCGTGCGCTAAGATTGCGAGAAAGTTCGCACGTTCAACTCCAAGGTTCCTTTAATGCGAATAGACCCAGTTTGGTTGATGTGTATTTGTTGTGTTCTTACGAGGGGACTTACACAATTGTTCAAACTTCTTGCAGTTAGCAGCGGGTACGTGGTCTGAAAGGGATTCTTGCGCGTATGATTTGGTAATGTGGTTCGTTTTCCTAAAAACTAATCAGAAATGTGCGGAAAGTAAAAGAGTTTAGGGTCTAAGAAACTTATGTTCTACTCTAAATGCAAGATATGTGGGATTCATTTTTGGCAAACTTCAACCAAATTTCACCTAGCCTCATGTCGGACAGCCTTGGTAAAATCGGTGCAATCTTCAAGGGGATAGCGAAAAATGTTCAAATTATGACTCAACATGCATACACCATCACAACGATGCATATAAGCATACAAATCACAATTGAAGTTAAACACAAAATAATTTCCAGTCGACCACGCAAGGCAAACTTATCATCAACAAGTTGCTAGTGGTATGGAATAAAGAAGCTACCTCAACAAAAATACCACACATCAAAGTAAACTACTTGCATGAAATTAAGCTACTTGGATACGAAAGGAAGGAGAGACCTTGCTAGCTATTCATGACAAGACGAATTCCACCATCAATGAAAAGATCTATTATCATGAAAAGTGTTACACAACAATCTCCCAAAAGTTTTCAAAGGGAAAACTTTCTTTCTTCTCCACACTATGCAAAATGATCTACTATGCTCTACTCTCTAGCTCTAGCTCTAATGCTAATGCCCAATCTCTCACAATGTCTACTGTCTAATGAATTACAAATGAGGGGGACTCCCCCTTTTATAGCTAGCCAAGTCCCAAAAGACGGCTAGGGTTACAATTAATAGAGTGGCCAAAATCGTGCCACCTCAACCCTAACCCTAAAAATTGCCAGAATAGGGAGTGGTATATTAAATGCATCAAAGATTCCCACTCACTCCCAAAATAGTAAATGTAATATATGTCCACATTCAGTCTTCTAGAAGATCCTCGTCCAGTAGTGCGTTCCCATTTGCCTTCTCTCTGACTGCCAACTCAACAAATCTGCCAAGTACGGCCTCAACCTCCTGAACTGAAATCGGTGGAACACAATCTAACTGAAACTCTAATACTGTGACTGAATGTTCATGCCTTGTACAAGATTTTCTCCAAGCAGCTAAGGAGTCCTGCGTGTTCTGGATCAGAGTGGAGAAAGTAGCAGTACTCTCGAAATCATCCTGTACAAAGGTCTTAACGTCTGCAAAGAAAGGCACCAACAAACCCCTCAAATTATCAACACTTATCTCATCTGGATTCAACCGCCTAGCAAATATGGCCTCAAAAGTGTTCTGAACTCCATCTATAATGTTGGCCATAGCATTATGTACTCTGGCTGAATCTGCCTATGCCGCATCGAAGAAGCCACGCCCTGTGATTGCCGAAGAATACCACCGAGAGAAATCATATCGGTCATTCTCCTGAATGACACCTCCATCGATCAGCACTTGCAATGGAACATGCCTCAATACCTCAAGACGCTGGATAACTTTGCTTTGGTAGATAGAGGCATCGCCCCAAGCATGATCCACTGCATCCATCCGTGTCAAAATACTAGAGGCCTGCTGGAAGGCAGAAGCAAGGTCCTCGATAAATTTCTCTGTCTCGGCACGAACTCCTGTGACCCATTTATCTGCCTCCTGTGCCATCCTCCCCAACTCTACCAAGCTGCTGATCGACTCTCTAGGTACATCTGTTGGAGGCTCTATCACTGGTACATCCTGCCCTCGAGAACGAGATAACTGCTGTACATATCCAATTAAGGCTTTGTGTTCTCATTTCAACCTTTTGTATTTTCCTTCTTTCTTGAACAACCTATCCTTGAGGGCGAGGAAGGAGTTATCACACTCCTCAACAATCTACGCACCAGTAGGGCATCCCAAGTCTAGAGTCGTGACCACATAATTCTCAGGAACTGCTTCATTCCGGTCACACTCAACTCGTGGAACAGCAACGTGAAGAGTACGAGAGCCATCCTCTTCAGTGGATATCTTTGAAAATTTTCTTGCTTTCTTCTCCTGTGGAGGTGCACTGATCCGGTTCAAGAACTCCTCCATCTCAACTGCTGGATCAATTTCCTCACTAGGGCTTCTTCTCATTCTATCTTTAAGCCAATCGGACACCTCATACTGTATATCGAAGGGCTGCTGCTCCTGTGCCTCGACCTCTCTAAGCTGCTCAACTTCATCATTCTGGCGAGGCTCATCGTCCTCAAGTGGCTGAGTATCACCTGACACTATATCATCATCTTCGTTCATGGCCGCCTCTAACTCCTGTTGAAACTGAGGGTCAGTAATAGTCCCCTCATCGTCCTGCTGATCAATCCTAACAGGTGCGTTGACACTCTGGCCAATCAACTCTCTCCGTGGAGGCTGAATATTATCCTGTACTACTGGCACCTGATTCAATACAACCCTCTGATCAGCAAATAAAGAGACCTCCTGTATGCTTGGAGAACGTGTCTCCAAGGGTGTTGCCACTGTGACTCGTGGAGGCTCTGGCTGGGTGGGCTCCTGTTGAACTATTTCCTTCTTCCTGGACTCTGGACCTCTTGTGATCTGCTTCTTCCTTCTTGTGGTGGGCGTCCTGTGATCTCCCATCATATTGTAAGTTAAGGCAATTGACCTACTCTTCAATCTGTTTACCCGTCTGTCAACCCATGCTCTAGTAAATGTCATAACTGGGATGGAGAGTATCCAAATCAGCAACCTCGGGCTCTGACCAATCGGGAGGTGGAAGTGGAGTATCTCGAACTGCTGCATAATCTGGATGCACAACATCCATATCCTCATTGACTTGGTCCGGAACTGGCACAACTTCGCACTCCCTGATCAAGGTAATTGGCAATCGAGAAAACATTCTTTTCCTTACTTCAATTTCATCAACTGCATCAGCCCAATAATCTTCAATGGTGGCCTTATGTTTAAATTCTTCTGACAACACCCATTTGATGTTATGGTGCGGATCATAATGTTGTCAACTTGTATGATATGAGAAGTGATAAAACTGAAGCTCACTTTCAGCTTCTCTAGCTGCCTGTATCGAAGGACACACCTCATCCGAGTTGCCCATTACAATTGGAAATTCTATCCCTCCCTTCTTTTTCTTCTTTTGAATTTTGTCAAAGGCTAGCAACTGTCTGGATATCTCTAGCATCAATATTCTATCTGTTGGGTACTTAAGCAGCCTATATGGGTACGAAGAAAAACCTTGCAGCCTAATGTATGAAAATCTCGGAAACTGTATAAACCAGCACCCATACCTTTCAATTAGCTCCTGGGCATCTCTCGAGATTCTATGATGCGACCGCTCCTGAAGCAGCCTCGTGATGTACATGGTGAATGAGTCGTTGACACGCTTGTAGTGGGTTGTACTTGACAGGTGCAACTGTGGACAGGCATCATAGATTTTGAACTGATGAGAGCCACAGCCGACAGGCTCCTTGTAAGATATCCCCCTGTACTTCGTCATCCGTGCCAACATGTAGATGATGTAGGAACTCATGTAAAATGTCTTCGTCCTTCGGAGGCTCAGGAGCTGCTCATGTATATTGTCGCTGATCATCTCTGCCCAATTGATATAATCCTTCCCTTCTAGCACCAGGTTGATGTAGTAAAACATCCAAGGCTCAAAAATAAATGACTGTGCACAGCCACCAACCCTGCTCAGCATCATAATGAGGTCACAGTACTCTTGCTTCAAATCATCCGCTATGATCTGTTTGGGCAACTTCGTTCGAGAAGGCTTAAGAGTGCTCATCCAGTGGGTGTTAATTGTCTCCATGCATCGTTCAAAAGTAGAAGCATACATCCGCTCAGCCCGCTCTCTGGATTTATAGACCATGTTTCTGTGCACCGGGATCCCGAAAGCTTCACCAATGGCCGCTGGAGTAAGATTGGCAAGCACTTGGCCATCTGGTGACATGATCGACCGGTGTTCCTTCTCGTAGCAATTAGCACACTCCATCATCAACTCCGAACACTGTATAGCTGGCGGGAAACCAGCAGCTGCATATAGTCCGCTTCGAACAATGTTGTGCGAAGCGACTAAAGCCCGATAACTTCCGATTCCAAACATCCGGTTCTTGAAAGTCTCCAGGTTGACAGAGCCCAGGTTAGTGTCCGTCAACTTGCCCAGCTTTGAAATGAACTTTGACTCTGGCATGAATGTCTTACTCAGCGTCTTGATTATAGCTTGTCTGGAGGCGCCATTGTCCTTTCCAATTGTCCTTGCTTCAGCCATCTGCAAACAATAACATCCATCAGCAATTTAATTTATAACAATAAGATATGACATTGTGTAGGGGCTGCAGTCAACTTCTAGAAGCTGCAATAACTCTCGTGTTTGCAAACCTCAGCTTCTTTTCTTCAATAAGTTCGGACTTCAACACTTAGAACAGATTTCTAAGTAGACTTCGATGGCTTCACTGTTCTTAATCAATGTCAACCAGCAATTTGAACTTCACACTTTATATCAGCAATCAGCAATCTTGTAATCCACACTTTGAAAACTCAGCAATTCACTTCTAGGCGTCCCTCTTTCAACTGGCAACTTCAACTTTAGCAACGAATTAAGCTTCAGCCTCAACACCAGCAAATTCGTACCTCTCAGCACAAGCAACTTCTATCTTCAGCAAATACTTCTTTAACCAGCAAGGGCATACCTCTCCAGCAACTCAAGGCGTCCTTCCAACAGTCTCAGCAACATTCAGACTTCGAACTCTTCAAGCAACAACTCACTGCAACACTTCACTTAGAGCAAATTCAACTTCTTCAACTATGAAAACAAGTGAGAAACATCTTCATTTTATAGCTAAAACTCGAATTCTAGAAGAAGCCGTTTTTAGCCAGTGCATTTAACTTCCACTACTCTGTTTCAAAAATTCGAATTCTCCCTCTCTGGTATTTCTAACACTTGTCTCCAGTCGTCGGGAATCTTGTTCTTCTAGAAACTTGACTTTGACTGGCGTCTTTGAATTCGTTTTCGAAAAATTTACTTTAAATCCATCTTTTAATTTACCAGTCGGAGCTCTGTCACTTGAATTTGAATTTAAATTCTCCTCTGTTCTGAAAAATTCATCCTCGAAGAATTCAATCAAAATTATCTAGGCAACTCATCTCGAACTCATCATTCGAAGAAAATTCATCTTGAAAGCACATTTTATTCATCTTTGCCTTAGAAAATTTTAAATTCTCCCTTAGGAAAATTCACAATTTGAGCACTGATTAAATTCTTCACTGAAAGAGTGTCGGCGAAGTTCGGAAGACTTGGAAATCCATCTATCATCACGAACATCCAGTACCCAGAAGAAAATTTTCTTCAGAACACCTCGAATTCATGGGTACCCAACGAACGGGTTCATTTAATTTTTCAATTTGAACCTTAGAAAAATATTATTTTGTCGAATTAAATCCATTCTTCGCTTGTGATCTTCCTGTTGCTCCAGCTTCTTGAAGAACTTGAATTCATCCTGCATTATCATCGTCTCTGACTTCATCTCTGAGGAAAGTTGCTCGCTCTTCGGAAAATTTCATCACCCTGAGGCTCTAGGCGTATTTTCTAAGAAGAAAATAATTTGCCTTAGAAAATATTTCAATCATCTTGCATTTTGAGAATTTGCCTTGGAAAATATTTTGTTTGCCTGCCAGCGAGAGAAGTATCATCTTCACTTAGAAAAATTTACTCATGCCCGGCACACTTGATTTGCCACCCATCATTTTGGATTTAACTCCACACTTGAAAGGCAATTTTATTTAAAAAATTCTAACGCCTTAGAAATATTTTATTATTCTCCACTCAACATTTTAGGCGCATTTTATATTTATCCTTGCCTTAGAAAATTTTTATATCACTTAGCAAGTCACTTCACTTCATATTTCTCCTGAGACCCTAGGCGCATAACTCTTGACATTTTAAAATCACGCCTTGAAATATTTCTTCACCACGCCTTAGGAAATTATTTTCTCACACTTCACACGCCTTAGAAAAATTTCTAACACCTTATAACTCCCATCAACCCTTGGCGCATATAACACACTTGAGAGAAAATAAAAAAAAAACGCCTAGAATTCATCTTTGCCACCTCACACGCCTTAGGAAATTCTCCAACACCTTACACCTTGAGTGCGCCTAGCTTTTACCATCTTTCACCACGCCTGAGGATTGTTTTTCACCTTATTTACCATCTCTATTCACCATTTTACACCTAAACTTGGGCGCATTTTGGCCTGGCAAGAGGACGAGTTTCTTTGACTTGTTTGACTTATTTCATCTTTGGGCGCATTTCCATGTAGCTGGAGGATAAAGCATGTTGACTTGTTGACTTATTCTTCTTTTGGGCGCATTTTGGATGTGGAGGAGGATAAACTTTTCTAACGCCTTTAGAGTGACTCTTCACATTCCACTTTTTGTCCTCACATGCATGCATTTGGGCGCATTTTGCCCCTTGAGGAGGATGAAAAGTTTGACTTTGCTTTGACCTTCCTTGCCTTGGGCGCATTTCACCCCTGCTACAGGATGAATTTTGCAAGTTGGGCGCATTTGGAGGGGTGAGGCGGATTTCCTACACTTAGAAAAAATTTTTCAACCTCCTGAGCTTTCCTTGGGCGCATTTTGGCATGCCTGCAGGACAAACTTCGTTGACTTCTCCTTGACTTTTGCCTTGAGCGCATTTCACCCCCTGAGAGGGATGAACGCCATACTTAGCATTTTCTTGAGCTTCCTCACTCACCTGGGCGCATTTTGCTATGCCTGCTGGATGAATGATGTTGACTTCCTTTGACCTTTCCAGTTTTAGGCGCATTTTGGCCTGTGTACAGGACGAACTCAACACTCTTAGAAAATTTTCATGCCTCCTCACTAGCTGGCGCATTTTGCCATGTCTTCTGGATGAAGTTCCAGACTCAGACAAATTTTCTCGTTCCTCGCCAGTATTTCATACCCTGCTATTTATAGTAAGCCTTCTCATTTTTGCACTTCTGAAGCTCGGAACGACCTGAAATTTCGCACACCGCCTCCTCATAGCCTTGTTGTCCTGTCGACACTGCCATCTTTAGTCACCCTGCTATTTTTAGCCTGTTTTTGAAGGTGGTTTACTATAAATAGTAACCTCATGTTTCTGATAGTTCCACTGCTCCGATCAAGTTGAAATTTGAATGAGGCGCTCCTCACCACGTGACCTGTCTGCTAACACTGACGCATGCACTTGATTTACTATTTTTAGCCAGTTTCCAAATTGACTTACTATAAATAGTAAGTGCTCCGATCGACTTGAAATTTCACCGATAGATAGCTTGAAGAATGACCGATAATGCGTTGGTTTTACCCTGATTTTGAAAATTTTGACTTTATATTACTTATTTTTAGACTCCAGAACAAAACCTAATTTTGCGGCGTATCAAATGGAACTTCGTTTGTCTGCATTTTACGACGCTGCGCGTCGATTCGTGAATCGGCGTTGGGAAGCCCGGCTGTCGGGACACGCTAAAATAGCAAGTTCCTTCTTGAGTGAGTATCTCCGTTTGCATGTCACACCGTGTGACTCTCGAAAAACCATCGGGGAATCACGACATGCAAAAGAAACCGACATGCAAACCCTAAAATGGCACCGGAAGGATGAATTGAAAGTGAACGATGCCGTGCTTTGCGTATTATAAGTAGCGAAGGTCACCGAAAAACCCGGAAGGAATATCGGACATGCAAAGAAAACTACGGCTATCGGTACTTGTGAAATTTGTCACGGGAGCGGGCGCTAAAATAGTAAGTTGTCGGTTTTGCTCAAATTTTGCTTACGCGAAATGGCGATTACTCACGAATCGCCGTGTAGCTATTGAATCTCAAAATATAGTACGACAAATTGCGAATAGTGCACTTACTAAAATAGTAAGTACAGCCGCCTGGAATCTGATGAAAACTTGCTGAGAGCCTGCTGGAAACATGCTGACAACAATGTTAGGTTCAATTTTCAAATTACTGACTCTATTCGACCTCGGACTGACCAGAAACGATGAAACCCTAATCTTAGACTTGGTCAATTTCACACTTAAACTCACTGACGGGCGCAACCCCTCGAAAGGCGGACATCAGAAAAGAGACAGAGCGAGAGAGAGAGAAGAAAACCCAAGCCAAAAGACCGGAACGGAGCAAAAATTTAGGGGGTCCCCATCTTGAATGGGGCGATGTGTGAAAAGGTCACAACAGGCACCTAGAGGAATAAGGAACTAGGTATTTTGTGGTGAAATACTAACTAAATATTGTTTTCTTTTCTTTCTCTACACTTTGGGTTACATCAAGGAGAATGCACAAGAGGGTGAACTTCAACAATAGAACCAGTAACACAATTTCATTAAAAATCATTTTCTTGGCCTCTTTCACTTGTCTTTGAAAATAATTTTGGGCTTCTTTCTCACCAAAGGCACATGCTCCTACCAAAATTCTTCTTCTCCAACAATTACTCTCTTGCTAGAAGTAGTCTATGTAGATAAACCAGAGAGAGTAGTCTCATTTTCTTTTGGAGGTGTTTTGGAATTCTTATCGTTCTTTAGGACTAGCTTTTTATTTTATCTACTCACTTGGAAACTTGCTCTAACAATTGATATGAACCCGTGGTTAAAGTTTTGACTCTTGAGGATGAAGCAGATCCACTGATTGGTACCTTTGAAATGGTCTACTACGAGAATGACAGCAATCAGAAGTGTTGTTGGGAATAGAAGTGGATTTCTTTGCTGCTCTTTTTGGACTTTCAGTGCTATATTCAACATTAGACTCGTGTCTATAACTTTTGGTGATCTTTTACTCTTTTTGATCATCTAGTATTTTCTGTTTGACTTGGTGCCTAGCACCATATATTGTACCTGCTCTATTGGTTTTCTTGATAATCGATCTCTTTTTTAAAAAAACTTGCTCTAACAATTTAAAGCTTCTTGCAATCACATTTCTAGTTCTATTTTTTTATTGAAGTGTCTTCAGTGATCATACAATTCATCTTGGGTATTGTTGAGCATAAACTTTCTCTAAATTGTAATAAGGGTGCAACACTTTACTTTACCAACTTCAAATCATTTGATCTAGAAAATGTTCAATCAAGAATAATCCTTTTTCCTCACTTCATGCTCATCCATGCAATCGGTCCAGAAATCTTTGAGATCATATTGATGCTTGTATAGGGCCCCAACTAAATTTGAAATATTTCCCCTAGGCTCAAAGTAGTTCCTCTTCTTATATAGGTGTGAGCTAATCTTAGCCATTTCCTTCTCAATATTTTTGGTATGAAGATGGGAAGCACAAGTATAAGCACCAATGGAAATGGGAAAGTGAACACTTGTTTTATTCTTTCCTAATAGCCATTTATGTGCATGTTACTTGCATATTTCCAATAGAACAATTCTATTGCTAGGATACTTTAGCAATTTATATGGGGCACTAGCAAATCCTCCACCTCTGATATAAGTGAATGTTTAGAATTGGATAAACCAACTTTTGTAATTAGCAATTGCAGCAGTAGCTTCCAACAAAATTCTCTTATTGAAGTTTTTTTCCATGAATCTAATTAGATAGAAGAAAAAATCATCATCCACTATTATAATGGTTTTGTCTCTCTTTCAGTTCTAATTGAGGATAGTATTCATATACTTTCTACTCCGCTAAGCCCATGACTCCTATCCTATTAATTCCTGGAAAAGCTTCCCTTCTTGCCAATAAATATACCAAATAGGAGGTCATGAAAAAGCAATTGTTGTCTTGAAAATCATAGAGCTGATCATGTAGGTGATTAATAATCAATGTTTCCCAATCAATTTTGTTTTTGTCTTCTGTAATAGTAAGCATGCAGTAGCACATCTATGAATGGAAATCCTTAGCTACTAGTTTCCCAACTATCCTATTCAACAAGATGATTAAATCACTTCTACCTTTGATGAACTCACTTTTGTGAAGGGTCTTGGGCATCGTTCTGACTGTTGCTCTTTTCTTTATCAACTTGTTATCATTCAAGCATTTGACACAACTTATTATATGCTTATCACAATTATTAATTTGCAAGTTCGACTATAACTACAGCATATTTGATGTAAGTAGGAAGACCAAAAGTCTCCTCGATTGCTTCATGAGTGATATCAAGGACGAGTTAAATTGATGGTTCATATATTCTCCTCTTGTCAGTATCATAATGCTGAGCACATGCCAATACAAACTCAAGAGATTGTACTAAAACAAGGAATTTTGCAACTTGTATAATGCCACTCTGAGCAATGCAAATGGCCCAATGTTGTCTATCATCTTCCTTTGAATGAATTATTTGATGTCTACATGCCCCAAATCCATTCTCTATAACCTAGTTCCTATGTCTTATGTCCAAAACTAGAATTACTATTCAATCATGGATGATATATCTAAGAAAATATCAGGGAAATCAGATGATATTGGCTGATCTTCCAAATTATCATTAAACTCAAATTTATTATAATTCCACGACAAATATTCTCATGTCTATGTTAAGCCCAAAATTGTGGCACTGAGGACAACCAGCTGCAGAAATAAGTAAGTTACATGTCTATATAAAGAAACAGAAATTAGCAATTGCTTATGTCATATGGTCAGGAAAAAGATGTTCTTGAATTAAATCAATGAAACAAATTTCACAAATGTCAAGAACCCAAGTAAAAAATTCTTACACTTGCATTGACCCATCTCCCAATAGTGCAGCTAGAAATCCCAGACGATGTTGGTTCCGTAGGTCCTTCTCCGTTACTGGTTGCCATTTCACATCCCATGCAACTTCTCCTTCATGTGCCAAACACAAGACCATTCTAGGCAAGTTGCTTTCCTCAAGTAGAAAAGAGTGTGTATCAT
This sequence comes from Sequoia sempervirens, assembly GCA_007258455.2. Classification (NCBI taxonomy): domain Eukaryota; kingdom Viridiplantae; phylum Streptophyta; class Pinopsida; order Cupressales; family Cupressaceae; genus Sequoia; species Sequoia sempervirens. The sequence goes on along the minus strand of VDFB02075321.1, from coordinate 223,008,985 downwards.
CAACAGATGGGGTTGTTGAAGAGCACTTCACTTTTCTATCTGTTGGTCTGATGTATTTTCTAGTGGTGTCATTTACTCCAACGATATCCATACAAGATACAGAAGTCCTATCTATATTTTCCAATAGAACTTCAGCATTATCATCATCAACCTTGGACTGAACTTTATCTCTCATTCTGTTCCTACCCTCTTGAGAAGTCGATTTGGAATCACTGCAAGCTGCCTCTTGATAATGGCAATCAATAGGTATCCCAACAGGTATAGTGTCTTCTTCATTTCCATGCTCTCCTATCATTTGGTCAAACAAATCTATCCCATGGGTTCCTTCATCAACATTTTTATCTGGCACTTTGACCAGTTCTAAAACAGAGCATTGCCTAGCTACAGGTTCTTTAAACAGGCTAGAAGCGATACTATTTGAGTCTCCATTTTCTTGACGAACAGGTCCATTTTTATCCAATTGTCTCTTCCCTTTCATTCTCTGCCGCTTGGAAGGTGAAGCTTTTTCATTCAAGTTAGCATTGAAAATGGACCAGATTTGTACAACACCCTTCCCAGTTATAGGTACACCAAGTGTATGTAATGAACAGCCAGGTGGATGAGCTCCAATTGCAAGGTACTTGAACATCCAAAGTCAAACATTTGTCAGATTTGCTAAATATAGGAAGCCAGGATATATTCTAAAGCAAATTTTCTTCTACTTTGTGGTTTTAAACTTACCAGACAGTATTTGTGATCTCATGTGCATGATGTAAAACTACAATATGCCTCACAAATAACAAAGACAAATAATACAAATACAAAGATGCAGGATATACTAAGAGATTAACATACTGACACAGCAACAAACAATCTTGACTAAAAGATACTAATGTTTAGACATTCACATAAATCATCCTTTTGAGTAAATAAAACTGCATATACAACATATAATTTATTTTACCATGTTTACGACTAAATAAGACTTAATTTGATTTAAGTTTTAATTTGATTTTAATTTGCGCTGTTGGCCAAAGATGGCTAATGTTTTTGCACAAGTGAATAGAGGCACAAAAGTGCGTAATACAGTTCCTGGTACATTTCCAAGTTGAAGTAATGGAAAATTATACAAAAGATGTATTGAAGAAAGTTTAATAATAAATACAATGAGTCAAGTAAACCCCAAAACTCTAATAATAGTCCCAAATAAAAATGAGTACATTACTACATACAGAAAGAAGCTTTAAATCAATAGCATCATACAAAGATTTACCATGTATGGTTAAACCAGTACTCTCCTAACGTTCAAGGCTACGAAAAATTTGATAATGTGATTTATCCTATGAGCTCAGCAAGGCCTTTAAAAACTATGCTTCCTAATCAGTCTCAAAGATTAACATTGTCACAAGGTTTCTTCAAGTATGAAATGTCAACATTCTTTAAGTAGGATGTGCTTAGTCTAAAGCTGGAAATGTGGGAAGATACTATGCTAAGAGTTTGAGTTGGAGATTCAATATCTCTCAACTGGGAGTAGAGTAAAAGACTTTTGATCCCCATATTATGAAGTAACGAAAAATACTCAAGGAGCCCACAAATCTCTAAACAAACAATAACATCAATTGTTGATCTTGCACAAAGAGTGAATCTGGAAATAAAATGCTCCTCAAGCTCAGGCTACCAGCTATTCAGTCTGCAAATGCATTTCTCTCTCAAAAGTTGATGATCCTTCTCCAACTGGAATGGACAAGAACACACTTGGGTTAGGGAAACTCTAGTCACATCAAAGCTACATCTTGTCATATGCTAGTCTGTGGATGAAGTAACTATCAAAATGTAGATAGAAATAGAAGCAGCAGACAAAATTTAGGGGGTCCCCATTTTTAATGGGGTGATGTGTGAAAAGGTAACAACAGGACATTAATAAAGGTATTAGTGTATTCTTGTTTTAGGGGCTCCTCAAGCTCCATACGTGTCAACTTAAAGTGAGCTTTGTATATATTCTTTAAAGTGAGCTTTGTATATATTCTAGAAAGAATATATACAAAGCTCACTTTAAGTTGACACGTATGGAGCTTGAGGAGCCCCTAAAACAAGAATACACTAATACCTTTATTAATGTCCTGTTGTGACCTTTTCACACATCACCCCATTAAAAATGGGGACCCCCTAAATTTTGCTTCGTTCGCGTCTTTTGGCTTTGGTTTTGGTTAGTTTTCCTATTGTCTCTCTTAGTTTTGTCTGTATTTCCGGGGATGTACCCATTTCTTTGAGCCTAAGTTGAAATTTCGGCTAAGTCTGTAAATTGGGGATTTGAATCTTCAGGCCAGTTTGAGGTTAATTTAAGTGAACGAATTGAAATCTGAGCTTGGCATTGCAATTAGAAGGCTTCAGGAAGGTTCCCACTGAATTTTCGCTAAATTCTGACAACTTGCTATTTTTAGCAGTTTGGGCTTCGGAAGCAATTTTTAGGGTTTGCATGAGTGCTTTTTCAATCCATGTCTAGAGAATCTTTCTCGGGTTTTTCGAGACCTTTGCGATGGTATAACATGCAAGCCGAGATTATAACTTCTAGCCATTCTGGCTCCAGGAGTCATTTTTAGGGTTTGCATGTTGGATTTCTCAATGCATGTCAGGATATTCTTTATGGGTTTTTCGAGAGCTTCGCAATGATGTGACATGCAAGTCAAGTTGATCACTTTCCAGTGACTTGCTATTTTTAGCCAGTGCTCGCATGCGAACCAATTTTCTGGGTTTTTTGAGATCTCTCAGGCAGTGTGACATGTAAACGTCTCCAGCAGGTGCTTGATCACTTTTTCAGGTATTTAATATTTTTAGTAGGATCACTCCAGCAACTCCCCAGCACTTCAATATCACAAACAAAACGACATGCAACAGAAACGGGGTCAAACGGAGGCCATTTCAGGCGCATGAAAGTCAAATTAGGGTTTCCAACTTTGGCACTCAAAATGAGGGGTAAAACTTGAGAAAAATGAAAAACTGATGTATCCCATCATGATCAGCACCCTTCAAGCAATCCACTGGTGAAATTTGAGCGCAATCTGAATACTTACTATTTATGGTAAGCCACCTCCAGAACTGGGCTATAAATAGCAGGTCAACATAGATGGCCAGTGTAAACAGGTCAAACAGGTCATGAGGAGCCCATGGAGCAAATTTCAAGTCAATCGGGGTTGCAGAAGTATGAAAATCAGGGGATTTACTAAAAATAGTAAACGAGGGCAAGAAGGCTAAATATTGGCTAAGTGTTCAGGAACGTCCAAGATGGAAGCACACCCCATGGAATGTGCCCATAGAGAAAATATTGAAGAAAATGCCTAAAGCATGAGGAAATGGAACCTCAAGGCATGAAATGCACCCTCAAATGGCAGGAGCAACCTCAAAATGCGCCCAAGCTTTAAGCAGGTGAGTGAAAAAGTTCTAAGTCATGGCCAAATAGCACCACAACCCCTCAAATGTGCCCAAGCTCTAAGGAGGAGTTGATAAAAATTCTAAGTCATGAGAACTGGAAGGAGACCCCTCCATATGCGCCCAAGCTAAGAGATGATGGCATGAAAGTTGCTAAGGCATGAAAACTGGAAGCATTGCCCTCCAAATGCACCCAAGTTGTGGAGGTCTAAAAAATGGAAGCACACCACCTCAAATACACCCAAACTTCAAGGACCACCCAAAAAGTTTCTAAGTCATTCAAAATGGAAGCACACACCCCCAAATGCGCCCTCAAGCAAAGTGTAAAGAGGCTTCAAAATTTTCTAAGGCATTGAACTTGGCATCACCACCCTCAAAATGCGCCTAGCTTGTGGAGAGGAGTAAAGAAAATTCTAAGTGTTTGAAAATGGACGTAAAGCACCCTAAATGTGCCCAAGTTGAAAGGATGACATGGATTTTTTTGTCTAAGTGTTGAAGACTGGAGGCCACCCCCCTCATATGCACCCAACTTGAGTGGATAGGTTTGAAAAAATTTCTAAGGCATAAAATGGAAGCCCACCACTTCAAATGCGCCCATCCAAGAAGAGGGCCTGGAAATTTGTCTAAGGCATGGAAAATGTGAGGCAAAATACCTCAAATGCGCCTAGGTCACCAAGGTGTAGGGTGGCAAGAGAAATATTCAAAGGTATTGAAGTCAAGGGCTGAAATGCGCCAAGCTGAGGAAGAAGTTGGAAACTTTTCGAAGTATTGAAGATGGAAGCTTGACCCTTAGAATGCGCCCACCATGGACTTGGATGAAGAAAACGTTTAAGTGATGGTAAAATGGAGGCACCACCCTTGAAATGCGCCCAAGATTGGGAAGGTGGCTTGAAAATTTCCTAAGTGTTTGAAATGGAAGATGAGGACTCTTAAAATACGCCCAAAGAAGAGCAAGGAGTAAGTTGATGAGAATTTGAAGGAAGACCACTCAAATGCGCCCATAGAAGAATGTGTCGAAGGAGTTTGAGAAATTGGCTGAGTCAAAGAAAATGAAGACACAAAGGCCTAATTGTGCCCAAGCTTACATGAGGTATTATATGCTAAAATCAAGGTGGGTGAGAAAATTTCCTAAGAAAGAAATATGAAGTTCTAGGTGGTGAATGCTCCCAGGATAAGTAGGTGGCAAGAAAAATTCTAAGTCCTAAAAATGGAAAAGGACATAGTCAAAGTGTGCCCGTGATGAAAGGTTATGAAGGAAAAATTTGCTAGAGGAAAATGATGAATTCTATCTAATCCAGAGATCAATCAGGCCTTGAAAATCAGAATATGGAGATTAGGTAAGTAAAGTGAATTTATGTTATAAAGTGTTTTGATGCTCTCCTCTTTATTTGTTTTGCAGGGTGAATACCGAGCCCAAGGCATGATGACTTGGGGTGATGGAGCAAGTACTCCAGGACAACATTGCAACCTCGGGAGGGGATGAGTTACATGTTTGAAGCTCCTCCATGAAGCCTCATTTGCGCCCAAACCATGAGAGGAGATGTTGGAAGAAACAGCTAAGTGTTGGGATTTCTCCACAAAGACCTAATATGCACCCAACTTAGGAAGGCGAGTGGCAAGGAAGAAATGGTCGAGTCCAGGACAAGAAAACCCTTTGAGATAAGGATGGAGGAAAAGGTGAAGGCCCAAGCGTTAAAGATCATCCTCAGGCACTAAAAGGTCCTCAAGACTAAGGAGGAGGAATGAGCAAAACGCTTCAATGTTTAAGAGTGACAGCAAGATGGACTTGTTGATGTGATTTTTGCGACCGCACCAACACAGAATAAAGTTTCCCAACGGCTACTCTATCCTCTCTTGAACAAAGTATTCAGCATGCTAAGATTGCGAGTGAGTTCATGCTTTCAACTCCAAGGTTCCGATAATGCAATAGAATACCCTCAGTTGGCTTGATGTGTTTTGCTAGTATTTCAAGGGGGACTTACACAATTGTTCGACAGCATGCAGCAGACAACAAATTAAGGGTTTCACGCAGTTTGAATAATTGTGTAAGTCCCCCTTGAAATACCAGCAAAACACATCAAGCCAACTGAGGGTATTCTATTGCATTATCGGAACCTTGGAGTTGAAAGCATGAACTCACTCGCAATCTTAGCATGCTGAATACTTTGTTCAAGAGAGGCTAGAGTATCCGTTGGGAAACTTTATTCTGTGTTGGTGCGGTCGCGAAAATCACATCAACAAAATTGGCGCTAGAAGGAGGGCACTAATAGCTACATCATACAGTTGTGTTGAAATAGAAAGGGTTTGAAGTACGAGAAATTCTATTGGAGAAAATTATCATGAGTCAAGATGGTGTTCTCTCAGGATTGAACAATCCCGTGCGCAGCCAATAGAAGGAGCATTTACATCCTGGATCGTATCAGTTCATTTTCGCCAGACAAGCTTAAAAGAATCTTGAGGTCTACACCCAGTTCATATAAAGATTTTGTGGAGTTAGAGCTACCTACGAGATCAAGGAAGAAGAAAGAAAGTCATTCAAGTAAGGAGGCTAAGTCAAGTGAAGAATTTTTATCAAACGAGGAAGTTCAGTCAAGCGAGGAAAGCAGAGAAGAAATTTCAAGCTCATTTAGAACTCCACCTAGTGCTTCGAGGTTTACTTAGTCAGAACAAGTTCAAGCTATTGTACAACAACCAGCCCAAGTTATTGTATATCAGTGGCGACAGCTAGTTCAAGCAATGGCTCAGCCAGGAGCTCAACCAGCTCCAAACGGTGCTACATGGTTGGTTACCAACCCATCTCTCCTTGATTTTACTGATTACCATGACATGCCAAAGAATCCAGAGCACTTCTGCACTAAGTATCAAGTCAATCATCCAAATCGTTCTGTTGAGGATCATATCAAAATGTTCGAGGATCATTTACGAAATAGGCAGATTGGGTATGCAGACGTGGCTTGCCACCTATTTCCATATTCTTTTGGAGAAGAGGCTCATTTTTGGTTCATTCACTTACCAGTGGGGTCTATAAGAACATGGGAGCAAATGAAGGAAGCCTTCATCGGAAAGTTTGGTATACCAGTCACCCCTGTAGAGCTTTATCGTCAATTTGCAGAAGTAAGAAGACAGGACCAAGAGCCCATCCATGCATTCAACAATAGGTTTCAAAAGGCCCTCACAAGGTTACGCACTCCTTATGTTGTTGTTGATGCTCGAGAAAGCTACTATTCAGCACTTGATCCTTTGACTGCAATGTTCGTGAGATCTCACCCCACTCCGAGAAACATGAATCAAGCTTACGCTAAAGCTATTGAAGTCAAGGTTTAGGATAGAATACAACTGGACCCTCACTATATACTGGCCTATTCGCAACAAACAATCAAGTGCCAGTGATTGGCTCCACATGGAATCAACAAGTTCCGGCGTTAAATGCAATTCCACAGCCAGCTTATCAAGTGCAAGCACCATCAAGTCAGTTAGTTCTCCATCCTGGGATACCTTTGTCCCAGACTCCAACCACACAGCCAGTTTATCTCCAGAACACAATGCCACCAACAAGGACTCAAGAGGAGAAAGATGAAATAAAAGATTTAATAGAACAAGTGAAGATGTAGAAACCCTAGTTTCCCCTATTCTCCAAATCTGACAGTTTTTCTGATCTTTTTGAAGGTTTTCGATTTTTTGCTTGTTTTGGGTTTTTTTGTGCAATAAATGAAGATGGCGATTTTGATAATAAATGATCATAAATTCATATAAAATACTTAACGGCCAATACAGATAGAAATTACAAGTTCTACTGAAGGAGCATCTTTTATTGTTCAACTGGAATCAATACAATAAGGGTCTAATAGTATGCAACAATAAAATAACAATTTTTAATTGAAAACCTGGTCTGCTGGTTGAGACGCCAAATGATGAAGGTTTAGGCACGCCTCCCAATAAATCTTGCTCACTCCTCCCTCTGGATGCTGGCGAATGGTTTCTCAGGAGTCTACGCCTTATGGAAAGGTGTCCCAATGCCAAAAGAGAAGGCGTTTCTGTGAAGAGAAGTACGGCTCAAATATGAGTAGTACGGCCTGTCAGCAAGTACAATCTGTGTACAGCAGCAACAAATGTCTCTTTCCCCTATGTCAGATGGTCCTGAATCAATGCTAAGAGCAAAGGCGCACTTGCTAATGGTGATAGACTATAAAGACGGCAGACGTTTTTTTCATTATCTTGAAGATATGCCCTTTTATCTGATGGTACGGCCTAGTACAAACAGTACGGCCTTTATGGGACAACTGCTGATAACAATAAATAGTACGGCTCTTCCTTGAGCCTCCAGATCTTGGACAAAGATACGCCTCTACAGAATAAATTCTTCTTTGAATGAATACTAACTGAAACCCTGATGTTTGAATCAACCGTGATGCTCTGTAATTCCTCCTGGATGAAGAAATTTCTCAACTGGCAATAAATCAGATGTTATTTCACATCCTCTGAACTGCTTCCAATGGAGATGGCTCGTTCTCCAAGGAATTCGAACTGAAACCCTAAAGTCTCCGTTCTCTGGCAAAGACTGATCAATTTTCAATTTACAAAATGCCATTCCCCTTCAATTCCCAAGGCAAATGCACTATATTGCTCAAAAGTGCGATTTCCTTAATAATAGGGAATTTTAATATATTTAACTTTTAATTCTTTTAATCTTTCAATAGTCTCGGCAAAAATATTAAATTATAAATTTAATATTGCAAATGGCCCCTTCCCTGATGTTGGGCGCCCCCTTTATGAAAATCACTTAAGTTATAATTTAAAATTATAACTTTATATTATAATCATTAAATAATTAATATTTAATTAATACAATTAAATATTAATATTTCTCTCGTTACTCATCCGATTACTGTTTCGTCTGAAGCTGATGAACCCTGAAGTGATTCTGAACGCTGCCAAAGTCATACTACTAAAAATAGCAGGGGTCCCACGCTGCCTGCCAGGAACTGCTAAAAATAGCAATCCTGCAAAAAGCCTCCGATTGAGCCCAAACGAAAGCCAATTGATCACAACTGCCAATCTGACGCTGAGCCAAGCTCCGAAACGACCCTCTAACCACTCTATCAGCCTACGAGGGTCTCCTGATAGGCCAATCTTACGAACTCTGATGCTCGTCAAAAAATGGGGACATGACAGAAGAGGCTATCAACTGAGGTGCCTTACCTCAAGAATCAAAATAATCAGACACAAACTGCGCAACAAAATTATCAGGCACACCAAGGTGCTAACTGAGGATATCAGAATAATCCTCCAAGTCATCAGGATACCCATCAAGGATATAGTCATGACAACAGTTATGGGTATCGTAACAATAATACAGGATTTCATAAGAGGTCCTGGAATACAGGGCCCAATAATGGAGGTGTCTCGTCACCATTGGACAATCCGCCACCTCCTGAAAACCGTCCTACAGATAGAGTTTATATGGCGGAAACTGCCTCGTCAGGATGGTGTAGGTTACATAACACGAACCAGCACTCTAAGCTTCAGTGTCACGAATTCCAAGTTGTGGCTGGTATTCTCAAGAGTGAAGCAAGTCACACAGGGGCCACAGATAACCCTCCAATTACAGGATATTAATTAGTCCCAGCACCCAGATATGATCAGGCATTGATAATAGAAGATTTCAATTTCCCACCTGAGTTTTAGAGTTACATGCCCCCACCAGTTAATCACCAATTTCCATCAGCTTCAGCAAACGGTCCCGTGGGCATGCCAGAGTTTCAAATACCGTCAGAAGTTCACGCAACGTATGCATCACCAGAAGAGTCTCTTCATAGAGATGGTTATGTTTTTCCACCTCTCAACAACAACGTCTTGGTAGAAGGAAGAAGGGAGGTACAAGCTCTTCAAACTACTAGAGGTGAAGCTCCTAAGTATATTAGAGGAATTACTACCAACAACGTGAACCTCTGACATCATCGGTACCTCCAAATAATTTTACAACTCCACTGAATCCCAATGCAAGCAATAACCCAAGTCTACCAAGAGATTCTCCAGAGTACAGGCGGCAGAATGCAATGCAAGGCGGAGGAGGACAACAAGCTATTCAGCAACCAGTTCATCAAGTTGGGCAAAGACAGAAGGATAGTCTTCCTAGGGAAGACGTGAAAAGACTTGGCTCTTATGTACTAGAAGAATTTAAAAGGATGAAAGTTAGTCTCCCCCTACATGAGCTAATGAAGATTTCAGAAGTAAGGGAGACCATTCTAGGAAGTTTGAATGAAATGCCTGTTGTGGGAAGTATGTCCGAAGAAGCAACTAGTGCACCAAGAAATCCCCCTCTCATCACACAGTCTCGTCCCGCACAAAATACGAACGTGGTACAAGAGGTGCCTCATGCACCATTTGATACTTGGGAGGCTCCGCAATAACCTCAAAACTTCATAGGTATGGTACAAGGTTCTTCATACTTCTAAGAAGCCAGAGGCAGAGATTAAGCAGAAAGCTCAACCTGATGTTCTCACAGAGCAAAAGAAGAATCCAAAAGAGTTTGTCCAAGACAATCAATTTCAACCGAATAGAAAAGATGAAAGTAAGAATGCCTCAGCAAATGAAAGGAAAAAGCCAGTAGTATTTTATCAGGGAAAGGATGAGCCAGCCCCATTTCTGGTTTCAGTTAGAATTTTTGGGAAGTTATTGTATAACTGTTTGATCGATTCTGGTGCATCAAGTAATGTCATGCCTTTGAAGGTATGTCAGGCATTAGGTATAATTCCGCTCCAGACCAACAAGAAGGTGACTCAGCTGGATAAGACTAAAGTTCCAGTTGTAGGAGAATTGAATAACATCCATATGCAGCTGGAAGCGGATCCCAGAATCCAAAGTCGCATTGACATATCAGTTGTGGATATACCAAATGGTTATGGCATGCTATTGAGTAGGGACTGGTCAAGGAAATTGAATGGATACATTGCGGCTGACTTCTCCCACATGTGGTTGCCTTGGAGAGGAGTTCCAAATCAGATAAAAATCGAAAGTACACCACGGCTCAGATTAATGATCACAGAATGTGGTGAAAATAGTGATGTTTTGTTTGTGGAAACCGATTTGGGTTCATACAAACCCATCAAGAAAGAAGTCCTTTTGCTGCAGAGCTCGAATGAAGAAAAACCTTTAGAGGATATGCTTGCCTCCACTAAAGTATGGATTGAAAATGATTCAAGTGGGAATGAGAATGAAGAGACGTCCAAAGATTCTGTGTTAAAAGGTGTAAAGCAAGAGACAGAAAATGCCTCCATCAAAGATTTATCGTTACCCATTCAGAGGGTACAGGTCCCATGAGCGAGATCTCCTTGGAGCAAGTTCCAAAGATGATTCAACAAGTCACTTTAAAAGAAGAATGTAGAGAAGTCAATAAGGGAGAGGGCTGGATTCAAACAAGGCTATCTCAGTTGATGCACTTGGAGGAGAAAAGAAATGAACCTTTGGAAGGTTTGGCCAAGTATCAAGGAGTTATCAACAGATGCATTGACAAATCATGGTTGGACCCTTGTCAAACTTCTAAGATCCTGGGAGATAATGCATTTAAGTTACGGACACGAACAGGACGGGATATCTCATTGCCAATTGATGGGAAATTCCTTAGGCATTATTTCCAAGCTTAGGTTCCCTCCTGGAACCTACTTTGTAACATAGTTAGATTAGGTTTGCTTTCTCATTTGCTTTCCTGTTGCTTTTGGGTTTGTCCCGTTTTGGTTTTGGGTTTGTTGCCCTTTGGGTTTTTGGTTTGGTGTTTCCATCCCTTGAGTTGTCCGCTCAAGTGGTTTTGGTTTGGAATGAGCAAGGATTTTGCGGTTTCCCATGGCAAAGGGGGTGATGATGGTTTCATTTTCACAACGTGGTTTCTTTTCATCAGAATTTGTGTAGATTTTGAAAAAGCCAAGTTTATTTTCCTCTTGTCATCATGCAGTTTGAAATCAAACTCGTCTTGAGAGTCTAACCCGTTATTGTGTCTTAACACATGAGTCTAAAGACCTCAAATACCTTACCTATCTCCACTCTAAGTCATTTTGGTTTCTTGGGAAAGGTTTTGGCAGGTGAAAATCTTACGTCTTGCTTCAGCGCCACTACAATTCTTAAACCCATTGGAGGCTTCATTGCCTGCCAGCCAATTGTGGAATTGACGGAGAATCAATAGAAAAGAGAAAATGTGCTTAAAAGAAATAGCTGAAAAATAAGAAAGAAAGAAAATGAAAAATGAAAGAATTATTATGGAATATTGGTTTTGGGAACATAAGAGTAACTCCACCGGGGCTATGGACGCCCGGCCGGCAATGGAGCAATATTCGCGAGAATTGTAACGACAACCTCGTCGGGGCTATGGACACCTGACTGGTAGCAAGGCAATGTCCAAGATGCTTTTGAAGCTAAGATATTTATATAACTTGTTGCGACCGAATCTGGAAGTCAGGATGGTTTAGAGATGGAACGAACATGCACACACTCACAAGGTCTTGGATGAAGGTGCTCTAATCCAATATCGGATTCTTCTCCCCTTTTGAGTAAGTATCCTTTCCGTATGATGGTTCGAGGAAGATTAGCAAAGGTTCAATTCCTAAAGTGTTTTTCAACACTTTCCCGTGGGGATGCCAAATGTTGACCTTTTTCCCACATCACCCCATTCAAAATGGGGACCCCCTAATTTTTGCTCCATTCTGGTCCTTTTGGCTTTCGTTTTTGTCTCTCTCTCTATGTCTGTCTCTTTTCTGATATCTCTTTTCGGGGATGTGCCCGTCTGTGAGCTTAAACTTGAAATTTTGGCTGTCTATAGAATTAGGGTTTGTATTTCTCTGGTCAATTTGTGGTCAAACGAGTAAATAAATTGAAATTTGAGACTAACATTGGTGTTAGTATGCTTCCAGCAGGTTTCCGCTGAAATTTCATCAAATTTTGGCAACTTACTATTTTTAGTAAGTGTGCAATTTGGGGTGTTCTGTCAGCATTTTTGAAGTTTTGATCATCACACTGCATTCAGAACATGTCAAGCTACTCACTGGAAAAATTTGAGCTGAAACAGGCAACTTTCTATTTTTAGCAGTTCTACCTTCGGAGGCAAATTCCAGGGTTTACATGTCAAATTTTCAGATGCATGTCTGGAGATTCTTTCTGGGTTTTCTGAGACCCTCGCAGCGATATGACATGCAAAACAAGACAACATGTTTTAGTTCTCAGCCTTCGGAGGCTATTTTTAGGGTTTGCATGTCAGGGTTTTCTTTGCATGTCGGATGATTCTTTATGGGTTTTTCAAGAGCTTCGCAGTGATGTGACATGCAAACGCAGATGATCACTTATTCAAGAACTTACTATTTTTAGCATATGCATTCCGGCAGCCGCCTCCCAGCACTTCGAAATCACAAACTGATCACAATGCAACAAAAACGAGGACAAACGGAGGTCATTTGATACGCATGCAAAACCAATTAGGGTCTCCAGCTTCAGGACCCAAAAAGAGGGGTAAAAGGTCAGAATTTTTGAAAACTAAAGTATCCCACCATAATCAGCATCTTCCGAGGAGTTTGCTGGCAAAATTTGGAGGCAATCGGAGCACTTACTATTTTTAGTAAGGCGTTCCTAAGACCGGCTATAAATAGAAAGTCAACTTCATGCGCCAGTGCGGACAGGCAAGTTTACCAACGAAGATCACAGCATTCAAATTTCAAGTCGAACGGAGCTAAGGAGGTCCCAAAATCAAGCGGCCGCTATAAATAGTAAGCCACTCCAGAAACATGCCAAAAATAGCAGGTCACCACGAAGTCTCAATATGAACAGGTCAAGCAAATGATAAGGACCCCCATGACGCGAATTTCAAGTCAAATGGAGTTGCAGAAGATGGAAAATCAGACACTTACTATTTTCAGCAGGCTGGAATGGAGGAATTAGGGTTTCCCAAATTCAAGAATGGAACACGAAAGTCGGGCAGAAGCAGCGTCCAGTCACGATCACCACATCTCTGGCATTCAGCACATGAAATTTGAAGACATTTTGAGCAGTTGCTATTTTTAGTAAGTTGCTAAAAATAGCAAGTGTAGGCAGGCATTGGGCCCCGACAACTCAATCACATTCCAAGAGTCAACACAAGGCAAAATTAGGCCTTTCAAGGGTCAAAAGTCAATTCAAAGAAAAAAATTTGGGAAACTTTCTAAAAATAGAAAATTAGGGCAAACCAGGGCTAGCATGAACAAATCGTTCTGAGTCAGACAAAACTATAAAGAGTTCACTAAGCTTGAGAAATTTCGAGTCCAGCCAGTGAATTTGCCTTAAGAAGCTGAAGATGGATGAAAACTTTGCCTAAGGCATGAAAAATGGAAGCTTGCCTAGGGAAATGCGCCCAAGGTCAGAGAAAGAAGATGAAGTTTGACTAAGTACTTAAAATTTGAAGCTTCTGCTCTCCTTGGCGCCTTGACTACTTAGGTTTGATGGAAATTTCTTCTAAGTGTTTGAAATTGGAAGTTGGCATGGTGAAATGCGCCCTTGAGGTTCAAGATTGCTAAAATTATTCTAAGGCATTCAAAACTTGAAGCTAGACACTCCATTTGCGCCTTGACTTACAGGAAGGCTAGAGAATATTCTAAGTATGGAAAAATGGAAGCTCCCCCCCTAAAATGTGCCTTGCCTTGCCTGGAGAGATTGAAATTTGTTTAAGTCATCAAAATTTGAAGCACGCCCCCCTACACGCACCTTGAGAGGGAGGAGGAGTTGAGAAGGCAAGAATTTTGACTAAGGCAAGTAAAATGAAAGTAGAGGGTCTTATTTGCGCCCAAGGTAAAGAAAAGGCCTTGAAAATTTTCTAAGTACTCAAAATTGGAGGTAGGCCTAGCCAAATGCGCCTAGACTTGCATGGAGGATTTGAAAATCATCTAAATGTTATAAATTGAAAGTCTACCCTCCTATATGCGCCTAGACTTGCCTGTGGAGCTTGGAAAAATGCTAAGTGTTGGAAAATAAAAGTAATCCCTCTTATTTGCGCCTCGGCTAGGGAGAGGACTTGGAAAATATCCTAAGGCGTAGAAAATTGCAAGTATAACCACTCATGTGCGCTTGGAGAGGAAGGATGTGATTGAAAAATGTTAAGTGTTTCAAAATTTGGAGTAGACATCCCTATTTGCGCCTTTGCTAGAAGGGTAGACCTTGAAATATTCCAAGTCTTGAAATTCAAAGCTCCAAGGGCAAAATGCGCCCAAGTTTGAAAAGATGCCATGAAGAAATTTTTCTAAGTGTAAAAAAAATTGGAAGCTCATGCCTCCAAATGCGCCCTTGAGGGAAGAAAGCATGAAAAATCTCCCAAGTATGAAAAATTAGAAGCTCTGGGGTCAAAATGCGCCCAAGAAGAAAGAGGAAGCATTGAAATTTGACTAAGGCATTTAAACTTGAAGGAGAGGCCCTTACATGCGCCTTGATCTTGAGGAGTTGGTGGTAAAATATTCTAAGTAGTTGAAATTTGAGGCTCCCTACTCCATATGCACCCAGCTAGATGAGAGGCTTGAAAAGGATTCTAAGTTATGAAAAGCGGAACCTCCATGGGCTAAATGCACCCAAACTTGAAAAGGGTGAGTGGAAAATATACTAGATGTTCAAAAATGGAAGGTGACCCTCCAATATGCACCCAGCAAGGAGATGACTTACAAAATTTTCTAAGTATGAAAAATTTGAAGTAGAGGGTTTCAACTGCGCCCAGTTTGAGGAGGGCTAGGAAATTTTACTAAGTGATGGAAAGATAAAAGCAGAGACCCTTAAAATGCGCCCAAGTTGGTGATAAAATGTTAAAAAAATTCTAAGTGTTGAAATTCCACCTTCCTCTAGAGGAAAACACGCCCAAGTTGATGGAGGAGGTAAAATTTGCTAAGGCATGAATAAAATTGGCTGTGGATATGTCAGGATGTACCAGCTTCGTGAGATTGAAGAAACTTTTCAAAGTTGAGCAAGAAAATATGCCCAGAGATGAAATGAAATAAATTTGATGGGAGAATATTTTCCTAAGGTTGAAATTCAAAAAATTAAATGAACCCATTCGTTGTGTACCCATGGATTCGACGCATTCTGAAGAAAATTTTCTTCTAGGTATTGAAGATCTTCGACAAGGAGTTGATTTTAAAGTCTTCTTCACTTCGCCAAGGCCTTCAGGATGAAGAATTTAATCGGTGCTCGAATTATGAATTTTCCTAAGGGAAATTTAAAATTTTCTAAGGCAAAGTGAAGAACATGTGTTTTCGAGGAAAAATGCTCTAGACGATGAATTTGAAAGGAACTGCTTAGGTGAATTTGCTCAAATTCTTCGTGAAGATAATCTTCCTGAGCCAGAGATGAATGAAATCAAAATTGTCAATGCTTCAGCTAGTGGAATAAATTTCTTGAAGAAGATGCAGTTGAAGTTAGCACTTTTAGAAGATGATATGCCCTTGAGGAAGATGAAATTTTTCAAAAGGCATTGAAATTTGATGCACAAGAATCATATGCCCCAGCCTACAGATGTTGAAAAATCATGAAGAAAGCAAGGTTGGCTGGAGAAAAACGATGAACCCTTGGAAGATCGGAGCATGAGAATCAGGTGAGTAAGTTAAGTTTATATTATGAGGTGTTCTGATGCTCTTCTCCTTGCTTGTTTTGCAGGGTGAACACCGGGGCCATGGCACGATGACTTGGAGTAAGGAAGAAAATAGTCCAAGATGATAAATCAAGAAGGAAGAAAAGTTGCAAGAAATGGCTGTGTTGGAATTTCTCCTCAAAAACCTAGTGTGCTCCCAACACAGTCAAGCAAATGGCAAGCGGGAATGATTGAATCCAAGAAAATATTTCAAGTTCAGAACAAAGGAAAAGATGAAGGCTTAGGCGTTGAAAAGTTGAAGAACAACATCAAGGAGGAAAACCATCGTCGAGCAAGGGAAAGAAGTTGTGGACTTGAAGTTTCATACCGAGAACGTGCATGTTGTGCTAGTCCAAGAAGTTGAAGCAAGGTTCACCAGACTTATCCAGTTTGCAGTCGGAACAAGAACAGTGTGAACGCATTTCAAAACAGGAATCTTCTAGAAGATGGTGGCCATTAATTGTTCATTTATCACCCCACTCTTCTTTGTGGCGGTTTTTAGGGTGAATCTTGTTTAGGGCTAAGGTGGCACAATCTGGGCCATCTAGCCAATTGTAATCTGAGCCGTCCGTTGGACTCGAACAGCTATAAAAGGGGAAGTCCCTCTCATTTGTACATTAGTAGTAGAGTTTAGAGATCAGACAAGAGAGAAAAGCAAAGACACTTTAGTTGTAATATCTTAGCATAGCGTAGTTTGAAGAAGGAAAGATTTCCTTTGAAAACTTTGTAAGAGATTGTTGCGAAAAACTATTGTAATAAAAGATCTTTCATTGAATGGTGAATTCATCTTTGTTATAAGTAGCTAGCAAGGTTTCTTCATCCCTTCGACTTCAAGTAGCGTAAAGTAGAGTAATTTTCATTTTCATGCAAGTAGATGTTAGTTGTGGACTTGTGGAGTTAATCGAGGCAACTTCATTTTTATCCATACCACTAGCAGCTTGTTGACGGCAAGTTTGCCTTGTGTGGTCGACTGGAAAATTTTACAGACTTAACTTCGGTTGTGGTTCACGTCTCGGCATGCATCGTCTTGATGGTGTCTTTATGTTGAACTGTGACTTGAAAACCTCTTGCCATTCCTTGAAGATTGCACCGACTTTGTGTAAGTTGTCCAACGTGAGGAGGAGCAGAGTCTGGTCGAAGTCTGTCAAGATTGATCCCACATCCAGTCCTTAGATAGAACATAAACTCCTTAGGCCCTACACTCATTTTAAATTCAGTTCATTTCTGGTTAGAATTAGGAAACTTGTGCTCCCTTGTCAAATTATTCAAACCGTGTGAAACCCTTAATCTGCTGTCTGCTGCATGCTGTCGAACAATTGTGTAAGTCCCCCTTGAAACACCAGCAAAACACATCAAGCCAACTGAGGGTATTCTATTGCATTATCAGAACCTTGGATTTGAAAGCATGAACTCACTCGCAATCTTAGCATGCTGAATACTTTGTTCAAGAGAGGATAGAGTATCCGTTGGGAAACTTTATTTTGTGTTGGTGCGGTCGCGAAAATCACATCAACAGGACTAAAGAACAAAGCAGAGGAATTCTTTTCCAAGTGTGAAATCCTTCCCTAGCATTAACCCAAATAGTGTTTTCCGGCATACTTCACCCAGCCTAAAATACACTAGCACCAAGGAGGAAAATCACCATCAAACAAAAGAAAGAGGTAGCCATCTTCGAGTTGATTGAGAATGTGCCTGCCATATCAGTTCAAGAATCAGATCAATGGAGTTTGCAGTCAAGGAGCAAAACAATGGGAACGCGTTTCTGGACGAGAATCTTCTTGAAGATGGTGGGCATTAATTACTCATAATGGTCAAAGGAAGAAAGTGGGAATCTTTGCTCATTTATTATCCCACTCTACTTTGTGGCAGTTTTTAGGGTTAGGGCTTATGTGGCTCAATCTGAGCCCTTCATTGTAATTGAATCTGAGTCGTCCATTGGATTTGGCCATCTATAAAAGGGGCATTCCCCCATCATTTGTAATTCATTAGAATAGAGAGACAGCTAGGAGATAGCATAGCATAGATTGATAGCATAGCTTAGATTGAAGAGGAAGGAAAGTTTTCCATTGAATGCTTTGTAAGAAGTTGTTGTGAACACTCTCATAATAAAAAGAGTTATCATTGATGGTGGTTTCATCTTTTGTTGTGAGTAGCTAGCGAGGCTTCTTCGTCTTTCTAATTCGCAATAGAATCTTAAAGTAGCTTAGAGTAAAGTAGATTTCATTTCATGCAAATAGATGATAGTTGTAGAATGTGGTGTTTAATTTGAGCAAGCTTCGTTTATCCATACCACTAGCGGGCTCACTGATGGTGTGTTCGCCTTGCGTGGTCAACTGGAACATTGCGGACTTAACTTCGATTATGGTTTATGTGTTGACATGCGTCATTGTGATGGTGTCCTCATATTGAATTGTGATTTGAATACTTTTAGTTACTCCCCTTGAAGATTGCACCGGTTCTGTGGAAGTTGGCTGAGGCAAGGCAAAGCAAAGCTTGGTTGAAGTTTGTAAGAATTGATCCCACATCCCGCGCATAGAGTAAAACATAGCACTTTTAATCCCTGCAACAATTTAAATTCAGTATTTTCTAGTTAGTTTAGGAAACCTATGCTCAATTGACAAATCCTTTGGATCGCGAAACCCCTTTCGCTTTGATCTTCAGCTAAACAATTATGTAAGTCTCCCTTGAGATACCAGCAAATCACAAGGAACCAACTGAGACTACTCCACTACACAAAGGAACCTTGGAGTTAAATGCATGATCTTTCTCACAATCTTAGCATGCAGGAGACTTTGTTCAAGAGAGGATAAAGTGACTGTTGGGAAACTTTATTCTGTGTTGGTGCGGTCACAAAAAACACATCATGTCTCTCCTAGTGAAATTAGCAGTGTTACAAAACTCGCAAAAACTAGCGAGTCTTGTGTGTTAGACTCGGCCATTTTAATTAAATTTTTTTAAAAAATTTGCAATCTTTCATTTACAATTTTTTTAATTAAATGGTGTGCATCATGAAGGTTTGTGTGGTTTCGAAGGTCTTCATTTGGGCTTGGTGGCAGAGGCATTGCCCCTTGACCCCGCTGGGGGCGCTACCCCCAAACCCCCACAAGGGGCACTACCCCTTGACCCCGCTGGGGGTGCTACCCCCAGACCCCCGCAAGGGGCACTGCCCCCAGACCCCCGCGAGGGGCACTGCCCCTCGACCCCGTTGGGGTGTTTCCCCCAAACCCTCATCAAACTATAGGTTTAAGCATATGTTATAGACCAATGATGAATCATGATCATAAAACCTACAAAATACATATCCCCTATTGCAAATCTCTACATCTTTCATAGTCAAAGCCATAGTCAAGGATTATCTTGTTTCATACATTAGACAACAAAACATGCAGTCTTGAAGGCTTCAATTAAATTTTAATAATAAATTCCTCACTTGAATATACACACCAATCATTGAAACGCAAGCACATATCATGGCTACATCATCATCTAGGACCTATCTTAGACACTAGTGCATGACTTGTCGTGATGTTGGGATGAGTAATGTGTTGGCGTTTAAATTAGCACCTCTGGAGTGCTGATTGTAAACATTCAGCTATTTCAAATGTTTTGCAACACTTCTTCGTTATTTAAAGAGGAGAAGTCCCTCTCTACTGGAAGCAATGTGTAAGGAAGGGAATGGTAAACTAAGATTCCTATCTTTTTGTACTTCAGCGGTAGGACACAAGGGTGCACAAACACAATGTGCCGCAGCTAAGCTTTTTCTCTGGTTTCTGCAGATCTTAACTACGACTATTCTAGCTTTTAATCTATCCAATACCTTCAAGGTAAACAGAGCATGAGGGTATAGGAGCGGGAATGGATTGTTTGGATCACTTGAATTCGCCGTCTCCTGAGAATATGGCCGAGGCTCTGAACTCTCGGATATATACCGGGATAAGGTTGGTAGAAGAAAACACTCTTTACGGTAAACTAGATCTGAGACCTGACAAGGAGGAGGAACCCCTATCCGAGGTATGGGCTAGGAAATGGTTTACAAGAAACAACAAATTAACAATGTCTTGGCCAATAAACTTGCTAAGGAGGAGGAACCCCTATCCGAAGTATAAGCTGAAGGACAATACATTAAACAACAAACGATAACCATCAATGACAAATATCCAAGGAGGAGGAACCCCTATCCGAGGAGGCAAATGAAACAACAAGCTATTTGATACAAAACATGGAAATAACTCAAATAGGTAGATCAAAATGCAAGCACCTTCTAATATTCTTCTTCAAGCTTCATCAACGAATTACAAAGGTTGGGATAGCAAAGGCACGAAATCATGCACAATTACAATTGACCAACGAAGTCTCATCCAAGAGTGAACAAATATTCGCTTTCAAAGCTGTTGGCAACAATGGCACAGCAAATTTGCAGAGCAAATAAAAGTTAAACAAACAATGAGCCCAAGGCTCTTATTTATGGAACTCAAAGGAGTGGGCAACCCCAAAGTCTCTGAAATATGCTAACCAATTTTTTCGATGAATTAACACAACATAACCAGCACTTAGCCAACTTGATTAGCGTTAGCTCCAAATAGAAAACCAACTTGAAATGAACTCACACCAAGAATGCACACTCAATCCCAATGAGGGATAGGTGTTGTCATATGGCGGAGGAGCTAAATGAAAAATACTTGAAAGAAAACTACTCAACGTCAAGAATGTGCACACAAGATCCCACTGAGGGCGAGGTGCTAACATATGACGGAGTGTTTAAAATTGAAAGCTAGAAGTTAACAAGCGGATAACCAGCCATGAAAGCATTTCCACACTACCACCAAACAGAGGGGGGAAAATATTACAATTAAAAACAATTCATCCGCTGCGGCGGGCATCCACAGAGCTGTGAGTATTCACCACTTGAAAGTGGGTACAATGATATAACAAATTATTTCTCCGCACTGGCGGTAAACCGTCTAGGGGTAATTAATTAGAAATTAAACAAGTAGTTGCAGCAATAACAATTGGTTAGATTAGTACTACTAATCGAAACCTTACAATTCAAAGACTGCAAAAACATGTATTACAATGATAGAGAAATGAGATAAGAAGATAAGAATGAATTCCAATGATGTTCTTTACTTTCCAATGACAGAAATATGATTAAAATAGAAAGCTTATAAATCTGATGTAAAATCCTAAGTTCTGGAAATTCATATCAGCAAACTGGAAATCAGTAAAATACTCATAACTCACTCATTTCACCTCCGAATTGAATGAAGTCTTTTGCAAAGGTCTCTCAGGAGGTAGGCGCCCAAAAACCAAGCACCAAACAGCAGCAAATTCCAACTTATATCAACTTGCACAATTCCCAAAGCTCTTAGAAAGGTACGGCCCTCCTTGGAGGGGCGATTTTCATTTAAAAATCAGACACTTAAAATTAAATTCCCAAAATTAGCATGAAGGGTCGCCCAAGGTCAGCAAATAGATTGGTGAAGTACCCAGAACCAATTT
Source organism: Sequoia sempervirens (assembly GCA_007258455.2). Lineage (NCBI taxonomy): Eukaryota > Viridiplantae > Streptophyta > Pinopsida > Cupressales > Cupressaceae > Sequoia > Sequoia sempervirens. The sequence goes on along the minus strand of VDFB02075321.1, from coordinate 222,987,462 downwards.
CAAACTGAAAAAAAAGCTATGAATAAAAATCACCTTCAGCTGTAGATGAAACAGCAAACCAAAATTGTCAAAATATCCAGAATTCTTCAATCAAATGAGCTCAATCTGCTAGTCTGATGTTGAGAAGCAGCAATGTAGCCAACTAGGTGTTATATTGCAAACACGAAATTGGACAAAAGGCTAGGAGGTAGACATCCTCGAAGCAATATATCAATTGTCATTCCGACAGCATAACTTTAGCATAATTTTCATGGATGAAATGCTGGAGCAAAAACCTTCATTAAATAAGAGCTCACAAACTCTTCAAATTCCTGAGAAGTATACCAAAAGACATAGGAGACCTTTCAAATTTCCACAAAAAACAAATAACTTCTCAAGATGGCGTCCTTTTTGCATAATAAGAATTTCACTTTAATTTAAAATTCTCTCTTAATAAAGTGGCGTCCACTTTTCCCAAGGCATTATGTTCTTGTCAAAAATTATTAAATCTCCTCATGAAGGCGCCACCCTTCCAAGTCCCCTTTTTAAACACAACTTAAAGTTGTTCAACTAGGCCAAGGGGGTCAACTGCATAATATAACCTTGATGCCTTTATTCAACATAAAAATGCCTTAAGAGGACAATCATGAACTGCAAATAAATGCTCCAACTAGAAAAGAAGTACTGAAAGCTGACAAACTCCATACTGCTTAAAATAGAATTTACTATAAATAGTAAACTCTCAGAAAATGCCAAGGAACCTCAGAACTGGAAACCCTAATTTTACCTCATACACGCCTACAGGCTTCCAGAATAGGCTGATGAGTGTCAGAACAGATTACTGATGAGATGGGGACATTACAGTCTCCTTGAGTTAACAATGAGTTCTTGCCAATCAATTAGCAAGATTTATTCCTAAAAAGGGGGAACAGACAGTTAACTAGAAAACTACTTCAGTTAGCCAAAAGTAAACAAAGAGTTAACTGGAAACTACTTCAATTGACTGAAACAAGACTAAAAGTGAACTTTAATACAAAGTATCCCTCCAAAATAGAGATCCTTAATTAGTGGAGATCTGAGATCCACAAATTATGGAAGTCAATTAGACATCCTTAATCAGTGGGATCTGACAAGTCATGATTTGTGGGATGTGGAGTTGACTTGGAAAGGGACATCAAGTTAACTCCAACCACATTTAATGCCTTCTTGAGTTGACTTGGAATGAGGCATCAAGTCAACTTCAAATATCATAAATGCCAATTGGAAGGTAGGACGTCCTTCCTAGGTGTCTTTTCACACTACACCACTTCCGGTCAACAGCTCCTTCATCCATGTGTTGACTTCTTCCGTTTTCGGATAGTCAACCTTTGATGACACGACATCTCCTCTTCTTGCGCAAGCTATTGCTCTTGGTAACTTTGGTGGCTCCGCGCTTGGAATGACCTCTTCGTAGCTGGCAAGCCAAGGTACTTACCACCACACGGGAGGTGGTAATACTGGTCTTTCTGCTGCAAGATCAGCCTTTCTTTCTTCTTCGTCCAGAGTAATTGCTGCGGCTCTCCACTAAGCGGGAGATGTATTCTTTTCAAAGATAAAGATCCGCAGACTGTTGATGATGTTCGTTTGCTCTCGAGCAATGTGTGTAAGATCTGGTTGGAGAATTGTTGGTGCAAGGTCTGGTTGTTCAATTGGAGCCCAAGGACACCAAATTGCCATTCTGTGAAGAACTCGCCTGTTAACTATAAACACAGATGTGTTCAGACAACTTCTAAAAAACTCCTGAAAATAGCGCCCTGCCAAGAAGTATTTTTCCGAATAAAGTCTGGCACATGGGTTTTGTTCGTGCTTCAATGTTGAACAAGCCCAATTCCTCAGAATTTTAATTCTGAGACTTTTTGGATAAAACCCCCAAAAATAGGGGCAGCAAGTTTGCTAATTCTGGAAAATCTAACGAGATGGGTTTCACTGGAAAATTATGCTAAATCTACCCAGTTGATCAGATTTGATGTAGCCTACTGCTTTGTGTGACATGCAAGAAAACCTAAGACAAGAAGAGAGGAAGTAGACAGAAGATGGATTGGAAGTTTTTATTTGACTCCCTAAGAAAATTTGTCTCTAAATCCAACCTCAGATTAGCAATCTTCTTCTGCTTCAGATCTGCAAGAAATATCGAAGAACAAATGAAAACCTTGGCCAGATTTGTAAATGGCATCCTTGAAAACTTATGGCTGTTCTTGATCATCAACCTGCAATGAAATAATGAAGTAGGATGCATGTACCTTGATTACATAGACTCAAGCCTTAGATCCACAAGTTTGGGGACTTAATTCATGATCAAAAGTTGTTTTGGCTTGATCTGAAGTTCAAAAAGGTAATTTCCACTGATGATGGAGTGAGTTGGCCAAGTTTATCTCAAAATATCTTGACTTTAGTCAACAACTTGGCCTTTGACTTCTTCTAGGCGTCCCTTTTGAGTTTTGCAAGTTTTTTATTATTTTCTCTGTTGAATGACCCCAGTTTGATCCTGAATCTAGCTTGATCTGTTGATCCTGAGCTGTTGTCGGTACATTCACTGTTGAGTTGGATCCAGCCTGAAGAGAAGTGCCTGGGAGACACGATGGCAAAAAGCTGAGTACAAGGCCTCAAAAGAAAGGGCGCCTTTTCCAAGAAAGGGTGCTTTTGCTTTTGCCTTGGTGAATTTTCAATCTTCGTTCTTCAGCCTTTTGAATTGACCTCTCGTGCTTTGATCTAGATTTCTCGTCGATCGGAGAATCAGATGATCTTGTTTGATATCTCGTCAGGTAACCAGCTCCGTTTCGCCAAAGATGACTGGAGTTGGAAAACTCAGAAGTCAGTTTGGGGTCCCTTTATTCAAGGGCGCCCCTCATTGAAAAGGGCACTTTTGCTCTTCTGCTTAGTTATCTTTTTTCTAAAATGTGCCCTAGTTTGATCCTGATTACTCATTGATTGCTTCGTCAGATGCCTGTTCTCACAGTTGCGTTGTCGAGATCTACATAGGCTGAGATGATTGTCCTGGGAGGGCTTTAGTTATCTAACAACATCTAGAGGTCCAAAAAGAAGGCAGCCTTTCTTTGGAAAAGGCTCTTTTTCGCTTTGATCTTTACTTCAACAATCATTTCTTGATACTTCATCAACTGCCTCTTTTCGCTTCATCGACGACTACTTATGATCAACTCATCAGATGATCTAGCTATTTGTTTCGTTGTAGAGCTAACATGCAAACCTCGAGCATGATTGTCTTGGATGTTTCAACAAGTTGCATTTGACCCTTAAGAATCAAGGGCGCCCCTGCTTGAAAAAGGTTCTTTTCAGCATCGTGAACTGATCGCTCCTTCATAACGTTTCCAAAGTTAGTCAACTTTTGACCTTTTTGGGTTTCAAGAATCTCCTTCATTAAACAGCATCTTTTTCATCCTTTTTCACCATGGTTGCAACATCGAAACTTTTGAAGCTTAGCTTTCAGCACCTCGTACTGGTCAATCTGCCATTAACAGCTGCGGAGCTCCTAACTTTGTTCCTGAAAAATAGAAATAGACCCACCAGAGTAAAACGTGTCTTTTGATGATTCCGACTTGACCAGTGTGATCGTGAAGTCATTTAATCCTATCAAAATCATTTTCAATCATTTCTGGGAAGGTCCTATTTTCAGGGGTTACCCTAAAAATAGGGGCGTAAAACCCTAATTTTCAAATTTTCAAAATTGTGCACGTGTTCCTTGACAGAAACCCACAAAGACCCTATGTTTGGTTTGACCTAAAACAGACTTTTGACGGCATTATAACAAGATTTAGCTCAATTTATACAGAATGCCAAAAATTTATTTTGGGTACAACATAATGCAAGCTCTTCTGAGCTGTAGACTTATTTTTTAGTTTTGATATTTGTTTTGATGCCATGGATTTCATATTCCATGATTTTTGAATAATAAACATATATAGGCACCAAGAGGTCCATATTAACATGAGAAGCAAGAGTGATGAAAGTGAAAAAGGGCAAAGATGAGGGCATGAAAAAGATAGAAACAAGTGCAAAGAAAACATTGGGAGCAGCAATGTCCAGTAAATCAGCCCTATGCAAGGGTTTTTTGGTGCTCAAGCTCCCAAGGCAAATATAGGCTCTGTTAAGCCCTCTGATCTTGTTGTTGTGAAGGTGGAGAGGCTTGAGAGTCAAGAAATTTATCAAAGATGTAAAAACATTGCCAATCCATTTCCCATTTGCAAGGCTTTTCGTAAATCCACTTTGTTACTAGAGGATGACTTACATGTTTTCACAGGAACACATTTCTATGAAGCTCATTGCTCAAGCTCCCAGGGCAAATATAGGGCTTGGGTAAGACAACAACAATCATTACTCAAAAAGGTGCCTCTGATCTTGTTGTTGTGAAGGTAAACAGGCTTGAGAGTCTGAGAAATTTATCAAAGATGCAAGAACATTGCCAATCCATTTCCCATTTGCAAGGCTTTTCGTAAATCCAATTTGTTACAGGAAGATGACTCGCATGTTTTCACAGGAACACATTTCTATGAATGATCAACAAAGTTTGAAAGTGCTCAAGGAGTCTATAGATTATGGCCTCCTTGGGAAATTCTAGTTTTGTTTTTCCCCTCCTTTAAAGAACTCTTCCTATTAGAAAACCAAATCAACCCTGTTGTTGAAGTTTGAAAAAGCTCCTCAATCATTTGCAAAGTTATGCACAAGAGGTTGTCCTTGTTGGAATTTTACAAATGGACTAAGGAATCTTGGCCTTCACTCTTTGACCCTTCAATGTCTATCCTCTCCATGGGTTTTTTTGCAATCAAATTTCAGTCTTATGCAAAATATGATTTTTTTACTCCAATGGTCCATAGGTCTTTGGGAGGTGTGGGATATTTTTATGTCTGTGGCATCCCTTTTCTAATCCTATGGAGGTGGATTTCTCTCGAGTCCTTTTTGGATTAGATTATACAATCTTCCCCTACTCATGCAAAATTCGAGTTTTTTGGAATGTCTTGTGGAGCAAATAGGGGTTTTCACCAAGGTCGATCCTTCCTCAAAAGATCTACAGAGTCACTATGTTAGAGTGTGTGTAGTGGTTGACCTATCTAAGTCTCTTCCACACTCCTTCTATATCAAATCAGTTTTCACCTGTAATATCCACCCCAATTCTTTTCAAAAAACTTCACCCAGTAGTGTTAGCCAAATAGAAATGATAAACAACTGAGTAAGCAACCCTCCACTTTTTGATCACCCATCCCAATGTGAGCAAGGTGAGAGCATACAGTGAGAAAGGGATATTTGCATTAACTAGAAATCAAGTTAACTGAAAGTAAACACCTTCCACTTTCTGATCACCCAAATCCCGATGTGGCAAAGTGAGAGCATATGATGGTAAGGCTTACAATAATTGAGTTCCTAAGAAAACCACTTCTTCAGTGGGGTGAGTAAGCAAACCAAGTGCATGAAGGGAAATCAGCCACTTATTTAGCGGGAATTACAAAAAGCAAATAAACATTGGCGGCAAGTCGACCAATCAAAGCAAAGTCCTCTGCTTGTTCAGCGGACATAACATGAAAGCAAACCAAAACTCAACCACTTATTCAGTGGGAGTACCATGTAACATAAAGAAAGCTCAACCACTTATTCAACAGGAGCACCACTTATTCAATGGGGTAAGTAGCAATGACAATACAAGAGTAGTCACCAATGGTACTACCAATGGTGTTAGAATAAGCTCATCATGAAATGTTTCAGTTCATCATATGTTCCTGCTATATTAGGAAAATGATAGAAATATGAAGCATAAATTCCCCCAAAGATGCTACAATGATAATATGAGAACACCCCACAAAATATAACAATAATACCTCAATGACAAGGCCTCCAATGTTGATGTTCAACTCAGCGTCGGGCCTCTACTCCCAGCCCAGCCTGATCTATGAAGGACAATTTAAATCATAGCCTAACGGCTATTGAAATTGCAAATCAAATGGTTAATGAAGAGGCACGAATTAAATGATGTTTTATTTAATTGTTGAGGCTGACATCCTTAGGCACAAATTCATGAAAGGATGTGTTTCTTTGAGGCCGACTTCATGTGTGTTAGAGACATGACTTTTGAAGGAGGCTGACTTGTATTTAAGAGACATGTCCTCTCCCTTCATCTTGTATATATGTTCAATGGTTATTCTTTGTTTCACATTCATTCATTCAGTTCATTGTTCTCATAGTTCAATATTCTCAAGTGCGAGTTTGTGCATCAAGAAAATCACCAAGTGCAGATCGATACAATTGAAGGAGGTTGAATTGTCATCAGCAAGTTACTTAATATTGTTGCTGTGTTAGCATCAGTTTGTGGTGCTCATTCTTGGCCTTCATATCGGCCTCTTTGTAAAGCAGACATTCATTGATATTCAAAATATAAGTGATATATTGTTGCTGGGTTTTTCTCCCTCGAGTGGAGGGTTTTCCCAGGGTATATGCTGTGTTATTGTGTCTGATTTTGAATTAAATTTCTGCTCTTTAATCTGATCATAAAACTTAACATCCAAAGCTGGGTAGAAGGTTGAATAAGCTGCTATTGCATGTCTGATACAAATAACAGCAGTCTAGAAACACCAATCAACAATCATACACGAGCATAACTTCACCAATATGCCATAGAATCACTCCTGCAAACTTGCAAATACAAATGATAGGCAAGGTGTCCAAAGTAAGCTAGATGGTACCCCCAAAATGTTAGGACAGCAGCAACATCCCTCCAAAACTGGGGAGTGTCTTGCAACTCCGAGACTGAAGCCAACCGTGAGGGTTTTCATCTTCAAAGCCCAAAGATTCTCTCCACAATTCGGCAGCACTTCGTTACCATAAGTTTGCATATCCAAATGAGAGCAAATGAGGGAGTATAAATAAGGCTTGAGACCCAGAAGTTTGAATATCATTTCCCTCCAAAAAGGCACGCCACACTTGGAGAGAATAATATTTAATTTAAATTCCACTTTAAACCTTCATCTTGGCGTCCACTTTAGTCATGCTTCAATTTTTCTTTTTAAAAACAACTTAAGTTATCAAATGCTAGGCATGAGGGACCAAGGGGCCTTTTTTGACTTTATAAATTTATAACTTAAGTTGCAATATTTCCATTTTCGAACTCCAAGACTGGTGGAAGCACAAACTACCAAAAATAACAAGATACCAACAACTGAAATTGCCACCATTGCTAGAAATAGCACTTGCTAAAAATAGTGTGTCCAAACTCAAAATAAGCCCATTTTGAGATGCACTTGTGACTTACTAAAAATAGTAAGTTAAAAATAGACAGTGCTAAAAATAGCAGTGACTGTCCACCAAGGATCTCAAAAAACCCAGAAATACCCACAAAAATCTCTGGCAAACCCCTACAATAACCCTCTAAAAAGAAAACTAACGGTCATTGAAATGCTTAGGATTGAGAAGGGGACATTACATCACCCCTTGAATACAATTTATTAATTATGAAGGGTTGCCATTTCACTACTTCAAGTCTAATCAAATGGGGAATTTAAGGAAAGATTGCAGTTCGCACTCAATTTGTTCTCCCACGACCTTTAAAATACAAAAGTGGATTCCAAACCTTGGTAAGCTAGATCCAAATTTCGTATGGATAAATCATGTATAGTTTATGTTGGATAAAACTTTAGTGATTGGGTTTTCTTCCTCAAAGCATGATTCAAAGGCAAGGGCAATTGAGCTTTCTCAAATCAATATGTTCACTCATAAGGATCTTCCCTCAACTTAGAAAGATAAGGAGGAAATGGATATGCACTACATGGACTACAATAACTCTGTGAATCAGTTCCTAAGAGGGGATTTCCTCTCTATTGCTCAAACAATGAGTCTCAAAACTAAAGTGAATTGTGGCCCAAGTGGTAAGAAAGGGTAGAAGGAAAAATTTGAAAAAACAAGGACAGAAATCAATTTTGGAAATCAGGCCTCTATGCATAAATTCCTTCAAGAAAGAAATTTAAATATTATGCCTAAGACGAAGGTTGGATGAAGAGAAAATTCTATCAAAATTAATGATTAGACATTGGACACCTGTTGGCGTTTAAATTAGCACCTCTGGAGTGCTGATTGTAAACGTTCAGCTATTTCAAATGTTTTGCAACACTTCTTCGTTATTTAAAGAGGAGAAGTCCCTCTCTGCTGGGAGCAATGCGTAGGGAAGGGAAATGTCTAACTAGGTTCCTATCTTTTTATGCTTCAGCGGCAGGACACAAGGGTGCACAAACACAATGCGCCGTAGCTAAGCTTTTCTCTGGTTTCTGCAGATCTTAACTACGACTAACTAGCTTTTATCTATCCAATACCTTCAAGATGAACAGAGCATGAGGGTAAAGGAGCGGGAATGGAATGGTTGGATCACTTGAATTCGCCGTCTCCAGAGGATATGACCGAGGCTCTGAACTCTCGGGTATACACCGGGATAAGGTTGGTACAAGCAAACGCTCTGCACGGTAAACTAGATCTGAGATCTGCCAAGGAGGAGGGACTCCTATCCGAGGTATGAGCTTAAGAAATAGTTTACTAGAAACAACAGAATCACGATGCCTTGGCCAACGAGTTTGCTAAGGAGGAGGGACTCCTATCCGAAGTATAGCTTGGAAGTCAACACATTAAACAACATCAAACGACAACTGTCAATAACAAATATCCAAGGAGGAGGGACTCCTATCCGAGGAGGGAAATGAGACAACAAGCTATTAAACACAGGACGTAGACATAACTCAAATAAGATGATCAAAATGCAAGCGCCTTCTGATATTCTTCTTCAATGCTTTATCAACGAACTACAAAAGTTGGGAAAGCAAAGGCACGAAATCATGCACAATTACAATCATCCAACGAACTCTCATCCAAGAGTGAACAAATATTCGCTTTCAAAGTGTTGGCAACAATGGCGCAGCAATTTTGCATAGCAAGTAAAGGTTAAACAAATAATGAGCCCAAGGCTCTTATTTATAGAACTCAAAGGAGTGGGCAACCCCAAAATCTCCTTGAGTTAACAATGAGTTCTTGCCAATCAATTAGCAAGATTTATTCCTAAATAGGGGGAACAAGCAGTTAACTGGAAAGCTACTTCAGTTAACTGAAAGTCAACAAAGAGTCAACTGGAAACTACTTCAGTTGACTGAAAGCAAACTAAAGGTGAACTTAAATGTAAAATATCCCTCCAAAATAGACATCCACATTTAGTGGAGATCTAAGATCCACAAATCATGGAAACCAATTAGACATCCTTAATTAGTGGGATCTGACAATGCATGATTTAAGGAAAGTGGAGTTAAACTTGGAAAGAAGCATCAAGTTAACTCCAACTACATTTAATATCATCTCGAGTTGACTTGGAAAGAAGCATCAAGTCAACTCAAGTCTCATGAATGCCACTTGGAGGGTGTATGGCGTCCTTCCTAGGTGTCTGACACCTCATCATCACTTCCGGTCAACAGCTTCTTGATCTGTGTTGACTTCTTCTGTTTTCAAATAGTCAATGTTTTGATGACACGCCATCTCCTCTTCTTGTGCAAGTTGTTGCTCTTGGTAACTTTTGGCGGCTCCATGCTTGGAATGATCTCTTCGCAGCTGGCAAGTCAAGGTGCTTACTACCATGCGGGAGGTGGTAATATTGGTCTTTTTGCTGCAAGATCAGCCTTTCTTTCTTCTTCGTCCAGAGTAACTGCTGCAGGTCTCCACTGAGCGGGAGATGTATTCTTTTCAAAGATAAAGATCTGCAGACTGTTGGTGATGTCCGTTTGCTCTCCAGCAATGTGTGTAAGATCTGGTTGGAGAGTTGCTGGTGCAAGGTCTAGTTGTTCAATTGGAGTCCAAGGACGCCAAATTGTCATTCTATGAAGAAGAACTCGCCTGTTGACTGTAAACACGGATGTGTTCAGACAACTTCCTAAAACCCCTGAAAATAGCGCCCTGCCGAGAAGTATTTTTCCGGGAAAAATCTGGCACATGGGTTTTGCTCGTGCTTCAATGCTGAACAAACCCAGTTCCTCAGAATTTTGATTCTGAAACTTTTTCGGAAAAACCCCCAAAAATAGGGGCAGCAAGTATGTTGATTTTCGGAAATTTGACGAGATGGGTTTCTCTGGAAAATTACGCTGGATCTACCCAGTTGATCTGATCTGATGTAGCCTGCCACCTTTTTGAAATGTGCAAGAAAACCTAAGACAAGAAGAGAGGAAGTAGACAGAAGATGGATTGGAAGTTTTATCTGATTCTCTGAAAAATCTATCTCTGGGTCCAATCCTCAAAATAGTGATCCTTTTCTGCTTCAGATCTGCAAGAAAAATTGAAGAACGGATGAAAACCTCCTTCAGATCTATCAATGGCGTCCTTGAGAGCTTGTGGCTGTTTTTGATCTTTTATCCTGCAATGAAATAATGAAATGGGACGCCTTCACCTTGAATATGTATGTTTAAGCTTCAGATCCACAAATTTGGGGACCTAACACAAGCTCAAAAGGTGATTTGGGCTTGATCTAAAGTTGAAAAGGTGATTTCCACCAATCGTGGAGCGTTTTAGCCAACTTTAACTCAAAAGCTTTTGACTTTGGTCAACAAATGACCTTTGACTTCTTTTGGGCGTCCCTTTTGGCTTCTTGCAAGTTTTTTAAGTATTTTCTCCTGAAAACCCTCTATTTGATCCTGAATCTAGCGTTGCCTGTTGATCCTGAGACGTCACGGACACATTCACTGCGGAGCTGGATCCAAACTGAAGAGAAGTGCCTGGGAGAGATGATGATAAAAAGCTGAGTTTAAGGCTTCAAAAGAATGGGCGCCTTTCCCAAGAAAGGGCGCTTTTGCCAATGCCTTAGTGATTTTTCAGTCTTCGTTCTTCAGCTTATTTGAAATGACCTCTCGTGCCTTGAACTGGATTTCTCGTTGATCGGAGAGTCAGATGTTTTCACATGACGTTTCATCAGGTACCCAGCTCTGTTCTGCTAAGAATGACTGTCTTCGGGAAATCTGGATCTCAAATTAGGGTTCCTTTATCCAAGGGCGCCCCTCCTTGAAAAGGGCGCTTTTGCCTTTTAGCTTGATTATTTTCTTCTGACAAGTTGCCTACTTTGATCCAGATTATCCGTTGACTGCTCTGTCAGACATTGATGCTTGCAGTTGCGTTTCCAAGATCTTTTTGAGCTGAGACTGTTATCAAAGGAGGCCTTTTGTCATTGGTCAGCATCTGGAAGTCCAAAAGAAAGGGCGCCTTTCTTTAAGAAAGGCTCTTTTTCTTGCAACTTTGTCGTTTACCTGTGATTTCCTGATAATTCCTTAACTGCCTCTTTTTGCTTCATCAGCAATTGCTAGTGATCTGTTCATCGGATGATCTGGATGTTTGTTTCACTGTTGAGTCGGCAATCAAACGTTGAGAATGACTGCTTCGGATGATCTTACTGACTTCATTTGACCTTCAAAGATCATGGGCGCCCCTGCTTGAAGAAGGCGCCTTTTCAACATGTGAGCAATCTCCCCTTCGTAACATCTCCAGAGTTAGTCAAATTTCGAGCTTTTTAATTTCAGGAAAACTCCTCCGTCGAAGATCACCATTTCTTCATGTCTCACGTTCATCGTGTATGGATGTTTGGGAAAATGACTAAGGCATTTGACTGCATAGCCTCCTCTTGGCAGCAAGGCGTGCATTCTCCAGACTTAGTCAATTTTCAGCATTTTTCATTTTTTGAAAATCCCAGACTTAGTCAATTTTCAGCATTTTTCATTTTTTGAAAATCCCAGACTTAGTCAATTTTCAGCATTTTTCATTTTGAAAATCCCCTTCATCAAACAGCATCATTTTTGACCTTTTCCGCCATGGTTGTGTCGTTGAAGCTTTTGAAGCTTAGCTTTCAGCACCTGGTACTGGCCAATCTGCCATTAATGGCTGCGGAGCTCCTAACTTTGTTCCTGAAAAATAGAAATAGACCCACCAGAGTAAAACTTATCTTTTGATGATTTTGACTTGACCGATGTGATCGTGAAGCCTTTTAATCCTATCAAAATCATTTTCAATCATTTCTGGGAAGGTCCTATTTTCAGGGGTTTCCCTGAAAATAGGGGCGAAAAACCCTAATTTTCAAATTTTCAAAATTTTGCACGTGTGTTCCTTGACAAAAACCCACCAAGATTCTATGATTGGTTTGACCTAAAACAGACTTTACATGGCATTTTAACAAGATTTAGCACAATTTACACAGAATGCCAAAAAATTTATTTGGGGTACAACAACACCTACGAGGCAATGGAAGGTATTGGCTCCCCATGTCTGTCTTTGAATAAAACAACCAAGAAGAGGACAGGACGAGATGGAAGTTGAGAGACTTTATTTGGAAGCCAAGTAGTCCATTGGCATAGGCTCACTAGACGATGGAAGATCTCCTCTCTAGGAGGGGAGGAAACAAGTTTGCAAGAAGGCTTTATGTTGCTGCATTTCAAGTTTGCAGTTGCAATGCAACAAATTATAGTAGTTGCATAACAAGTCTTCAAATGTTGTGCAACAGCCCTCAGTTGCTGCAATCCCCTGTAGCTGTGCAATAGTCTTCAATTACTACATTGACATGGTTTCTATTGCTGTGCAACAGTCTTCAGTTGTTGTGCAACAAGTTTCAATTGTTGTGCAATCAGTTATTCATGAACATAGCTGAAATCTATTTTAGGTTGCCTAGTATTTGGCTTTGAAGGCCTGTGGGTCTTGTTTACTTTTAGTCTATTATGTATAACAGTCTTATACACAGCTTTGCTTTTAACATCTCTACTTTTTTTTATGTGGACCCTACCCAACATTTCATCGATAAAAAAAGAACTTCATAAATTGCCTCACTCTTTAATGGCAATAGCTCAATTCCATCAACATCCTTGGACAATAGGTGGGAATCTAAAACATCTAAAAGCAATAGAATTATGCATGCCACAATATAAGGTTTTTGATGGGGCACAATGAATGTGAGAATAACAAATCTGCAAGCTCTAAATACAATTTCAAAGGCTTCAACAAAGCCAAATTAAGATTTTAGAATTGACAAAGTGAATCATAGAGTTATTTCCCCATATGAATTCTTTGAATCATCTCAAGGAGTTAAAGGTATCCCAACAAATTGCAAATGACAGAGGCTTAAACAACCATACCTTCAATAATCAATCACACATTATACAACATGGCATAATTACAATCAATCTAATGTGAATTGATGATCTCGGTAGTAGTTTGGAACAAAACTTAGGAAATTGTCAAAAAACTAGTGTATTGGCTTCTCAAGGGCATGAATCATTTGCCGATTAAAATTCAAAACTATGACATTTGTCAAAAAAATTAGGAAATTCTCTATAACAAGTCAAGAAAAACAGCAATCATTTTGCAAGCAACAGACCTCTAAAAGCACTCTGAATGGTCCCCAAACTGTAAAATCTTTTAGAAAACTCTTCAACATTTTGGAATATCAAAATTTTGTGTCTTGATCAGTTTCATCTGCAACAGATTAGGTCAACTTCTTGGAGAAAGGCCCATCACTTTACTTTTCGAATATAGAGGCAAATCATTTAGATTTATTCTTTTAGACTTTTCATTTCTTCTAGAAACAGCTTGTTGGCATTTCAATCTGCACCTGTGGAGTGCATATTAGAAACGGACAGCTATGCATAGTATTAACTGCTCTTCAAATTAGGAGGGGAAGCTCCCTCTTTTGCTGATATGCGTAAAAAGTAAAGTAATCTAAGTTCCTATCTTTTTGACTCAGCTGGTAGAGGCACAAGGTTATAAAACCAAATACATTGCAGCTAAGGTTTTCTCTGGTTACCGCAGATCTTAACTACAACTAGGCTAACGCTAAAACTATCCTAGCTGCTCTAGAAAAACAGAGCAAGAGGAATTAGGAGCAATTGGGAATGGTTGACAATAAACTCTATCTTAGGATTCCCAAGGAGGTGGAACACTCTATCCAAGGTGTAGGCTGAAATAAAGGTTATAGGAAACAACATGAAACGACACACTAATTCTCAACATTCCCAAGGAGGTAAAATACTCTATTTGAGGTGTACACTGAAAAGAAGATTACTGGAAACAACATGAAACAATAAGCTAGTTCTCAGGATTCCCAAGGAGGTAAAATACTCTATCTGAGGTGTAGGCTGAAAGTAGATTACTGGAAACAAACATTAAATGATAATCTTCATCTCTAAATTCCCAAGGAGGTAAAATACTCTATCTGAGGTGTAGATATTAAAGAAAGATTATTAAAATAGCAATAGTAAATCTGGGACAGCAAATTGCATAATGAAACACACACACACACAATAGATGATCAAACCAGCTTTATATTAAACAAAGTGAACCAATACAGAATAGCAATATTGTAGGCAAGGTGGGCACAGTAATTTGTTATCACAACAAAATTTAAAATACAATGAGCAAAGTGCTCTTATTTATAGAACCTCAAAGGAGTAGGGAACCCTAAAATCTCCTTGAGTTAACATTCAGTCTTGCAAGCATGCAATACTTATTACTAAGTCTAAATGAATGCAACTTAACATTTAACTGGAAAAACTACCTCAGTTAACTAATTCTAAACTAAACTGATTGGACCTTGCAACACGCAAGTCCTTATTGATATGAGAGTCAACTGATAACCAACATCAGTTACTTGAAATCTAACTAAACTAGAACTCCATATATACATAGGTATCTCCAAAATAGACATGCACAAAAGGTGGGACAGCAAGTTAACTTGGAAAGAGGCATCAAGTTAACTATTGTGTCTAATGTCTATCTTGAAATGGTGGGACGTCCTGACTTAGTAATTTACTGGTTGTGATTACAAGCAATTAACTCCACCAAGTTGTTAGCTGCATCACCATCCAAAGCACTGATACTTCTCTGAAGTACTCAATGTCTTCGCAGCATCTCTTCACCGTCTATGATCTGACTCTGCAATTCTCTTCCACTCTTGGCCGCCTTATCAAATAATGTTGACATGACTGCAAGTTGACCCAACTTACAGCCAACTGATTCACCACTGAAAATATCATGAATGAATTTTTGAAACTCCGACTGTACGTCAACAAGCTCAATGTATTCACCATCCTCACGCTGATACTAGAAAGGGACTTGTGATATGAAATTTCTTATGAACTTGATAGCACTTGCCACCTTTTCTCTGCTCTCGATCAATTCTACAAAAATTGTTTCATGTACTTTTACCTTGAAGATTAGTTGTTCTCTCCAAGTAAAAATTGCTTCCTTATCCTCTTCTGTAGTGACCGAATCATATGCCATTCTCAAGTGAGAGACCATGATCTCATTTTCTGGTTTGTCTACCGCTATGTCTTGCTCTGAATCCTGAATCTCTGTGTGAAGTTCGTGGGCATTGTACCTCAACTAGTACAACTCTGAAAGTATGAAGCGGCTCCTTGTGACGAACTCTTCTTCCCAATCTTTCAGGCACTTCCCATATACAACCAGTTGACTTAGCTGATTTTGTTCTACTGGTAACTCTAACATCTGCAAGAGCAAGGCGGTGACATTTTCAGTGTTTTGCATAAGGTTGGAGATATATTAGCAACGTTGCTGGTTATCAGCCTTGAGGGCTGCTTTAATTTTCACCATCCTTTATCACTCTCTCCTTTATTCTTTCTGTTGCAACTTTGAGGAGATCCACATCTACTTGGCATGTGCTTTTACCAAGGTTGACCTTTATCAATGTTAAGTCATCAACTTCTACCTCATTCAAGTTTTTATCTTCTAGTGGTGCAACGGTCTCAATTACAATCTCTTTGTTAGCGTTCCTTTCCACTTGAACTTGCTTCTTGCACTTTTTATCTGGTATGTCTTGATAGACATGATCAAATTCTGCAAAGTTCAATTGATAGGATGGCTGCCTCCTTTTCCTATGCAAAAGATTCTCAGGCCAAATCTCGACTAATCTCGTTGGAAGGATTGGTGCTAGTCCCAAGAACTCCTGATGAGTGACAATGTGTTGAAGCATTACTATGTCGTGGCAATTCTGGCTTCAAGTCAATGCGAATCGGAGACTGTGGTGATGGTGACAAAACGGGAGGCTTTGCTTCTATTTCTAGCATGGTCTCAGTTGTATTTGTGGCCATCTCCACATGTTGTTCTTGCTGGTTTATATCAGCAACTAGTGCTTTTCCCTTTGTACTTCTTGACATCCTACTTCCTTTAGGAGGATTACTCCATGTCTTTTGTTTGGGTTTTGATTTTGACGTGGAAGGTAGTGAAGTAGTAACCGGTGGTGGCTCTGTGTTTGGAACAACTACCTTCCTTGACCTCTTACTATCCAAGTAAAGCATGCTATTTCTCACAACCCTGCTTGTTCTTTCTTTAACAAATGCGCTTTCCTTTTGCATACCAACCAACAGCTGAAAGCGGCTATGTGTCAACTTGATCTCTAAAGAATTGAGCAAGTGTGACATCCCCATCATCATCTAATAACCCTTCCACATCCTCTGTCATGAAATCAACAATCTATGAAAGGGTGAACCTGTTGTAGTTGCGCATTCGCACCTTGAATTCCTCCTCACAGTTGAACCAATAGTCTTCCATAGAAGGTTTGTGTGAAGAGCGGCCGCCAAGGCGTGCTAAAAAGTGACCCCAAGGGTCATATGAGCGTCTTTCGACGAGATACTTAAGACTAAGTCTCGTCATCTCATGGCTCATAGCCTTGGCGTCAACTGCTGACCTGCACTTGTAAATACCCATTTGTAATGGAAAAGTGGCAGTTATCTTGTGTTTGATGCGTAGATAGGAGTGGACTTTGTGCAACTGTCGTAGAAATTCCATGAACACCACCTTATCCAATGGATAACGGGGTAACATGGCTAGATGACCTGAGTATCTATACACGTAGATGTAGGTAAAAGTAGGGAACTAGATGGACCAATCCACCTAATCTATCATCGCCGATTTGCCTTTTGCTGAAATACGCACATGTACCTCACGATCAAGACTCCTTGTGTGTACATTAAGAATGCTTCATGTACTCGCTTGAAGTGACGTTCTACTTGTGTGAACTCAAGTTGTGAGTAATACTAATGAACCTTTTGTACACTTAGAATTTCCACAGTATTCAACCCTCTAAACTGGCCTTGGAAGGCTATCACATACACGAGGTATGAACACGTGGAATTCGTGAGCAACCAAGAAACTAGTCATCTATTTGTGGAGAACGTCGTTGATCAAAGAAGCCCAGTCATAGTGTTCCCTGTTGTTGATGATTTGAGCCATGATGTAATACATCCAAGGCTGAAACTTGTTGGCATCTGCTTTAACGGTGACACGGTTAAGAAGGGTAATCATAACTGCATATTCATCTCTGAACTCTCCACGACCCACATTCTTTGGCAAAGTACCTTTTTTTGTTTGAGCCATCTCTCTGCCATCCTTCTCTGACACTTTTCCTTCTCAAAATTGAATGCCTTCTCGCACTCCACCATGGAAATGACCAAATTATTTGCACTTGGAGGAATACCAAAGCACTTCTCGATGTCTTTGGGCTTGAGACTGCATATCATTCGCCCATCCACTAATTGAATTTCTCGTGTAGTAGAGTTGTAATGCTTTACACAAGCCATTACAAATTCTATACACTATGTTGTGATGGGAAATGAAGCTGCTTCTAGCAACCCAAACTCCTCAATTTTCTGAAGTGGTTTTTGATCTATGCCTTCTGAAGCGTTCAAGTCAACCTCTAGATGCACCTGATGGAAATATGTGTCAATCGTTGTGATGAAATCATGAATCAAGACCAATTTGGTCTTGTATTCAGACTGAGTTAACTGCATTCTAAAATACTAGCCTGTTGACTGTAAACATGCATATGTTCTGAAAACTTTTCCCGAGGAGCTAAAAATAGCTTCTAATGAGGCTAAAAATACCCTATCGAGTGGCAATTTTTACAAAAAATTCTGAGACGTGAGTTTTGTAGAGAATGTATTTCTAAGCAAACCCACAACGTCAGAAATTTGAAAAAATGCTTTTTCACTTCACATGCAAAGACTTTTCGAAAAAAAGCAATAGGGGGCAGCAGGGGCTTCAAAAGCTTTTTCTCCTGAAAAAATTCTGACATATGGGTTTTGTAGCCGCCAATGTGTTGATCAAACCCAATTTCTTCATTTTTTGAAATGTTGACTTTTCCCCTTGCATGCAAAAGAATCTTTGAAAAAAAAGCAAAGCTTCGAAAAGAGAAGCAACAAGGCAATTTTTTTTGAAAATTTTTGGAACATGGGTTTTGTCACCAACGCTGTGCTCAACGAACCCAGATGACCAAATCTATGAAAAATTGTCATTTACTTGGACATGCAAGAGAAAACCTAAGAGACGGATAGAAGAAATGTGAGGGTGAGAAGATAGAAGTCATAAACTGCTTTTTTCAATCTTCAAGAAAATTGCCTCCTTCAATCCTCAATCTAATGAATCCCTGGCAAGAATTTACTAGAAAAATGAAGAATGAAATATTATTCCTCTGTGCAACCTAAATGAAGAACCTCGAAGAACACTGAAAATGACCTCCATTTGATCCTTCAAAAGGCATTGGAGAGAAAAAAGCTGATTTTAGCTTCAACCTGCAAGAAATAATGAAGTTGTGATGCCTATGCTTGAATAAATAAGCATTTTGGAGGTGATACTACCAATTAGGTAGGTGCGCCAACCCTAATTGAGTTAATCCTTGTGCATGCATTGCGAACTAAAGTTCTTCATTAATTTTTGGATGCCATATGCAAGAAGTAGCATGCAAATTGCAACTAAAAGTTAAACAGTCAAACTTTGACTTTTGGCACCCAAGCTTGAGAAAGAAAAATTTTAAAGATTTTCAACTTCCACTGTGACAAAGTGCCCCTGTTTGACCCTGATTTCTGGATGCCCGGCTAATCCTACAACTAAGCTGACAAATTCATTGCGAAGATGGATCAAGTCTGACGAGATGTTTTTGGGAGCTATAAGTGGTAAAAACTTAATCTAGTGCCCTGAATTCTAGGGTGCATTTTCCCAAAAGGGTGAATTTGACCCTCCGTGCTTCAATCTATAGCTGTTGATGACTGACGACTCCCACGAACATGTTGAGACATGGAACGGAAAACCAGTTCAATTATGTAAAGAATGACCAGTACAACATCTGAAAGTTGATATAAAGTGCTCAAATTCAAGAGTGCCCCTGGCCTCTAGGCGTGCAATTGACCTTCTAAGATACATTTTTCAATTTGTAACTTTCAACGAAATGCTCAAGTTTGTCCCTAACTGTCAAGAGCAGGACTGCTCCAATGTTCGTGTTGATGATCCCATTGCAGAGATTGAACAACTCTAAAGAGATGATCCTGGGAGCTGCAAAGTCAAAAGGCTGCATCTGAGGCCCCTGAAAGTTGGGTGCCTTTCTCAAGGAAGGTACATTTTCTTTGACAGTCAAATTTTCACATTTTTCAACTCACTTTCGCCTCCAGTGTTATACGTGTGATCTTCATTCATGGGCGTTTGATAAGTCCCGAGAGTTGACCGCTAAATTTGTCGCATAGCCAGAAAGATTCTAAGCAAATCTCTTGAAGAAGACAGCTGTCGAAACTCTCATCTGATTGACCAAAAGGCTAGGCACCCATAGCCTACAGAGGTACAATTCACCTTTTGACTTTCATTTTATCCTCCGTTTTACTTGCTCGCTGGATCAATAGTTACAATCGTTCAGTATGTCTTATGGACTGGTGAACGAATTCATCGCGAAGCTGGACTAAATCTAAGAAGATCATCAAGAGATGGTTACTGCAACAACTGACATCTAATAGGCTTTATTATTGGGTGCCCTTAGACTACAGGGGCGCAATTTCTATAATTTGACTGTCGTCTTTGATGTTCATTGCCCTCCGCATCTTCTGCCTTTGCCATCGTTTTTCGGAGTTTGACAAATTTGATGGATTCACTTGATGATTCACTGGAAAGCCAGTAGAAATCTGAAGATAATTTTCTTTGCAAGCATTAGCAACTGCATTTGGGCCTTCAATTTCAAGGGTGCCCTTGGCCTGCAAGGGCGCAATTAGCTCCAGAGTTGGTGATTTTCTAATGATTTCACCTCTTCCGCGCTTTGCGAACACCTTGTTGTTATACTAAGTCGACTGCGTTGAAGCATTGTTGCTGCTAATGCGAGTACGTGACTGTATTTCACCATTTTTACGTGTATGGAAACTACAAAGTTGACTTAGGCATTGATTGCACAAGTACCTTCCTCGTAGCAAGGCGTTGTGTTTCCAAACTTAGAATATTCTTTAAATTTTTTGCCATTTAAAAATCCCCTCCGCCGCGAAGCATCTTTCACCATAGAATCTTCTATGATGAGTTTGAGGCTTAGATTTCAACACCTGGTACTAGCCAACTACCATTGACAACCTCGAAGGTCCTAACTTTTCTCCTGAAAAAGTGAAATAGACCCATCAAAACTAAACTGACTTTTTCTTGATTCCAACTTCACCAACATGATCGTGAAGTGAAATAAGCCAATCAAACTTATTTTCAGCCAATTCTAGAAAGATCCTATTTTTTAGGGTTTTTTCTAAAAATAGGCGCCCGGAAACCCTAATTTTCAAAATTTGCCAATATCTTTCGGATAGTAAACCCACAAAAATCCCATGCTTCAGTTGACCTAAAACTGACTTTTGACAATAATTTTACAAGATTCAGACCATTTTAATCAAAATGCCTTATTGAAGCAAAAATTTTATTTTGGGTACAACGCAGCTATAAAAGAATTGGAACTAATTTGTAAAAAGTAAAGTGTTGTAGCTTTATATCTCTTCTCAAAGATTGCTATATTCTTGTAAATTACTTTCAATTTCAATAAAGTTGCATTCACATTGCGATATCCTATGTATTTATTTTGTTCATCTATTTGGCTTTGGTTAATTCCTTTCAAAACATATTAAGTTCCCATGATTTAGTATCTTGTCCAATGGATTGCCAATTAGATTTGGATTGAAGTATTAGAGCAGCATGTTACATGTTTGTATGTCCCATCCAAGCACTCAAACTACAAGAAGCATGGTCTTGAGATGCATCCCTTTAGATTATCTTTATGTTGGCTCAAGTAAACTCAAATGTAAAACAAAGAGAAAACAATAGATCCTTTGAAATTATTGCTCAACAAAATCCTCAAGTGGCAAAGGAGGGAGACGATATACTTGGAGATGGCCTTATTTCTTATCTTTTTCACTCTTTAATCAATAACTACTTTTGGTTTGATTTCTTCACCCTTCATCCAATTGTGGACGAACAATTTGGATTGGAACTTATTTCAAATGACTTAATTAGGTGTGAAACATCTCTACAACATATCTCTAATTCTAATTATACTCTAAGTGCCAAAAATGATCAACATCTACTTTCATCTTATTATACCCTTACAAATATTATGATGAGCACATGCTTATACTGAGAGGGGGGGTGAATCAGTATAACCAAACTTTTCCCAAAAAACTTAATCAACAACAATAACAACTATGCAAAATCTAATAATTAAGAATACAATAAGAACACCAAATTTGTGTGGAAACCCTTGCAAGAGAAAACCACAACAAAATAATGCTATATATTGTTGGCGTAACAACTAACACCTCTAGAGTACAAGTTGGTATGGACAGCTATACACACTACGCAATGAGTGCTCTTCAAATTAGGAGGGGAAGCTCCCTCGTTATGTGGACAAAATGCTTGAAAAGTAAACTAAATTATTTCCTATCTTTTTCTCTCAGCTGTAAGAGGCACAAGGTTAAGAAAACCACGAACTTTGCAGCTAAGGATTTTCTAGTTTTGCAGATCAATAACTACAACTAAAACTAAAGCTTTAAATATATCCAGTCTCCTCAAGTAAACAGAGCATGAGGAAATGGAGCAGGAATGTTCTTATACGATAAACCAGATACAGATTCACAACGTGAGGGCAAGGTGGCACAACTATTTGCTGGTCTAAACAGGTTTATTATCACACACATCACACAATAAGCTTTAAGTACAGATTCTCAACGTGAAGGCAAGGTGGGCACAACTATTTGCTCAATCTGAATAGGCTTATTGAAAACAAAACACAAAGGATAGCCAACTAGGACAGTAAATTGCATAGACGAAACATGCGTACAATTTGCGATCGAACTAGCTACTATATCTAACTAAGATAAGCATTCACCAAAATAACAGCATGAAACCCGAGTGACATAACAATTCATCATTATAACAAATACTCGCGAACAAATACAGAATAAGCAATATTACAGGCAAGGTAGGCACAGCATATATTACTCTCTCGTGCAAAAGTTGTGTACAAATGAGCAAAAGCTCTTATTTATAGACATTAAAAGGTGTAGGGAACCCTAAAATCACCTTAAGTCAACTACAGTCTTGCAATGCATGCTAGATTTTATTGCTAAACCCTAATAAAGCAAACTATATAGTTAACTGGAAAGCTACCATTAGTTAACCGAAACATCTAATCTAAATGGACAATGTGCAAGCATGCACATCCTTATTGAAAACAAGTTAACTGGAATACTACCCTCAATTAACTGAAAACCCTAAACCTAACTCCTGCAAAGATATTTCCAAGGAAGAGATATGCATGTATGAAATCAGCAAGAGAACTCAAGACTGAAAGTCGAGTTAACTACTGCTCCTGACTCTATCCTTGAAACTAACTGCAGGTCACAACTGATTGATCACTCCCACTCATCACAATCTATCATCTCATCCAGGAACTGGTCGATCACTCCATCCTCTGGCACTTTGATACTATCCACAATGATAATCTGCCCCTTCAACTCCTTGTCACCATTCTTGATTGTCTGCATGCATTCTCTAACTTCTCTAGTTGCTTTTCTGAAATTGGCTGTCATCACTGAGATGTTCTCTAGTTTAGACGCCATAGGATCTCCCTCGAGATTATCATGAATCAGCCCCTCAAACTCGGCTTGCACTGTATCAAGTCCAATATATGTGCCATCCTGAAGAAGATAATGACACGGGATCTGAACAACAAAGCCACTTATGAGTGCAAGAGCTGCGATAACGTTATCTCTCAGTGTAATCAACTTGGTAGAGATCTTCTCGAATGTCTCCATCCTAAAAAGATGTTGCTCCCTCCAAGCGAAGATTTTATCTTTTTCTTCATCCTCCTCCATGGCGTCATATGCAACTGCTAACTGAGATACCAAAATGCGATCCTTTGTCAAACCTGCTACTATTGCAATCTCGAGCTACCGAATTCCCTGACGAAGTCCATGTGCATCACCCCTCAACTGATATAACTCTGCAAGAAGATGCCGACCCACAACAATGAAGTTCTCTACCCAGTTGTCCAGAAGTCTACCATGATTGACCAACTGATCCAACTTTTGTTGTTCTGCAGGTGTACTTCGTGGAAGAACAGGCGCTTTACTTGGATTTCCATGAACAAGATCAGAGATATATTGTCGAAGTTGACTATTCTTAGCTTTAAGAAGTACTTTATCTTCTCCGTCCTTCATGACGCATTCTTCAAGATTATTTGTGACAATCTTGAGAAGGCTCACTTCTATCTCTCAAGTGGTTCTGCCAAGATTTGCTTTGACGAAGGTAAAGTCACCAACCTCAACCTCGTCCAGGCTCTTACCCACCGGCGGTGTAGCAACTTCTATAACAATTTCTGACTATGGAGTCTTTTCAACATGCACCTGCTTCTTGATTTCTTGTTCGACCTTCCCTGATAAGGTTTGCCAAACTCAGATAAACCAAGGTGATAAGAAGGCTCTCGCCCCTGTCTTCCCAAAGATCTCTCGAGCCAGCTTGAATTAGCAGTACTATCAGATCGAGGAGAAACCGTCCCTGATGTATCAACCTATGGTGGATCAGCCGTCTCTGGTGCTACTCAAACTGGTGATTATGGCTCCGAATCTATATCAATAGGATGCGAATGTGGTGAACATGGCAGACTAGGAGGTGAAATATATGGCTCAGCCTGGATGACTGTCTCTACAAGAACCTCAGGCGCCTTTTCTACCTGTTTATGCTTCCGTTTTCCAGTATTTTTCCCCTTTGTGTTCCCGCTAAGACTAACTCCTTTGGGCGACTTCAAGATAACCTTGACCCGAGGCCTTGACCTCGAAGTAGAAGGCAACGAAGAAAACCCTACAGGAAGCTCCATGACTGAAAGTGTCTTGCGCTTCCTCATACTCTCCAAGAACTGCCTACTGATTTTGATAACTGATTTAGACACATCCTCAATGGAAGTACCCTCCCTAGCATACCAATCTAGTAAGCAAAGTGGCTAGCGAGCAACCTGATCTTTGACATACAAGCTAAGTAGAACTTGTCCATCATCATCTGACAAACCCTCAACATCGTCTGATAGGTAATCAACAATCTGAGTAATAGTGAGTCTGCAGTAGTGATGACGACGAACCTCAAATTCATCCTCGCAATTAGCCCAGAAATCCTCAAGTGTTGGCTTATGTGCAATCCCTCACTCTAACCTGGCTGCATAATGAACCAAAGGATCATAAGAATGTCTCTCAGTGTGGGACTTGAGATTGAATCTCTCAAGTTCGGTCGTCATAAACTTGCAATCAGCCGCAGTCCTACATGTGAAAATACCCCATCCGAAAGGAAAGGAAACTGCTGACTTATGGTGACTGCGAAGAAAAGAGTGAACATGTTGAACCTGTCTAAGAAATTCCATGAAAAGAACTTTGTTCGCCGGGTACCTAGGTAGCATCAGAGGCTCTCCAACATAACCATAGACTCGAATATATGTGAAAGTAGGGAATTGAATGAACCAATCCGCCCAATTCTCCATCGCTGATCTGGCCTCTGGTAAAATTTGGATGTGCATTTCATTGTCGAGATCCCTGACTATCCTCATGAAAAAGTGATCATTCACCGCTTTAAAGTCCTGTTCAGCCTTAGAAAACTCCAACTAGGACTAATACTTGTGAATACGCTGAACACCAAGAGTCTCGTTAGTCTTCAAGTGTCTAAAATTACCTTGAGAGGCAACCAAGTAGGACACCATGTGAAACTCGTGGATCTTGAGGAATCTAGTAATCTGCTGGTGAAGGCATTCGCTGATCAACATGGACCAGTCAAAATGCTCTGAACCGTCCAGGATCCTAGAAATGATGTAAAACATCCATGGTTGGAAAGTACTAGCCTCTTCCTGACCTATAACCCGATTAAGTAGAGTTATCAAAACAACAACCTCATCCTTGAACTCACCACAACCAACCCTTTTAGGCATGTTAGTCTTCTGTATTTTCAGCCACTTCTGAGCAACTCTCCTCTGTGAACGCTCTTGATCTTCATACCATATCTTCTCACAAGCCTCAATGACAACAGTGAAATTGTCTGATCGAGGAGTAATAGCAAAGCACTTTTCTACATCCCTCGGTTTAAGACTACAGATAACTCTCCCATCAGCTGATCTGATTTGTCGTGTAGAAGAGTTGTAATGCTTGATGCAAGCAAGAACAAACTCGAGATTAAAAGTTGTGATGGGAATAGACCCTGCTGCTAGCAACCCGGAGTGCTCAAGATTCTTCATCATACTGCTGCTAATGGCCTCCAAACTACTCAAATTCACCACCGGATAAACATGACCTAAGTCTGTATCAATGGATTTCACAAAGTCATGCATTAGGACCGATTTGGTCTTATTATCTATGGGATTGAACTGTATTTTGAAAATGAGGACTTTTGACTATGAAGTTGGGTATGTTCAGACAACTTTCCAAAAAGACTAGAAATCTCAAGACAAGGTTAAAAATAGCTTCTGGCGGGAAAATCTTTCGAAGTTTTTCTAACACGTGGGTTTTGCATTTAATCAAATTCTAAGACAACCCAGATAAATAAAAATTTGAAAAAATGAGGTTTAGCAAGGCATGCAGAGGTTTTTCAGTCGAGAGAAGTACTAGTTCTAGAGCTCACTCGGGGCAATTTTTCCCGAGAAAATTTGGAACATGGGTTTTATGCAGAACGGAAATCTAAGGCAACCCAAATAGCTCAATTTTGAAAAAGATGTGTTTCTGACCCACATGCAAGGAAATTCTCGGAAAAAAGCACAGAGCTTTAGAATAAAAGCTACGGGGCAATTTTCTCAGAAAAAATCTAAGACATGGGTTTTGATGCTGATGTTGAAGTAAGTGAACCCAGATGATCAAACTCTGAAAATTTTGTCTTTTTCTTTGAAATGCGAAGAATACCTAAGATGAGAATAGAGGAAATAAGACAAAAGATAGAATTTTTTTTTTGTTTATTCAACTTCTATAGAAAATCACCTATGCTCAACTGGAATTTGATGAAATCTGCATGCAAAATGAAAAATGAAGTCTGGAATATCCTTCTTTTGAACAAACTGGATCCGTTGCTACGAGAACACTGAAATCTGACACCTGTAGCATCTTCAAAGCCTTGTTTTCTCAAGAAAAACGTATTTCTCTTTGCTTGGGATGAAGAATAATGGATGCCTAAGTTTGAATAAATAAGCTTTCTCACCAAAGGCATGGTAAATGCATGCAAATCCTAAAAATGGCACTTGGCTTATGATTGGGTCTCAAAAATCCATGCCTAGCCTGTGGTTGGCTCTCAAAACAGCTAACTACATGCACTAAATAAAGCGCCACCTCATAAAATCATCATGATTGGACCATAAAACATTCGACTTGATCTTAATTGGGCCTTGAAAAGTTAACTGAAAGTTGATTATGCCTCATAAAAGGTGCCACCCTTCATGGAACTAAAACATGCAATTCAGTTAACTGACATGCATGCATAAAATCGCCAATTTTAGCAATTAAAATAATCCTTTTGAAAATCAAATTTTAAATATTAAAATCCCACCATTCATGGGTGCCACTTCATCTTGAGTTCAAAAAGTCAACCTTTGACTTTTGGCGTTTTTATTCAGAATTAACCATTTTTCATGAAAATTGGGTTTTGAACCTCTCCAGAGCCTCTGTTCAATCCCTAACACTGATTGACTGACCTCACCGATTGACTGGCTAACAATCGCATTGCAGAGCAGGACAAAAACTAACCAAAACACTCCTTGAGACTGCAGACCACAAAACTAAGATCTAAGGACTCAAAAATCCAAGCGCTCTTTGCAAAAGTTGCACTTTTTCTTAGACAGTCAAATTTTCTCCATCTTCATTCCGTATGAAGGAAAATCTGAATCCTCCATAACTTTTGTCTAACAAAGTTTTGGGACTGGATAACTGGCTCACTGCGGAGCTGGCTTCATTCCACACAACAACCTCAAGAGAGCACTTCCTCTGAAAACATCATCTGAGGGTTGAAAATCAAGGGCGCCTTTTAAAAATGTGCTCTTTTCATCCCAGAGATAACCATTTTCCAAACTGGGCAAAATATAACTAAAACCCCGACTATAGGCTGCTTAGTCAACTTTTGATTTGACAGAGACAGGCAGCGGAGAGATGAATGCAACACAGACAAAATGAATACCTGAGATCATAAAAAATAAGGCATTAAAGGCTCCAAAAGCTCAAGCGCCTTTTTCAAAATGTGCTCTTTTGCTTTCGCCTCAATATTTTGACCAAGATTTAACCTCACATTTGACCTCTGGCTCAAGCAATTCAGCAACTCAGATTCACCCGCTGACAGATGCATTATGAAGCGGCGAAGCCTGAGCAAATGCGAGACAAACATCCTAGGTGTCATTTGATCAAAAACCTTCATTTGACCCCTCAAAAAGATGGGCGCCTTTCTCAAAAGCTGCGCTTTTCCCTCCAGTGTTGGCCATTTTTCACCTTCCTAATTTCTCGTTGAATTCCTTGTAACAGGTGTTGAACATATCTTTTAGGCTGGCTGGATAGCTCATCACAAAGCTGACAGTATTCCCGACAAATCCTCCTGGAAATGACGTCTCAAAATTGACATCTGGGTCTCTAAAAACTAGGGCGCCCCTGGCCTCCAAGGGCTCTAGTGCTCCAGAGTTAGAAAAATTTTGATGATTTTCATCCCGGCAAAAAATCTCCTCCGAGACGAAGCATTACTTAGCACTTATCTCGCCGCAGATTCTTCATTTGAGCATTTTAGCCTTAGATTCCAACATCTGACATCTGGCCATTTGCCATTGATGACTCCAGAAATCTCATTTCTCCATCTGGAAAAGTGAAAACTACCCACCAGACCTAGACTGAGTTTTAACTGAATCTAACTTCACCATTGTGATTGTGAAGCAAAATAAGCCAATCAAAACAATTTTCAGTCAATTCTGACAAGTTTCAATTTTTAGGGTTTCAGAGCTGAAACAAAAGCTTGAAAAACCCTAATTTTCAATTTTTCCAAATTTTACCAGTATCTTCTAGACATCAAACTGACACAAAGTCCATACCCAACTTACCCAAAAATAGTGTTTTGACATCACTTTAACAAGGTTAAGACTCTATTAGCAAAATGCCTCAATGAAGCAAAAAAAATTGGTTTGGGTACAACATATATATAACTTCTTACAAACTTTGTAGGCACGAACCTATAGGAGACACCAATCTCCTCTTATACAATTTGTGAGCACCAACCCACTGGAAACACCAATCCCCACAATACGTAGGCACCAGCCTACTATGCAATATAATTATTATCTTCTTGTGAATATCCTCATCAATGGACAATGAACAATTTCATTTAAGTCTGCAAGTTCTTCTCTTAAAAATATCTTATATTCTTCTTTATAGATCTGCCATAATTCCTTCACAAAATCTGCTTGTGCTTGTATATTATATCTTTTATTTCCATACACTCCTCCAAATCTGCTTGTGCTTGTATATTATATCTTTTATTTCCATACACTCCTCCACACAAATCTGATTGCTTTTATATCTTCATGGCTGAGTGAAGAGATACACCCTTTTGAAAGATAATGACACTTCAAAAATCATGACTCCTCATAAATAATTGCTCTCTTCAAATTAGATCGCTTCTTTTTACTTGACTAATCTGAGCACTCCTTTTATTACTTGCTGCCTTCCTTTTGACTAATATTAATTGCTGCTTTTGTAGAGGATTATTAATTGCTGCCCATATTGCTTTATATGAATTGCTTCTTTAACTTGGGCGATCATATTCCAAAGGAGGTCGACCCATAAATAAAGATTTAAGTATTATTTTAATTCAAAGTTTTCTTCAAGTGAAAATACCAAGGGTCGGCCTAAAATAATATCAAGGGTGGGCCTAAAATAAATAATTAAATATTACTGCTTCCTCTATGAAGATTATCACTGTTTATTGTTATCATTGTTAAGATAAATTCTGTGCTTGGAGAGTTTGATTTGCTTCAGTAACATTACCTTGTGGTCCTTCTTTGACATCAATGGCAATAATCCAACGTATTAAAGGGTAGATGGAGGAGGATACAAATTTAGGGCTTTGAATGGGATCATCTTAGTAGTCTACTCATATGAAAATGCAGCATCATGCCATCATCCTACCCATAGTTCAAGAGCATAGACTTGGCAGCCCAAAAATTTAACTTGGAATTAGTACTTCAAAAAACATGGCCAAAAAAAACCTCATAATTATCCAAAAAAAGAGAATTAATGCATTTAGAGACACAAAAAGTCTACTTCTCTATTACATTCAGGGCTGACAAGGAGGTCATGGCAGGCATTCATGCATAGAAAGAATGGTAACAAATGATGGGATTGGAAATAAAAAAAATTGATGAGTTGGAGCTCTACAAGGATGTAGAGGGGAGGCTTTTTTCTTCAACTCAAGCCATGCGAAGGAGGGGAAACCAACGGTCAGATTAAAAAGACAACTCTTTAATTTGAAGCTTAATACTAGATAGTAGAAACTAAAAACATGAAAGTTTTAACAAGCTATAAATGTTGTACTTAATTCTTACATTTTTTTAAAGGTTTTATTCATAAATTTATGGTGGAAGAATTATAGTGCTAGCACAACGTCTTCAAAGGCTAGCTATCTATGTTTTCTCTCAGCCTTTTAGCACTTCTAGGTGTGAATACAATTGGAACCTATTTGAGAGCATTCACACCAAGAAGAGAAACAAGTTGACCTAGAAGCACCTCAATGACCTTGTCTTTGTCCAATACAACCTTCAACTTTGAAACAAAAGGTGGAGGGTCCTTCTCATGATATCATCAACTTGGATGAAATCAATCCATTTTCTGATTGGATTGTTGAAGAAGAATCATGTTTACTAATGAAGATATCGCTGAATTGGAAAGAGCGGCAGTGGCAGCAAAGGTGGAGGCGTTGGAGAAAAATGAAGATATTTTTGAGGAAAAAATCAATCTTCATGTTGATATTGACTTATCACCTAGTTCAAGGCTCAAAACTTTGAGTTACACTAGTGTTGGCATAGCAACTAACACCTCTGGAGTGCAAGTTGGTACGGACAGCTATGCACACTATGTGATGAGTGCTCTTCAAATTAGGAGGGGAAGCTCCCTCGTTGTGCGGACAAGATGCTTGAAAAAGTAAAGTAAACTAATTCCTATCTTTTTGTCTCAGCTGAAAGAGGCACAAGGTTTGCAAGAAACTTCGAGCATTGCAGCAAAGGATTTTCTAGTTTCAAAAGTCTTAACTACAACTCAAAACTAACTAGCTTAAACTATCCAATCTCCTCAAGAAATGAGAGCATGAGGAAACAAAGCGGGAATGATCTTACACAATAAACCGGGTACAGATTCACAACATGAAGGCAAGGTGGGCACAACTATTTGCTTGTCTGAATAGGTTTATTAGCACACACATCATACGATAAGCTTTAAGTACAGATTCTCAACGTGAAGGCAAGGTGGGCACAACTATTTTCTCAATCTGAATAGGCTTATTAGAAACACAACACAAAGGATAGCCAACTAGGATAGTAAATTGCATAGACGAAACACACATGCAATTTACGATTGAACTAGCCACTATATCTAACTAAGATAAGCATTCACCATAATAACTGCATGAAACCCGAGTGGCATAGCAATTCATCATCATAATAAACACTTGTCAACAGATACAAAATAAGCAATATTACAGGCAAGGTGGGCACAGCGTATATTACTCTCTCGTGCAAAAGTTATTTACAAATGAGCAAAAGCTCTTATTTATAGACATCAAAAGGTGTAGGGAACCCTAAAATCACCTTGAGTCAACTACAGTCTTGCAATGCATGCAAGATTTATTGATAAACCCTAATAAAGCAAACTATACAGTTAACTAGAAAGCTACCATCAATTAACCGAAACAAGGCTAATCTAAATGGACATGTGCAAGCATGCACGTCCTTATTGAAAGCAAGTTAATTGGAAAACCACCATCAGTTAACAAAAACCCTAAATGAAAACTCCAATTGTACATAGATGTTTCCAAGACAGACATGCATGAGATGTGGAACAACGAGTTAACTCAAAAAGAAGCGTCGAGTTAATTGATGTGTCTGATGTCTATCCTGAAAGGTGGGACCTGGAGTTTATAGGACATGATCTCGAGCAAGTAACCCCTCCATGAGGTTGTTGACTGTATCATTATCTGGAGATCATCATGTCTTAACTGTCAATTCACTGCTTGTCAGAACCTTAAGCAATCCTAGAAATCTCTGCACACTTAAACTGGCACTTCACTGACTGGTAACTTTGGCGGCTCTGTAACTGAAGTGATGGCCACTTTTTCTCCCACAGCTTGATGTCTCTGACGGTTTTCCTTAATGAAAGAGTGTCGCATGATGAAACCGCGAAGTTTGATTGTGCACACTTTAGCTATGAAAAATACACACTAACTTGTTGCATACGCAGAGTTTTCAATGGTATCAACCCTCTAAACTAGCCTCTAAAAGGCTACAAGCTATACGAGGTAGACTTTTGAGTGTCCATGCCTATCAACCCTCTGGATGCGCTTGATACAAATCAATGTCATCTTTTCTGATGAAATCATGAATTAAGACGGATTTGGTCTTGAATTCAGTCTGTGTGTACTGCATTCTCGAAAACTCGCCCGTTGACTGTGAACTCAACTATATTCTGACAACTTTCTCTGGAAAGCTAAAAATGACCTACTGAGGCTAAAAATACCCTGTCGGAGGGCAATTTTCGCAAAAAATTCTACAACATTCGTTTTGTCCAGAAAATGATTCTAAGACAACCCACAACATCAAAATTGCGAAAAAAACACCGTTTAGCTTGACATGCAAGAGCTTTTCCAAAAAAAGCAACTAGGGGTAGCAGGGGCTATGAGGGGCAATTTTCTCGAGAAAATCTGAAATATGGGTTTTGTCCAAAAGATAATTCTAAGACAACCCACAACATTAGATTCGAAAAATATTGACTTTTACTCCACCATGCAAAGGAATTTCAGTTGAGAAAATCAAAGCTTCGAGAATTGAAGCTCTGGAGTAAATTTTCTTGAAAAATTCCAACACATGGGTTTTGTAGAGGAAGTCGTGCACAATCAATCCAGATGATCGGATTTGTCAAAAGTCGTCGAATCTTGGACAAGCGAAGAAAACCTAAGATGAGAATAGAAGAATTTAAGACAGAAGATAGAAGTTTTAATGCTATACTTCTGCTAAAATCGCCATCTTGTCTTCAAGTTTGTTGATTACATTGGACTTGTACCTGCAAGGAAATCCGAAAACAATCTCTATAGTGCCTTTGAATGTTGACTGCTAGAGAATTTCGCCCACTCAGTGAAGAAATTCGCTTACTCCTCAACCTGTTGTGAGAGAAATGGACGCCATCTTGAAATAAATATAGGAATTTGTAGCTGAATGGCACCAACTACAAGAATAAACCTTGATTTCAAAAGAAACCTTCTGATTGGACCCCATTTAATTCAACTGGCATTGACTCAGAGTCCCAGAGATTAAAATAATATTAAAATATTCAGTTACCCTTACATGCAAATTTGTAATTTAAAATTACAAAAGGCGCCAATATTTAATTATTGAAGAAAATCGCCATTTTAATACTTTGTATGCAAAAATTGAATTAAATATTATTTTAATAAGTTAACAAAAATCTCAACATCTGGATGTATTCAGCTAAATCCACTAATTCCGAAAAGCCCTCATTTGACCCTTCAGGCATCCATTTGCAAGAGTTATGATATTTTTCGCTAACTTCCTATTTTAGAGCTCACTGAAAAATTACAGTTGCCCCTATTTAGCTTTGATTTTTGGAGGACTGAGTGAGGCTGTGACTGAACCGAGGTATCCATCGCGAAGCCATCAGAGCAAGGATGAAATGTCTGTTGGGAGCTGCAACTGCTAAAATCAACGTTTGACACCTCAAAAAATTAGGCGCCTTTGATTAAATTGATGCAAGGTTTCCAAACAGGCATTTTTTCATTTTTCCATATGACGCTTCGAACTGCCATTACCAGTGAACGATGAACCCTGTTGACTGGATGATAGGTTCATTGCGTGACTGGAAGAATTCCGCATCCAACAACTGTATGTAAGGCATCTGAAAGTTGCATTAGGGACCCCAAAAGCAAGGGAGCCCCTAGCTTGTGAAGGTGCAATCACCATTTTGACAGAAGTGTAACTTTCATCCGGACGCCATACTTTGACCCCTGACACCGGGAGTTGTAGTACTCTGATTCACGCACCAACATTCTCTCTGCATAGCTAGAACAACTTACAAGAGATGTCTCTGGAGGTGACAAAGCAAGAAAACTGCTTCTAAGACCTCAAAAAGGGCGCCTTTTCCAAGGGGATGTGTATTTTCCATAGTCATTTTTCTGGTTGTCTGATTTCTTCAACACTCTACACTGACCCCTCATGTACGGGCGTTTGACAAATCCCGAAGGTTGATGGCTGGACTCGTTGGATAACTGGAGTAATTCCGCACAAGTCTCGTGAAGACTATGACTGCTAAAAACCCTATCTGACAAGCCTAAAGGCTGGGCGCCCCTGGCCTACAGAGGTACAGGTGTGTTTCAATATTTCTCCACCCTCTGATTTACGTGTTCGGTAGAACCTCTGCCACAATCGCTCAGCATGTCAGATCATCTCATGAACTGATGCGTTACGAAGCTAGACTAGATTAGAAAAGATCTCAGGAAGACAGCATCTGCAAATTTAATCATATGAGGGGTCAAATTCAAGGGCACCCCTGGGCTACAGGGGTACAAGAACTGAAAACTTGATAGCCTCTATGACATGCAACCTCCTCGTTCCTTCAGCTTCTGACGTCAATTGTCGGAGTTTCGTACTTCGGATGACTTCGCTTGATTGCTTGTCGGAAAGCTAGACTAATTCTAAAGAGATTGAACATATTTATAAACACATGCAATCAAATCTAGGCCTTCAAAAAGAGGGGCGCCCCTGGGCTACAGAGGCGCAGATCTGCTTTCTGCTTGAAATCTTCATTCGTTTCATCCTTCCTAAACACTATTTTGGCCACTGACTTGACCTTGTAGGAGTATAATTCCGCCGTGAAGCGCTTCTCCATCATCACATGCCCTGCTTTGAGTCCCAAGTTCAGGTTTTGACCTCTAGGTATTAACCAATTGCTGCTGATGACTGACATGACACTGACCAAAGTCCACATTTGACTTGCCCAAAAACTGTATTTTGACATCATTTTAGCAAGGTTTAGACTCTTTTAAACAAAATTCCTTAATGAAGCAAAAAATTTGGTTTGGGTACAACAACTAGGAAAGGGAAGATGAGGATGTAGATGTATTTGTCTGCTTTGACATACATAAACAGTCATAGTACTTTTATACAATTATTTTTATAATTGTTGTAATACAATAAATTGTTTGATTTTGAAGCTTTGAAATTGAGCATTTGAGGGTCATATGACATGTAATCTTTGAATTATGACAAATTGATGACATTAATAGATTTATGTGTTCTCTAAATGCATTAGTTTATGCTCTTTCTGTGTAATTATGTTTTTTCTTTTCTGTTGCATTTTTTGCAAAGTTTTTGCTGAGTCCCAATTCCAAGTTAAAATTTTGGGCTGCCAATTCTGTACTTAATCCACATTTTTCAACTATGGATCCAAGAGCAATAATTCCCACCTGCCAAAATTGGTGCTTTATTTCAGGCAACAACAAATGATAACCAAGAATACAAAAGAAGAAAAGAAAACTGCACAATAAATCACAGTAAGATATGAAAGATGAGTGGTATAATTACCAATATAGCAGGGTTTCACCATAAAGTTATCCTAAAGGATAAACTCTAAATGTTCCTAGAATAAAGGAAGAAAAAACAACCCAGAAATGACACAATGTCAATAATGAGACGAAGATCATATAAATAGCCTCAATTTATTAACATTAGGGTACAGAAAACCCATAGCCTATTACAGTCACCTCGACACAAGCCTTAACTAAGTAACCACATATGTAATCCAAATAACATTGACTAGCTTAGGGTTATGTCTGCCACATTTCAACCACTCCACAAGCTCAATTAATAGTATAAGGAGACTTCATTCACAAGCTAACCCTTAATATTTCCTTAATACATTATACCATAGTAAGCACAACACTGATATTCCATCTACTTTCCACTGAATTCACACAATCATTCACCACAACAGTACCATACTAAGAATAACACTCCATCTACTTTCCACACAACCATTCACCACAACAAGGCTTACTATATGCTTAATGTCTTTTATAATAGATCCCCATATTCTCCTTCACATTTTACATGTGAGATGAATTTTCTGCTCTTTTACCTGCTACTTTTCACATGTGAGATAATTTGCAAAAAGTTACATTTTCGCTTTGATCGATGCATATTTTTACATTTTCTATTTTACCTCTTGTTGCAAGGTGTGCGCCCTTGGTCTCCTTGTGGTGTGCAGTGCAACACTCGAGTTTGTGACATGGCTTAACCACCTCCCGTGGATTCATTAACTCTAGCGGTTGTATCGGGCATTAACAATCTTTTGGTGCAACGGCAACTGTCTTTGCAACATTTGGTATCAAAGCCTAGGTCACGGGTTTGAATCCCTCGCTTGCACTGGGGGGGAGGATTGTTGCAAGGTGTGTGCCCTTGGTCTCCTTGTGTTGTGCAGCGCAACGCTCGGGTTCGTGACATGGCTTAACCGCCTTTGATGGATTCATTAACTCTAGTGGTTGTATCAAGCATTAACAGGTCGATCTTTTGGTGCAAAGGCAACCGTCTTTGCAACACCTCTTAGAGTTATAAATTAACATACTAACTCTATCCTTTATCCCAGTAACCTTTTACCCCTAGTTCTCCAATCTACAATTGCCATGCCCTTATTAGTACCTCCTAATAAACATGCTAGCCCTTCTAAAAATTATGATTTCACACATCAGCACATGCACTGCTATCATTTATTCATGGATGGGGCCAAGAAAAATATTTGGATATCAAGACAGCAAAGGATAACTTCAACATTTCAAGTTCATTAACGTCTTTTATAGTTTTTCCTGTGTTCCCCTTTCACAGTTTAGATAGAGACGAATTGTCTACTTTTTTATCTGCTACTTTCCACATGTGAGATAATTAGCAAAAGTTTGTATTTTCCCTTTGCCCTATACATAATTTTACTATTTCTCTTTTACCTCTTATGGTTGTAGATTAGCACACTAACTTTGTACTTTATCCCAGTAACTGTTTAACCCTTAATAGTACTTCCTAATACACATGGTATCCCTTCTACAAAATTATGATTTCAAACATCAGCTCATGCACTGCTATCTTTTATTTTCGGATGGGGGCAGGACAAATATTGGGATATCAGGACACCAAAGGATAACTTCAACATTTCAAGTTCATTATTCAAATCATATATGTTGCCTCCAATATCAGCAAAAGGAAAGGTACCACATATTGTAATAGTAGCAAAGGCACTGCAACATAATGGCTTCATGTCAAACTTTCAGAATGAATACTATATTAAAGTTCAAATAAAGCAGACAGCTAGTGATCATCATTATTAAGCTCTGCTCAGAAGAATTCTCTTCCACATGAAATATTACATAGCTTCAGATTTGAAAGAAACAAAATACTAACAATATCCATGTGGTAAAAGCAGTTAATCTGAATCATCTCATTTCATCAAGTCTCAACACTAGGCTGCTACAGAATATCAGAATGTAAATTTCAAGGGTGCATTATACCTCAGAATTAATTTGGCTTGAAGCTCCTTGATGTCCTTTAGGACACCAGTCCAAAGCCCAAACAGATCCACCAACATTTATTACAAAATCATTGCTAAACACAAAAAGACAAGTTTTAAGTTAGTAGCAGCACAAAATATGGATGTAAGGTAGAACACTGACAGGAATAATTGATATTTACAGAAGGTAGATAAACAAGTCATATGCATTAGACCAATTAAATATGTCAGTTGAACTCAAGTATAGCATTTCACTAGATAGATTTATATCAGGGTTTATGTTACTGCCTCAATCCTAAATGTAGTCTTATTATAAATATCTCAAAGATTGCTATAAAGTATCAGTTGACTAGCATGCATTTACAAGACATTGTTTGTGGTTCAAAGGCAAAGCATATCTAATGGACCAGTCATAACCCCTCATCCTTTTGGTTGGTTTCCTCCCTTTTAGAACAGATCTGATTTTCAGTAATTTCCGGAATATGTTAGTTTATATTATATCCTCTAGTATGAGTCAATATGTGTATGATTTATTCTTATACAGTAGATTACCAAGGTCCACCAATTTCTTTTAGAACAATGGTTTTATTGCAGCTTAAGTAAAAATAAATCAAAAGAATATAGACAAAATTAACAATAGTACGCATAAAACTGCTCGTCATTGATATTTCAATACCAAAAGGTTGCTATTATCTGTTGAAACTTTAAAATAGGAAGATCAAAAATCATCGAGGAAAACACTAAATTGTCAATTGTCATATTCTATGTTGTAACATTCATACTCTAAGTTGTCTTGGTTAATATTTGTGTTTGAATTCAGCTAAAGGTGAAAATCAGAAACAATTGCGGGTTCCACAATCGACATAAAAATTTGCAAATAAATTCAATAGTAAAAAAAATTAATTATCTGCAAGGTTGGGCAATGCCATGTATTATATTTTTAGGTACCTGCTGGTATTGCTTGGGGTCTAGATTCTGTTTAGAGAAGTTATGTTGCTGTTGCTGTTGTTGTTGCTGGATATCACTGGAATCAATTTGCAAGAAATGTAGGGTTTTAGGATGGCTGTAACTGTAAGGAAATGAAAAAAACTCAATCTTTTATGCTAGGACTGCTGTGCTAATGAATCTGTATTTAGAATTGGATAGGCTGATGGGTTCTCAGAATCGTTGAAACCACTCTTATCCCAAATCTAAAAAATTTTGAAATCTGCAGACTTTCAAAGTTCAAAATTCAGAAAATACTCAGCTGAAAATAACTATGTTGCTGGTTCCAGATTGAATCTTGGATTGCGTTTGTGGATCCACAAAAAGAAATTGGGGGTTGGGTTCGTCCATACAAAAATCATGTAAAAATCATATATATATATATATATATATATAGCCACAATTCCAATTACCAATTAAATAATATATAAATATAAGATTATAATATTATACTATATTAATAATAATATTATATAAATTATTATAATATAATATTATATAAATTATATAATATTATATTATATTATAATATAAAACATTTTATTTTATATTTTGATAAAAGCCAAAGGCCTGAACTATTTTTAGTAATGTAGAGGCAGAATTACATTTGTTTAAGTTGCATCAGAAATATAGCAAAAATCTGCTACCCCCCTAACCGTACACCCAAAAACAGTTGCACAGAGCCAAGGTATCGGAACAAGCATCAAATGTTAAAACTGACTGAAAAAATCAGCCAGACCATTATCCAAGCACCCACCACCCAAAAAAGATTCCATATCCTTACAACAAACAAATTGCCAACTAGGGCAAAACTTTCAGCACAACAAATGTAATGTCCCCTTTCAGTTAGCCACATGGATGCCTCGTCTTTTAACACCCGAAGACAACTGATGGAGACAAGGACTCGTTTATTTAATTGTTTAATTATTACCTATATTCTCTAAGGTAATATTTAAATAATTAATTAAATTACTTTGCTAAGTGACTTTATAAAAGTGACAAAAGTGACTAAGGGAATATTTGAAAAATGGACTTTGCAAAACTCACTTAAATTTATGTGAGTAAATTAAAAGAAAAAATAGGGTCACTTTATCGGGCAAAATTAGAAGATATATGGTTGAAGCGCATACTTTTGAAAAAAACCTTTTGAATACATGAAATTTCACTTCACGGGAAGAGCCATGGAGAGTCGTGGTTGCAGGTTTAACTAAGGGAACCCATTTCGACAGTGAAATACTCTGGTCCCAGTTGGGAATGTGATCTAATTTTTCGTATTTTCAAGGATATGGAGTTGTTGGTTATTGAATAGATTTTTTAGCGCACAGACTTTGAAGGCGTCCTTCAGTGATGAAACCCTAGGCGCCTAAGATTCAAGCAAAATGCATGGTTAGAGTTGAGATTTGAAGACGTTTTGGGCCTTTTCGGGAAAAGACGCGATTTCTGGGCGTGTAAAAGTGAAAATGCGTTTTGAGATGATGGTTGCAGCTGGGTCGTGGCTCTCTTGAACCATAGCGTCATTTTCTGCTAACAGTCTGTGGCGTTCTGAGGTTACAAAGGGATCGTGGCTATTGTCTTCACCTGCTGTGTGTTTCTGAGGCGTGTGGAGGCTCAAATCAGAAACTCGTGGTTCTGCTGTAGCTTCTGAGGGTGAGCTTTTGCTTGTGACGTCCTCCAGGTTGGGTCATCTGATATTGTTGTCATGAGCATTTCCCTTCTTTTCACTGGAGAAATCTGTGTTGCTGTTCTTGACTAACAGCTCATACTATATCTAAAGGAAAAGATGTTAATGAATGTCTGTATCAGCTATGAGATATAACAAACAAATGCAGCACTACATTATATGATTTTCAGACTGTTATGCTTAGAACTGTGTCTCAGCTGTATAAAACCAGATTTACGCATTGTAGTCACTTCTTAGATGAATAACTAACTTGAAGATCATTAGAAGTCTCAGAACTCAGTTCGATATAGGTCTGATATGTATTTCTGGGCAGATTTAAAGAGCTAGTAGTCAATATCTTTGCTTGTTGAGAATGTATGGTCTGCTGTAACTATGTGCCAATGGAGTTTGAATCGTTGACTGTGTTTATGTTATGCTGTTAAGAAATTTCTGAACATTGCAACTGTTATATCTGATGCTTATTATGGAGTGAAAACGTTATTGCTTTAGAGAAGTGAAACAGCTCTTGAATGCATTTAAACTGCACGCTTAAAATCTAAACCGCTGTTGTCAATCTGCATTCACCGGACATACCTCTAAGTTGTAAACGGAGTTTGTCAAACAAGCCAATGGTTCAAATCGGCCAGATCACCCTGATATCGTGAGCATTGCCACACCGGTGGTGGTGAATCGAGCCCCCTTCAAATCAAAACAATGAAACACCATAACACTCCATTCTAAGGGAAGGCTATGAACATAAAACTATACCAACCAAAGTAACATTACACGATGTTCGACAAACAAACAAAGGTAGCGAAATCAGAAAAAATTCAGTCAAATCTTAGTAGAGCATACTTCGCTGGTATCAGAGCCACAATCCTGCCAGCTTGTTGGGTAATCAGTTGGGTACACTACCGTTTGGGTATCTCTTCAGTCAGACAGTGAGTTAGTTTCATGGCTAGAGTTCAGAATGGAAGAGTGTTGCCTACATTCCTCCCTGCTACGCCAGCAAAAGAAGAGACTGTTGTGGAGAAACTATTAAAAAATCTTGTACAAACTCAACAAAGAATGTTTGATAATTTGCAGCGTTACGAAGATTCACTTTCGGGACAGTCCAGGCAACAATACAAGACAAAGATGGTAAAGGAAATCACAGGAGGTGTCTGCAAAGATCTTCATGAGAAGTTTGAGAAACATGCTGATTGGGCACATGAGGCATCCACTATGGGGCAAACGAGTCATCTTGTCATAGAGCAGGTTGGTTTAGAACTTGACTTTGATCAACCGTATGAGGGTATGGTTTCTATGGATGTTCCTTTGGTTGATTCCGGTGCTGCTCCGACAATGCTTGAAGATTGCAAAGTGACCATTAGGAAAAAAGAAGAGCCAAAGATACAAGAACATGTAGATGGGTGTGAACAAGAGAAGAGGCATGACTCGGAAAATTCTGTTTGGGCATCTACTTTGCATCAAGAGGTCCATGATTTTCCTCTTTTAGAGAGCTATCTAAAGGATCAAAACAATGATGATATTGGCCACACACTTGTTGGATCAGCCACAAGTGTTATATCCATTTGTGTGGAATGGAACATTATTGATTCCAATTGGGTTAGTCATGCATTATATACAAGGGAAGGACAATTGTTAAGATCACATGAAACATTTTACTTGAGAGAGCTGATTAGGGGGATTAGGAGGTTTCTTACTAAGAAGATTTTGCATTTCGATAATTGTTGGTTTATCTTGCATACTACACCTTGGAGTTTGCTAGTAGAGGAAAACATGGCAGTTATAGAGACAAAGAATGGGACAGCTCAGAGTATGTTCATTTGCTCTAACATGGATGACTTTTATGAAGTCATACTTGGTATGCAATGGTTACGTTCCTTACAAAGAGTCATCCAAGATTTACAAGGAACGAAGTTGAATTTCATACATGATGGGAAACACATTATCATGAAAGCTCTCAAATATATTTTACCCCATCAAATAATAGCCAAATCAATGATAGCTTTGGATCGTGATTTGTTTCATGAAGGCATACATTATGCATGCAAAGAGAATTGCATTGAACCAACACGTGGCAGGTATGTTGAAATGGATGACAAGTTTATGGATTGGCATGACATTATACCTGATCTGTTCAAGAACAGCAGTCTTATGGTTCTACTTTCTCATGAGATACACATGGTAACACCCTTGGGGGACAGTTATTTGTGGTCTACTAATGATGGCATACAAAATTGGAGTGTTGGGTATGGTAATTTTGTCAAAAAACAGGGTGCTACACAATTTGAATTGGTAAATCAGACTTTTGAAGGTGTGGAAGAGACACAAGAGATGGTTAACAGAATGTGGCAAGCAGCTTTGTGCGCTCATCATGGGCCAGCCATTGATGTTGTGCATGAGTATGATTATGAGGACTATTTACAAATAGCTAGAGATAGAGATATGGCTGTCCAATTGGTGAAAGATCAAGATAGAGAGATTGTTGATCCTTGTTTACTTTTGAATGGGCGTAATCACTCCTTTCACAATTTAGAAGATCGGTCCTTTATAGCAGCTACTCCTAGGGTACAAGATGACAAGGTAAATGGTGTAGGAGTTGTACAAATTGAGGAAAGGATTCAAGAATCACAGAATGAGGTACCTTGCAGCCTAGTGACATTTAGTGATGAAGGCTTCTTTGAGCCACTTCCACCCCTAATCACTTGGGAAGAAGATGAGACAAATCAAGACTTGATGGTGTTTGATGACTACAATGTAAGCATAAAAGAGGTTTCCAAAGATCTGATTTGGGACAGCGATATTCTTCCTCATTCTTATGAGATTGCTACTCTTACACATGGAAGAACTTGTGAAAATGAGTCTACAAGTGTTGGTACACAAAGTGTAAGTGTTGGGCATGAAACTTTCAATGGAGATGCACTTGTGAAGCTTGAAGACATGGCACAAGAATATGACAGGTATTCTAATTTATATAACAGCTGTCCTATTCCTTCACTCCATGATGAGGTAACAAGTTCACGTAAGGATGATAGTACCATAGAGTTTTCTATGGATGGTGTTCAAAAATTG
The DNA here is from genome assembly GCA_007258455.2 of Sequoia sempervirens. Lineage (NCBI taxonomy): Eukaryota > Viridiplantae > Streptophyta > Pinopsida > Cupressales > Cupressaceae > Sequoia > Sequoia sempervirens. The sequence goes on along the minus strand of VDFB02075321.1, from coordinate 222,944,619 downwards.
GGTGTTGAAAATGGATTTTGTGAAGTGAATTCAAGTCATATGAGTTCTGATTTTGTATATCAGACTTGGGAGGATGTGGAAAGAACACAAAATTGGTGTGATATATGGTCACAAATGGCCAAGGAGGCTAAGCTATTGGCTGCTCATGAAAGACAACGTCTTCAACGAGTCAAAGAACAAGCTCACCACTTAGATCAAGAAAAACAACAAAGGGAGGCTTATCTTAAATCTCTCTTTGGAAAGGATAATGTTACTGAGGGCGAACAGGTCGTTAACAAGCCTCTTATGACAGCCAAACACAATGAACAAATGAATTTATATGAATCGGAAATTTCATGTTGGTCACACATTTGTAGTGAGAAGATAGATGGGACGTATCAATTGGGTGGTTTAGTGGAAACTTCAAGCATGATGGAACGGGATAGGAGAATGCCTACATGTATTGAAACGGGGACAAATGAGGATAATTTAGAATTTTTAGTTGTTGATCATTTCCTTCATGGAGTTGATGATTTTTTTCTTGACATCCATAGTGGACCAGCCACTCAAGAGTTATCTTTGATGAGTGTTGTTGACATATATGCTACGCCTTTGGGTTTGTCACCTATTTCTCATGGCATGACAGCGATTTATTTGTTGACTGATGACTTCATATTCATAGATTCATCATGGTTTAGTGATTTCCCTAGTTGGATTCACATTGCATTTGCTGACCTTTCGTGCTCCACACCAGCTATTCGGTTTCTTGAGAGTGTGTGGAGGCATGTTTATTTGATGGGCATTGAATATTTGATGGATTTCCTCAGCATGTATGGGTATGTTGACACCTATGATTTCATTCTTAATGCTGGCATGAGTTACAACATCAGTATTTGGTGGTCCAATGAGTTGATCTATGCACACATGGGAGGTTTGAGCACCAGGCTCCACTACAGTACCTTGAAGACTAACACAAGTCAGTTTTATCAAAAGAAGGTGGGTTTTCCTAGGACTTACACATTGGATTTTGGTTTTGATCTAGCTTCTTCTCGGGAGGATGTTGACATTCATGATGACACCCCTCTTAACCTTGAAGAACCTACTCTTCCAATTGTGAGTTGTGAGCCTACTTTTGATGATGACAGTACTAGATGGGATACACATGACTGCTCTGGTATTCCATCGGCACAGGCAAGAGAGTTTCACTTCGGTTGCATTATGAGGTGTGCTCACCAGTTTTCGTTCAACCCACCTGTACAATATCTGATGATGACATGGATGACACAGAGAGATGGGTTGAATAAGGGACGTGCTGATTCACTCTGGTATGGCATACTTCAGATTCCAGATGATGAGGCCAAGTTTGATAGGATTCTCACTTACTTTTCCCCAGTTGAATGTTTCCAGCAACAGGAGTTTGAGATTCGGATTGATTGGACTCTTGGGGTTATCAGAGTGGTGCAGCGGAAGTCGGTTGGTGTTGAGATTGATGGACTTCCTGTTTGTTTATGGATTGTGTGTTTGCGTGAGGGTCATCACCCCAGTTCGGGGATGGCAAAGTTCACTGATCAGCAGATGGAGATCCCTGTGCACAATTTATATATAGGTGAATTGCAGATTTGGGATCCAAGAGTTTACTTGTTGGGCAGTTGGTTTCATAGAATGGCAGGGCTTGACCATGTCAAGAGTTACAACTGTATACAGGGGTTGCTGGTTAGAATTCTTTCCAGCATCATTTGGGATCCAGGTGGTTGGTGGACAGGCACATATGGTTTGTCACTCAGATATCAGATGCTATGGCAGTGGGGCTGGGTTGTTGTTGCGGATTGCTTGAGGACAAGCAATTTCAGGAAGGGAGGACTGTAATGTCCCCTTTCAGTTAGCCACATGGATGCCTAGTTGTCTTTTAACACCCGAAGACAACTGATGGAGACAAGGACTCGCTTTATTTAATTGTTTAATTATTACCTATACCTAAGGTAATATTTAAATAATTAATTAAATTACTTTGCTAAGTGACTTTATAAAAGTGACAAAAGTGACTAAGGGAATATTTGAAAAATGGACTTTGCAAAAGTCACTTAAATTTTATGTGAGTAAATTAAAAGAAAAAAATAGGGTCACTTTATCGGGCAAAATTAGAAGATATATTGTTGAAGATACTTTGAAAAACCTTTGAATACATGAAATTTCCACTTCACGAAGAGCCACGAGAGTCGCAAGGTAATTTAACTAAGGAACCCATTTCACAAAGGAAATACCGGCCCTAGTTGGGAATGTGAATTTTCGCTTTCATGATATGGAGTTGTTGGTTGTTTATTGAATCGATTTTTGGGCAGTGGTTGCACTCTTTGAAGGCGTCCTTCAGTGATGAAACCCTAGGCGCCTAAGATTCAAGCAAAATGCATGGTTAGAGTTGAGATTTGAAGACGTTTTGGGCCTTTTCGGGAAAAGACGCGATTTCTGGGCGTGTAAAAGTGAAAATGCGTTTTGAGATGATGGTTGCAGCTGGGTCGTGGCTCTCTTGAACCATAGCGTCATTTTCTGCTAACAGTCTGTGGCGTTCTGAGGTTACAAAGGGATCGTGGCTATTGTCTTCACCTGCTGTGTGTTTCTGAGGCGTGTGGAGGCTCAAATCAGAAACTCGTGGTTCTGCTGTAGCTTCTGAGGGTGAGCTTTTGCTTGTGACGTCCTCCAGGTTGGGTCATCTGATATTGTTGTCATGAGCATTTCCCTTCTTTTCACTGGAGAAATCTGTGTTGCTGTTCTTGACTAACAGCTCATACTATATCTAAAGGAAAAGATGTTAATGATCGTCCTCAGACGCCTATGATATAACAAAACAAATGCAAAAGACTACATTATATGATTTTCGATCAAGTATGCTTAGAACCGTCTCACTGTGATAAACCAGATTTACGTGATTGTAGTCACTTCTTAGATGAATAACTAACTTGAAGATCATTAGAAGTCTCAGAACTCAGTTCGATATAGGTCTGATATGTATTTCTGGGCAGATTTAAAGAGCTAGTAGTCAACATCTATGCTTGTTGAGAATGTATAGTCTGTTGTAACTATGTTGCCAATGGAGTTTGAATCGTTAACTGTGTTTATGTTATGCTGTTAAGAAATTTCTGAACATTGCAACTGTTATATCTGATGCTTATTATGAAGTGAAAACGTTATTGGCGAGAAGGAAAACAGCCTTTAAATGCATTTAAACTGACGCTTAAAATCTAAACTGTTGTTGTCAAATCTGCATTCACTGACATACTCTAAGTTGTAAACGGAGTTTGTCAAACAAGTCAATGGTTCGAAATCAGTCAGGATCACCTCAGTGATATCAGAGCATTGCCACTGTGTGGTGAATCGAGCTCCCTTCAAATCAAACAATGAAACACCATAACACTCCATTCTAAGGGAAGGTTATGAACATAAAATTATACCAACCAAAGTAACATTAAGGACAGATGTTCGATAAACAAACAAAGGCATGAAATCAGAAAAATTCAGTCAAATTTAGTAGAGCACATTTCAGTGGTATCAGAGCCACAATCCTGCCAGCTTGTTGGGTAATCAGTTGGGTACACTACAGTTTGGATTTCTCTTCAGTTGGACAGTGAGTTAGTTTCATGGCTAGAGTTCAGAATGGAAGGGTGTTGCCTACATTCCTCCCTGCTACGCCAGCAAAGGAAGAGACTATTGTGGAGAAACTATTAAAAGATATTGCACGAACTCAGCAAAGAATGTTTTATAATTTGCAGTGTTATGAAGATTCACTTTCAAAACAGTATAGGCAACAATACAGGATGGATTTGGTTAAGAAAACTACAGGGGGTGGCTGCAAAGATCTTCATGAGAAGTTTGAAAAACATGCTGTTTGGGCACATGAGGCATCCACTAAGGGGCAAACGAGTCATCTTGTCATAGAGCAGGTTGGTTTAGAACTTGACTTTGATCAACCGTATGAGGGTATGGATTCTATGGATGCTCCCTCGGTTGATTCCAGTGCTGCCCCGACAATGCTTGAAGATTGCAAAGTGACCATTAGAAAAAAAGAAGAGCCAAAGATACAAGAACATGTAGATGGGTGTGAGCAAAAGAAGAGGCATGATTCGGAAAATTATGTTTGGGTATCTAGTTTGCATCATGAGGTCTGTGACTTTCCTCTTTTAGAGAGCTTTTCGAAGGCTCAAAACAAGGATGATACTGGTCACACACTTGATGGATCAGCCACAAGTGTTATATCAATTTGTGTGGATTGGAACATTATTGATTTCGATTTGGTTAGTCATGCATCAACTACAAGGGAAGGACAATTGTTAAGATCACATGAAACATTTTGCTTGAGAGAGCTGATTAGGGGGATTAGGAGGTTTCTTACTAAGAAGATTTTGCATTTCGATAATTGTTGGTTTATCTTGCATACTACACCTTGGAGTTTGCTAGTAGAGGAAAACATGGCAGTTATAGAGACAAAGAATGGGACAGCTCAGAGTATGTTCGTTTGCTCTAACATGGATGACCTTTATGAAGTCATACTTGGTATGCAATGGTTACGTTCTTTACAAAAAGTCATCCAAGATTTACAAGGAACGAAGTTGAATTTCATACATGATGGGAAACACATTATCATGAAAGCTCTCAAATATATTTTACCCCATCAAATAATAGCCAAATCAATGATAGCTTTGGATCGTGATTTGTTTCATGAAGGCATACATTATGCATGCAAAGAGAATTGCATTGAACCAACACGTGGCAGGTATGTTGAAATGGATGACAAGTTTATGGATTGGCATGACATTATACCTGATCTGTTCAAGAACAGCAGTCTTATGGTTCTACTTTCTCATGAGATACACATGGTAACACCCTTGGGGGACAGTTATTTGTGGTCTACTAATGATGGCATACAAAATTGGAGTGTTGGGTATGGTAATTTTGTCAAAAAACAGGGTGCTACACAATTTGAATTGGTAAATCAGACTTTTGAAGGTGTGGAAGAGACACAAGAGATGGTTAACAGAATGTGGCAAGCAGCTTTGTGCGCTCATCATGGGCCAGCCATTGATGTTGTGCATGAGTATGATTATGAGGACTATTTACAAATAGCTAGAGATAGAGATATGGCTGTCCAATTGGTGAAAGATCAAGATAGAGAGATTGTTGATCCTTGTTTACTTTTGAATGGGCGTAATCACTCCTTTCACAATTTAGAAGATCGGTCCTTTATAGCAGCTACTCCTAGGGTACAAGATGACAAGGTAAATGGTGTAGGAGTTGTACAAATTGAGGAAAGGATTCAAGAATCACAGAATGAGGTACCTTGCAGCCTAGTGACATTTAGTGATGAAGGCTTCTTTGAGCCACTTCCACCCCTAATCACTTGGGAAGAAGATGAGACAAATCAAGACTTGATGGTGTTTGATGACTACAATGTAAGCATAAAAGAGGTTTCCAAAGATCTGATTTGGGACAGCGATATTCTTCCTCTTTCTTATGAGATTGCTACTCTTACACATGGAAGAACTTGTGAAAATGAGTCTACAAGTGTTGGTACACAAAGTGTAAGTGTTGGGCTTGAAACTTTCAATGGAGATGCACTTGTGAAGCTTGAAGACATGGCACGAGAATCTGACAGATATTCTGATTTATATAACAGCTGTCCTAGTCCTTCACTCCATGATGAGGTAACAGGTTCACGTAAGGATGATTGTACCATAGAGTTTTCTATGGATGGCGCTCAAAAATTGGGTGTTGAAAATGGATTTTGTGAAGTAAATTCAAGTCATAAGAATTCTGATTTTGTATATCAGACTTGGGAGGATGTGGGAAGGACACAAATTTGTTGTGCTATATGGTCACAAAGGGCCAAGGAGGCTAAGCTACTGGCTGCTCATGAAAGACAACGTTTTCAACGAGTCAAGGAACAAGCTCGCCACTTAGATCAAGAAAAACAACAAAGGGGGGCTTATCTTAAATCTCTCTTTCGAAAGGATAATGTTACTGAGGTCGAACAGGTCGTTAACAAGCCTCTTATGACAGCCAAACACAATGAACAAATGAATTTATATGAATTGGAAATTTCATGTTGGTCACACATTTGTAGTGATGAGATAGATGGGACATATCAATTGGGTGGTTTAGTGGAAACTTCAAGCATGATGGAACGGGATAGGAGAATGCCTACATGGATTGACACGGGGACAAATGAGGATAATTCAGAATTTTTAGTTGTTGATCATTTCCTTCATGGAGTTGATGATTTTTTTCTTGACATCCATAGTGGACCAGCCACTCAAGAGTTATCTTTGATGAGTGTTGTTGACATATATGCTACGCCTTTGGGTTTGTCACCTATTTCTCATGGCATGACAACGATTTATTTGTTGACTGGTGACTTCATATTCATAGATTCATCATGGTTTAGTGATTGCCCTAGTTGGATTCACATTGCATTTGCTGACCTTTCGTGCTACACACCAGCTATTCAGTTTCTTGGAAGTGTGTGGAGGCATGTTTATTTGATGGGCATTGAATATTTGATGGATTTCCTCAGCATGTATGGGTATGTCGACACCTATGATTTCATTCTTAATGCTGGCATGAGTTTCAACAGCAATATTTGGTGGCCCAGTGAGGTGATCTATGCACACATGGGAGGTTTGAGCACCAGGTTCCACGACAGTACCTTGGAGATTGACACTAGTCAATTTTATCAGAAGGTGGGTTTTCCTAGGACTTACATATTGGATTTTGGTTTTGATCCAGCTTCTTCTTGGGAGGATGTTGACATTCATGATGACACCCCTCTTGATCTTGAAGAACCCACTCTTCCAGTTGGGAGTTGTGAACCTTCTTCTGATGATGACAACACTAGATGGGATACGTATGACTGCTCTGGTATTCCCTGGGCACAGGCAGGAGAGTTTCACTTCGGTTGCATTATGAGGTGTGCACACCAATTTTCATTCAGTCCACCTGTTCAGTATCTGATGATGACATGGATGACACAGAGAGATGGGTTGAATAAGGGACGTGCTGATTCACTTTGGTATGGCATACTTCAGATTCCAGATGATGAGTCCAAGTTTGATAGGACTCTCACCTTCTTTCCTCCAGTTGAATGTTTCCAGCAACAAGAGTTTGAGGCTCAGTTTGATTGGACTCTTGGGGTTATCAGAGTGGTGCAGCAGAAGTCAGTTGGTGTTGAGATTGATGGACTTCCTGTTGGTTTATGGACTGTGTGTTTGCGTGAGGGTCATCACCCCAATTTGGGGATGGCAGAGTTCACTGTTCAGCAGATGGTAGAGATCCCTGTGCAAAATTTATTGATAGGTGAATTTCAGATTTGGGATCCAAGAGTTTACTTGTTGGGCAGTTGGTTTCACAGAATGGCAGGGCTTGACCATGTCAGGGGTTACAATTGTATACAGGGGTTGCTGGTCAGAGTTCTTTCCGGGATCATTTGGGATCCAGGCGGTTGGTGGACAGGCACATATGGTTTGTCACTCAGATATCAGATGCTATGGCAGTGGGGCTGGTTTGTTGTTGCGGATTGCTTGCGGACAAGCAATTTCAGGAAGGGAGGACTGTAATGTCCCCTTTCAGTTAGCCACATGGATGCCTCGTCTTTTAACACCCGAAGACAACTGATGGAGACAAGGACTCGTTTATTTAATTGTTTAATTATTACCTATATTCTCTAAGGTAATATTTAAATAATTAATTAAATTACTTTGCTAAGTGACTTTATAAAAGTGACAAAAGTGACTAAGGGAATATTTGAAAAATGGACTTTGCAAAACTCACTTAAATTTATGTGAGTAAATTAAAAGAAAAAATAGGGTCACTTTATCGGGCAAAATTAGAAGATATATGGTTGAAGCGCATACTTTTGAAAAAAACCTTTTGAATACATGAAATTTCACTTCACGGGAAGAGCCATGGAGAGTCGTGGTTGCAGGTTTAACTAAGGGAACCCATTTCGACAGTGAAATACCTGTCCTAGTTGGGAATGTGATCTAATTTTTCGTGCTTTCATGATATGGAGTTGTTGGTTGTTTATTGAATCGATTTTTGGGCAGTGGTTGCACTCTTTGAAGGCGTCCTTCAGTGATGAAACCCTAGGCGCCTAAGATTCAAGCAAAATGCATGGTTAGAGTTGAGATTTGAAGACGTTTTGGGCCTTTTCGGGAAAAGACGCGATTTCTGGGCGTGTAAAAGTGAAAATGCGTTTTGAGATGATGGTTGCAGCTGGGTCGTGGCTCTCTTGAACCATAGCGTCATTTTCTGCTAACAGTCTGTGGCGTTCTGAGGTTACAAAGGGATCGTGGCTATTGTCTTCACCTGCTGTGTGTTTCTGAGGCGTGTGGAGGCTCAAATCAGAAACTCGTGGTTCTGCTGTAGCTGCTGAGGGTGAGCTTTTGCTTGTGACGTCCTCCAGGTTGGGTCATCTGATATTGTTGTCATGAGCATTTCCCTTCTTTTCACTGGAGAAATCTGTGTTGCTGTTCTTGACTAACAGCTCATACTATATCTAAAGGAAAAGATGTTAATGAATGTCTGTATCAGCTATGAGATATAACAAACAAATGCAGCACTACATTATATGATTTTCAGACTGTTATGCTTAGAACTGTGTCTCAGCTGTATAAAACCAGATTTACGCATTGTAGTCACTTCTTAGATGAATAACTAACTTGAAGATCATTAGAAGTCTCAGAACTCAGTTCAATATAGGTCTGATATGTATTTCTGGGCAGATTTAAAGAGTTAGTAGTCAATATCTTTGCTTGTTGAGAAAGTATGGTCTGCTGTGACTATGTGCCAATGGAGTTTGAATCGTTGACTGTGTTTATGTTATGCTGTTAAGAAGTTTCTGAACATTGCAACTGTTATATCTGATGCTTATCATGGAGTGAAAAGGTTATTGCTTTAGAGAAGTGAAACAGCTCTTAAATGCATTTAAACTGCACGCTTAAAATCTAAACTGTTGTTGTCAAATCTGCATTCACTGACATACTCTAAGTTGTAAACGGAGTTTGTCAAACAAGTCAATGGTTCGAAATCAGTCAGGATCACCTCAGTGATATCAGAGCATTGCCACTGTGTGGTGAATCGAGCTCCCTTCAAATCAAACAATGAAACACCATAACACTCCATTCTAAGGGAAGGTTATGAACATAAAATTATACCAACCAAAGTAACATTAAGGACAGATGTTCGATAAACAAACAAAGGCATGAAATCAGAAAAATTCAGTCAAATTTAGTAGAGCACATTTCAACAAAAACAAAATACTGACCTTACAAAAATGATGAACTATTCATCACCGAAATCTTGCACAAAATTGATAAAATTTCCTACCCACTCAAAGTCCTAAATTGGCTCGAGATGTAGCATTTTCTTCAGGAAGCTTACTCCTACCTCAGCTCGCTCCCTTTGCTTGAGCAGAGTCGCACCTTTGATGTCCAGGATGAAAAGGTAAAATGTTACCACCTCACTTGGAACAAAGAGGAGCTCCATGTCGCGAGGCCTAGGTATGCCAAGTCCCAAAAAGGCCACTTCCAATACCTCCCCCAACCCACCTAATATTTCTGGTATGATTAACTTCTAAGCTATTTTCTCCACATCCACTTTTGGGGTTTGCAAGTCAAGAAGAGCCACCACGAATCGTGAGGAGATATCTAAATCCACTCTGTATCGCTCCCCCGACAACATGAACTTGTGACCTAGAATGAGCTTGACTGCACCAATTAACAGGAAATCCAACTCCAACATAATTCGCTTCAATCGAAGCTCTGAGATCTCTCCAAAGAAGGCCAGCTGCCTATGGGTGCTCACCAACCTAATTGGAGTATCCATCCCACCACACAAGACCCTTTCGAACATGTCCACAATAAACTAAACTTCTATACCATTAAAATGCACAACTAGTCGATTTTAAGCTTGCAAAAGGAGAACCCAGTTGAGTGTATTAATAGCTGTTGATAGACAATTGACCGTGCGAACATCTAATACATGATAATGGCCTTTTGCCCTCTCACGTGCAAGCTCTAGCCTAGGTACAATAACAAGTGGTAACACGAGCTCAAAATATTATTCAGTGTGGCTGCCTTCCTCGATTTATCAATGTCACCATGGAGGTAGATTAGTTAATTAATGGCACCTGTCAAATCAAGAGATGTAGCTACAAGCATAGTACGGAAAAGAATACGACCACATTTGGCCAAGAGCACGCAATGGTCACAAAAATAGCATTCGCTAAAATTAAGGAAACTTCGATAACAACCACAATGAAACCTTCAAGAGATGGCCCATGATTAAATGTGGCATCATCCGCAAACTTTCGCAATCAGTCTGAATATGAAACGCACCAATGGCACACCATATAACATCCAATGGGCTCAAATCCTTCCTAAACTTGCGTGCAACTAACACGTGGTGCTAGCGGGCAACAAGATCATGATATAATCTTTTTGGATCATCCTTTGAGGACATGCAGCGCAGGGCATGTGGCACCATCACATACACATTAAGCAATCAACACAGCAATATCCCAATAGTCAAGTGAGCCACAAAAATACCTTCAAGAGGTAGTTCCTGTGACCAAACTATGACCAAACTAACTATGAGTGGACCAATGACGCACCTTTGACAACCTTCAAGCTCAAAATTGACTAGAACTTGCACTCAATTTACACGTGGCACTAGCGGACATCGGGCTCAAAATATAATGGTGCACCATATAACATCCAATGTGCACAAAACTTTCCTGAATTTGCACATGACTGACGCATGGCACTGGTAGACGTCAGGTTCATAATATAACCCTTTTGGATCCTATCTCAGGGGCAAGCGATGAAGGGCACATGGTATCAACACGTGGCCATTGACAATGAACACCACGAGGCCTTGACAACCACAACAAGCAACGGGAACACGTCCAAGAGGCAGTTCCCGTGATTGAGCCAGTTATGAACGAACCAATGACGCACCTTTCAACGTCCCTCAAGCACAAGATAGACCTGAACTTGCGCTCAACTAACATGTGGCACTAACGGACGACAAGCTCAAGATAAAATATTTTGAAACCTCCCTCAGTGGAATGCAGCACATAGCACAAGACATTGGCCACACAGGCCTTAAAACCAACAACACACCACCCTGGGAACCAAACAGGCAACTTTCCATACAAAAAATGCGAAAAGCAAGATTGACCAAATGTAACCAATCGGCTAGCCAGAGGCCCAAGAGATGCCACACCCTTGACCTCCTTTGCGGATGATTTGCGCAATGTCCTCCAAATTGAGAAAGTTGGATGGATCAATTTGGAGGACTTTTGGCTCCATTTTACAAGCATGATTTGTGTGATGAACCCTGCTGGCTAACAACTCAAACCCCTGTATTTTCTTATCTTATTTGTGTTTTTTTAGTTTTTTTAGAGAAAGTTTATAGACAGAAGAGAAGGGGTGCATCATATAAAATGCTCATAAAATGTAAATCTAAGCTATTTTCTATAGAATGAAAGTGCAAAAGATATTATTTAACTGAAACCAATAGATCACAAATGATAAACATACCTGAAAGCTTCCAGATTATTTATTTAAGAAAGTAAGTCCAGTTTGGCAGCCAAGATGGTGAAAACTCACAAAATCCAATGTAGGAAGCTACATAATGCAATGTCCAGCCTAGAAACTGAGGCAGATGATAGGTATAAGCTAGAAGCCAAAGAAGTTGAAGAGAAACCCTCAAAAGGAAAGGCGTTTCTCCTAGAAAATCCAAACGCCCTTGCACAAAGAGCCACGCACTTCAAGCAAAAGGCCAGAATCCTCAACTTAAAAGGTACGGCCATGTAGTAAAGTGTCTACCAGATGAAAGGAAGACGCCATCTCTCAAACCCTCCTGAAACTGATAAGGAAACTCAATAGAAACATAGATTAAGCTCAATAGAACCTCAGAATGAAGCTCTCACCAATGCACTAATTTGACTGGTCTCTCACAGTCTCAGAAATGCTCAACACTGAAGAGATTTCGTTCTCCAATGGAAGATTTGCTCAAACTTTGATCACAGAGGAAAGCACAGAAGAAATACCCAAGGCAAAGTCGAAATAATCATCAAGTGAGTTTATCATTGCCAAAATGCCTTATATCCAAAAAAGGCACGCATTTCAAGAAAAGGACGCCACTTTCATCATTTAAATCTTTTAGAATATATTTAATTCACTTTTCAATAGTTCCAAATTAAATACTTAGGCGCCCACTTCCATGCGTAAGTGATTTAATTTTAAATCACCTTTTTATGAATATTTAAGTGATATAAAAATAATAAAGTCAATTTGACTTTATAATAAAGTATTAAATTAATATAACTTAAATCACTTAAATAATCATAACTTCCTCAAAACTCCATATATCTCCGTGCCGTCAGAAGTTGTCAACTCCTAAACTGCCGAGGCTTGCAGTGAGCCAATCACTGAACTCTGAAAATGAGAACGACCAACTCCTCCAGAAAATACCACTGACCCTCTAACCACTCTAGTTAGCCCACAAGGGTCCAAGAAATAGGCTAACACACTGTTCCCGAAAACTGACTACAGCGGGGACATCACAGCCCGCCCTCCCCGAATTTGCTTGTCCACAAGCAAACTCAAAGCCGAATGTTGAAGAATACTGTCACTCTCCCAAGTAGAGTCCTCTGCCGGCAGATCTCTCCACTTCACCAAATATTCCCTGATAACCCGCCTCCGAAGATGACACTCTCTGGAATCCAAAATGGCTTCAGGTATCAAGATTAACTTCCCCTCATCATCCAAGGGTGGTAAATCTGAAGGAGTCACCTGCTATCCCAACGCCTTTTTCAAGCACGACATGTGGAACACGTTGTGAACCTTACTGCTCACCAGTAGATCTAACTCATAAGCCACTTCACCGACACGTCTGACAACTCTGAATGGTCCATAGTATCGTGGCTTAAGTTTCTCGGTGCCCTTCTTACGAAGGGTGGACTGCCTATAAGGCTGTAGTATCAAATACACCAAATCATCGACTTTGAAAGATCGCTCCACTCGCCTCTGATCAACATATTGCTTTTGCTGATTTTGAGCTTTCTGAATGTTCTCCCTGAGTGCTCTCATAATGTCCTGGTTCTCTTGCAATAGATCCCCAGCACTAGGTACTTTGCTGTCACTCAGCAACAAATCTAGAAAACTCGAAGCATCATATCCATATAATGCTCGGTATGGTGTCATCTGAATACTCATGTGATGAGTGGTATTGTAACAATATTCACAAAGATATAACCACTTCACCCATGCCTTCTGCTGCCCTGAACTGTAATTCCTCAAGTATCCCTCCACCCATTTATTGACTATCTCAGTCTGCCCATCTGTCTATGGGTGGTAGCTAGTGCTCGAAGTGAGCTCTATCCCGCAAAGTTTGAATAACTCATGCCAGAAGTTACTCAAAAACCTGCTATCTCTGTCACTGACTATTCTCTGAGGCAAACCGTGCAACTTGAATACCTCTCTGAAAAACAAGTCTGCCACCTGTGTAGCTATGTGATTAGTAGTGATTGGGAAGAAATGAGCATACTTCGTCAATCTATCTACTACCACAAAAATGTTGTCCTTCCCTTGAGCTTTCGGCAAGCCCGTAATGAAGTCCATCAACAAGCATTCCCACTTCCTCTTAGGAATAGGAAGCGGCTGAAGTAATCCTGCAGGGTATGTATGTTCTTGCTTGTTCTGCTGACAAACAAGGCATTCCCTGACATACTGAAGAACAAAAGACTTCAGACCCTTCCAAGAGAATCTCTCCTGTACCTACGTGTAGGTCTTAAAGTAATCGGGATGTCCTGCCATAGGTGAATCGTGAAATGATCTCAATACCTTGTCCCTCATCTCAGAACCTAGGACTAGAAATATCCTCCCTTTGTAAATGATAAGATCATCTACAAGTGAGTATCTACCATCCTGTATTGTCCCATCCACTATGCTAGAAGCCCATGGGTTCTTAGCATACTCTGCAACTATCAAGTGTCTCCAGTCCTCTGCAATCTCTGAAATGGAGCTCAAGTGTGGGCGGCGAGATAATGCGTCAGCAACCACATTCTGTGTACCCTTGACATAGGAGATGTCAAAATCATAGGACTGAAGTTTGCTGACCCATTTTTGTTGTCTCTCATTCAAATCTCGCTGTCCTAGGAAATGTTTCAGACTATTGTGATCGGTTTTAACACAAAATTTACTACCAACCAAATACTGCCTGAACTTGGCCATGGCATGCATGATGGCCAACATTTCCTTATCATAAATGCTAAAGCTCCTCTCAGGACCTCTCAGCTTCCTGCTCTTGAAAGCTATAGGATGTCGGTCCTGCATGATGACTGCCCCAATACCCTCACCGCTGGCATCACAATGTAGCTCAAACAGCTTGGTGAAATCTGGCAATGCCAAAACTGGACATGTAGTCATGAGAAGTTTAAACTTCTCAAAGCACACCTGTGCTAATGGTGTCCACACAAAGGCTCCCTTCTTAGTCAAATCAGTCAGTGGCGCTGCATGATGCGAGAATCCACTAATGAACCGACGGTAGAAGGCGCATAGACCTACAAACACCCTAAGTTGTGTCAGAGTCTCAAGTGTAGGCCAATCAATGATAGCACGAACTTTCTCTGGATCCATACTGACTCCCTCACTGCTAATGATGTGACCCAGATATAAAAGTTCTCCCAATCCCACTGCACACTTGGATTCCTTGGCGTACAAGGACTCCCTATCCAATATGCTCAATACTGCATCCAAGTGAACTATGTGTTCCTCCCAAGACCTGCTATAAACCAGTATGTCGTCGAAGAACACCAAAACAAATTTCCTCAAGTGAGGATGGAAAACCCTGTTTATTGTGGACTGAAATGTCGCTGGAGCGTTGGTTAAACCGAATGGCATAACCAAGAAGTCATAATGTCCACAGTGGCATCTGAATGTTGTTTTCTCAATATCCTCCTCTCGGACTCTGATCTAATGATACCCAGTCCTCAAATCAATCTTTGAGAAATAGCAAGCTCCATGTAGCTCATCTATTAACTCGTCAATCTGTGGTATGTGATACTTGTTCTTAATAGTCTTCCTGTTGAGCATCCTGTAGTCAATACACATCCTAAGTGTACCATCATTTTTCTTCACCAAAACAACTGATGAAGCAAAAGGCGACTTACTCGGCCTAATGTACCCCATAGCTAAAAGTTTCTTAATAGTTTTTTCAATTTCATCTTTTAAACGTTTGGGGTGTCAGTAAGGAGTGATCATGATAGGTTTCGTGCCCTCGTCCAACTCTATAATACGCTCAATACCTCTATCAGGAGGTCTACCTGGTGGGATAGCACTGAAACCTTTGCATGTTTGATTCAGAGTGCCTAAATATCTGGATGATAAGAAGAATCTTGCTGCTCCTTCTGTAAAGGCATTACCTTGCACTCTGCTGCCCAATCCACCATGTCATGCCGAATCAAACGTTCCATTCTCCTGAGTGAAATTTCTTTTACATTGCTGTCCTTGATGGCTTTGAAAACATGATTTGTGCCATCAACTTTGAATTTCATCTCCATGTCATGCAAATTAAGTGTGAACTCTCCTATCGCATGAGGCCACTTCATGCCGAGAACTATATCTGTTCCTCCCATGTTCACAACATAAAAATCTGCCTTGAACTCAAAATTATTGAGTTTCATTGGCAAATCCGGAATCATCCTCTCGCAGTTGAGAGTGTATCCATCTGCAACCTTCTCTCGAATGCCTTCAAACTGCTGAGTTTGAATTTCCCTTTTCTCCACTAACCGTGAATCAATAAAGTTGTGGGTTGCACCTGTGTCCAAAAGAGATATGACTCTTTGACTTGCTAAGATCCCACGGAGCTTGAAAGATCCCTCTCTTTGCATGCTGGACATATGAGCCTCCTGTAGCTCACTCTCTACCTCAATTTCTGCCTCATTTTCTGATTTCTCTTCATCTGTGTCATAGATAGCATCTTGTTGGTCTGAAAAATCAGTCAACGTTTCTCCCTCATAAAACCATTCCATGTTCTTGTTTTGCCCGTTAGGCTTGAGGGGACAGTCATGATTGAAGTCATAAAGGCCCTTGCAGTAAAAGCAGAGCTTCCTCCTATGCAGATCATTCATTGTTTCACGATCTAATGGTGCTGCATATTTTTTCTTTTGATCAGCATTATCAGCCTTCTTTGGATCAGTTTTGTTATCCGTGTATGAAGTAGATGGTTTTGAGCCAAATTGTTTACAAGGTGTAGTGAGCTCCATACTGCGAGCTTTCCTCATGGCCTCCTGTAAAGTAGGTGGATCAAATGCCTTGATCCAACCTTTCATGGGCTCGAAAAGACCCACAATAAACAATATGATCAGCCTTCTCTCTGATATACCTGTCACCATCACAGATAGTCTCTGGAATTCTCCAATGTAAGATTCCAAGCTACCCAATTGTTTTAACTACGCAAGATCCCTGAAGAATAGTTCAGGATCACGTCTATCAAACCTCTCTACCAGTCTATCAGTAAACTCCTGGTACGAGGTAATCCTATCATGGTGTAGTGTTGCCATGCCATGAATCCACCAGTCATGTGCTACGACATCAAGGTGGAGAGTTGCAAATCAAATAGCATCTTCCTCTGGCATAGGATGTAATGTCAAGAATGTATCCCACTTACTCACCCAGGCACGTGTTGTAACTCTACCACTGCCATCATAGTGAACTAAGGTCAGTTTGTCGGTAGCCTATTTGAGATCATTTTGTTTGTTTCTAGGCCTCCTGTCATTCCTGTTACAGTTATACTCTCTCTTCTGGCTCATGAATCGATCAAAGTTAAGGTGCTCCTTAACTCTCGGAGGCAATGCATCCCATTCATCATGCATAGTCATGATGTTATCTGCAAAGTTCACCTCACCACCCTGTTCAACCTCTTCCTCTTCATCAGCATCATTTTTGATAAAGGTAGGACATGTGGGTCTCTCAAAGGTGCGTGTTGGAGCAATGATTCTATGTGGTTCTCCATGAATACTACCTTCCTAATCTCGACCCTGATTCTGACCTCTATGAAGTGTCAAATTTTGAACATTTGTGCTCAGCTGCTGGAGGATATTCACCACATGTTCTTGGCCTGCCACCATCCCTCTGAGTACATCTCTAGCTTCTCTGTCCTCTTCATTGAGAGGATTCCTGTGAGAACCTTCAGCTTCCCTATCAACCATGTTATCAAGGTCTAATTCTTCTTCCTGTTCGTCAAACGGAAACGCTGGAAATGGTTCAAAAGTACTTCTCTGAAAACCAGGACCCCTGCGTGAGTAGTACATGTCAAACCTGTTCTAATGAGACCGCATAGAAACTGTTAACCCTTCAAGCTGGCAGGATCAGTGCTCTGATACCACTGTGATGAACCCTGCTGGCTCACAACTCAAACCCCTGTATTTTCTATCTTATTTATGTTTTTTTAGTTTTTTTAGAGAAATTTTATAGACAGAAGATAAGGGGCGCATCATATAAAATGCTCATAAAATGTAAATCTAAGCTATTTTCTACAGAATGAAAGTGCAGAAGATATTATTTAACTGAAACCAATAGATCACAAATGATAAACATACCTGAAAGCTTCCAGATTATTTATTTAAGAAAGTAAGTCCAGTTTGCTAGCCAAGATGGTGAAAACTCACAAAATCCAGTGTAGGAAGCTACAAAATGCAATGTCCAGCCTAGAAACTAAGGCAGATGATAGGTATAAGCTAGACGCCAAAGAAGCTGAAGAGAAACCCTCAAAAGGAAAGGCGTTTCTCCTAGAAAATCCAAACGCCCTTGCACAAAGAGCCACGCACTTCAAGCAAAAGGCCAGAATCCTCAATTCAGAAGGTACGGCCATGAAGTAGAGTGTCTGCCAAATGAAAGGAAGACGCCATCTCTCAAACCCTCCTGAAACTGATAAGGAAACTCAATAGAAACATAAATTAAGCTCAATAGAACCTTAGAATGAAGCTCTCACCAATGCACTAATTTGACTGGTCTCTCACAGTCTCAGAAATGCTCAACACTGAAGAGATTTCGTTCTCCAATGGAAGATTTGCTCAAACCCTGATCACAGACGAAAGCACAAAAGAAATACCCAAGGCAAAGTCGAAATAATCATCAAGTGAGTTTCTCATTGCCAAAATGCCTTACATCCAAAAAGGCACACATTTCAAGAAAAGGACGCCACTTTCATCATTTAAATCTTTTAGAATATATTTAATTCACTTTTCAATAGTTCCAAATTAAATACTTGGGCACCCACTTCCATGCATAAGTGATTTAATTTTAAATCACCTTTTTATGAATATAAGTGATATAAAAATAATAAAGTCAATTTGACTTTATAATAAAGTATTAAAATTAATATAACTTAAATCACTTAAATAATCATAACTTCCTCAAAACTCCATATATCTCTGTGTCATCAAAAGTTGTCAACTCCTGAATTGCCGAGGCTTGCAGTGAGCCAATCACTGAACTCTGAAAATGAGAACGACCAACTCCTCCAGAAAATACCACTGACCCTCTAACCACTCCAGTTAGCCCACAAGGGTCCAAGAAATAGGCTAACACACTGTTCCCGAAAACTGACTAGAGCGGGGACATCACAATTTGCTAAGGCATCTATTGCAGAATTAGCCTCCCTATGACAATGTGAAATTATTACTGAATCAAAACCCTTGAGTAGTTCCCAAACTCGTTTCAAAATGTAAGCAATGGCCTAGTTGTTTGCTTGTCTATTTCTATAGGCTAATAATATTTAATGAATCACCTTCAATGTGAATGATTTTGAGCTACATACTATGTGTCAACTTGACACTAGCTAGCAGACCATGTGCCTCTGCTACATTATTAGTACCCATAGTAACTTCAAAGACAGTCCTTTTAATAGTTCTCCTTTGTCATTACGTATTACACAACCTAGCCCTGATATACCCAAGGTTCCTTTAGATGCTCCATCAAAGTTTTGTTTCACAAAATTTGGGGTCAAGTGTACCATTTGATTATGCTTTTGTCAACTTTCTAGACATTAGAGAATGTGCCCCGATTTGGAACCTTGAGGAGAGACCAAAGCTTTAATAGTTAGCAATCCTAGCTTGAGAATGAGTTATTTGGGTTGGATTTCTTCAAGACATCTGACATCACCACTTCAGATATATTCCTTTCCAGTTTAGTGAAGAAACTTTTCAAATCTATGAAACTATTTATAAAAATCCTTTTGTTTCATTCAAGCCAAATTTTCCAAACTAGAAATGTTGGAATCACCACCCATAATGCATCAAAGAGAGATCTTTTATTTAGTGTCGGCCAACTCTGAAATAACTCTAAAAGAGTGTTTGGTAGGGGGGAAAACCAATGAAGTTTATTTTGGATCCAATTCAAACATGATTGAGCAAAACTACAATGAAGCAAAAGATGATCTATGTTTCCTAACAGGAACCAAATAGAATGCAGTTGAATGGTGGTGCTATGCCCAATCTGAAAAGTCTATAGCTTGTGAAGACCACCTTGTGAAGAGCTAACCAAGCAAAAGCACCAGATTTGGGAAGAATTGAGGAGTGCCAACAAAGCTTATATGGCCATTTGCCCAATTCAATTTTGTCTTCAAAGATCAGAGATTTATAACCCTGTTTGACATTATACTGACCTAATTTAGATGGGGCCCATAAGATTGTCCTCAGATTCTAAAAGTAAAACAATTTGCATCTCCAATATTGATTGTAGCTTTTGCTTCTGATGTTGGGGGGATGGAAGGTTGTGAAAGTTTTTCCATGAAGCATTGGATTTGAATTTGAATTGTCTTTTACTACATAATGCTTAAATTTTGTCCCTCAGACTACTTTTAGACAGTCCTGCACCTCTTGCAAACCATCAATTGAAGATAAGGGAGGATTCCCATTCCATGAATCTTCGTAAAAATTAACCTTTTCTCCATTGTTGACAATCCATGACAAAAAATGGCAGATTACGTATCGGCATGTAATGATGAAATTCCACATTTTTTAGCCTTCCAATGGGTTTTCTAAAGTGAAGACTCTTTACGGGGCTGCAGAGTCTAGGTATTTAGATCTCATGATTCGACTCCATTTTGATGAGGGGTTTGCATACAGTTTCCAAGTTAGCTTTGCACCTAAAGCTAAATTTCTCAATTCCAAGTTTTTTAAACCCACTCCACCAAAAACTTTATCTTTGCACAATTTTTCCCAAGAAACTAAAGGTATTTTCTTAGAATTGTCTAAATTGCCTTTCCAAAGAAAATGTTTGATAGATTTAACAATGTTCTCATGAACCCCTTTTGGCATTTTACTCATTCATAGGAAGTAATTTGGGATGGTAGATAAAACTGCTCTAATCATAGTAAACGTCCCCGCCGATGACAACCATTTGCCCCTCCAAAATCCTACTCTGCTTTGAATAGTTGTAAAGATCTTATTCCAAAATGAGGCTTTATGAGCCCCTACAAAGAAAGGAATACCCAAATAGCTACAAGGCAGGTTATTTTGTCTGAATTCTAAAACTAAGAGGATGCGGCCAATTACCAATGCACTAGTGTTCTGAAAAAATAATTTTGATTTCTCCAAGTTGATCCTTTGCCCTGAGATTAGACAATAATTATCTAGTACAAGCTTTATATTTTTAGCTTGTGACCAAATAGTAATGTATCATCTGCAAATAAGGAATGTGTACAAGAGATGTCAAATCTTGGTATTTTTATACCATTCCACTTATTTGATGCATAGAAAGCTGAAATTGCTCTGCTTAGCACGTCTACCATCAAAATGAGGAAGGGAGAGAGGGTCCCCTTGCCTTACTCCTTGGGAAGCAGAAAAAAAACCAGCCGGAGATATGTTTATGAGGACTGAAAACTTTGCTGACTTGAGATAAGAAAGGATCCATTTGCACCATTTTGTAGCAAAACCTAGCCTTGCCAAGACCTTTGATAAGAAACCCCAATTTACTTTGTCATAAGCTTTCATCATATCTGTTACATTCCCTTCAACTTGAACATGTATATGATAATGGAATTATGGTCATTATGTTGGTTACATGTAACTGCTTTCATGTGAATGTGAAATTGAAGATAAAATGAATGTTTTATTTGTCATAACTGCAAATGCAAACGATTTTCTTATTTATGCGAGTGATTTTCTATTCATGTGAAATTGAATGTGTTCAAGAGATTATATTTAAATATAAACTTATATAAACATTGTGAACTATCTAACCATAATTCTTGTCGGTGGATGCAGGACTGTCGACGCCATGATGGAAAAGGAGATGTCATTAGGGAGAGGTTGTGGTTAACAGAGGATCGGAAATTATCATCATGCCATGAGCTAGTGTAAGACAGTGTATCAAAGTAGTAGCTTGGCCATAAGTAATTAAATATAAATATCAATATACAAGTCAATTTTAAATATATATATATACAAAAAATCACCTTTTAAGGAGATTGCAAAAAGTTAATAAATATCAAATTAAAATAATAGATAAAATTAAAATATTTATTAATAATATTCTCTTGAGAGTTCAGCGAAACAATTCTTGTCATATATATATATATATATATATATATATATATATTTGCAATGGCTATTTAATAATAAATTAATGAAATGGATATATGTCTTAGGCCATCGATCTATTACGAAAATATTTTAAAGGCTTTGAAATCAAAAATTAATTAATAAATGGTGAGTTGTCAGAGTTTGGGGAGTAATTTTTATCACCATCTTTACCTTCAAGCTCTGGTGGAAATGGCCAAGAAGAGGCCATGCAACCGCGACTCTCAAGAAATCTTGATGGGAGGTTTCTTGGGAGTCTCTCTATACCATTGAAGGCCATTAATCTTCTCTCTCTCTTCTTTTCACACGGCATTCTACTATGTTCGATACTTTGCATTCTCCGTAAACAATCTTCAAAAATCTTATTTACTCTCTCTGAGTCGCATACCTTTTGGTCTTGGCATAGTAGTTGTTCTATCTTCTTCTGTCTAGCTTTTTCCATCATTCTTCTCTGGTCGTTTTTCCTTAAAGGCGAAATAGGTGACTGAAATCTAGACATTTCTGAGTTAGCTTAAGTGGGAGTCGTGGTTGAAGTTCAAGCCTGCAGGACCATCGTTGGGAGACTCTTGAGCAGCTTCTATAAGTCTTTGTTTAATCTTTCAGGCATGCAAATATATTTTAGATTATGATAACCTTAAATCTTTCAAATGAAATTGTCTGATGAATAACGTGTTTAAGATGTAATTCCTTGGACTCTCAATTAAATGAAAAATAATCGAATTCGATGTAGAAGGAGATTGAATAAAGTGTAATATTCAAAGAATAGTCTTGTTTTCAGAATACCCCGTTCTTCTTCATGAAAATGAAAGATAGGCAATATGCAGTCTTGTTAGTGCTCTGCTCTGTCCATTCATGTTAGATACGAAACTCTTTCTCTTAATCTGTTACCAAATAACAGTGATGAGACTTTTATGTTCTTCGTCTTAAACTTTTGAACCTAGTTATATTTTCTTGAAGATTGACTAGTTGTTCATGACTAAATCAGTTGGCCAGACATTAGTCCAATTCTGTATTTGGGTTCAGTTGAACCATTTAGATTCACCTGATGAACTTATCTTATCTACACAAACTGAATTTCTTTCCTGTAAAAAGATGTTGATTTTAAGGGAATTTCTTACTCGCCGAGTCCTAATGGGGTTTATAAATACTTGTGAGTCTGGAAAAACTCTCTATGCTGAATTAATCTCATTTACATGTAAAAACTTAATGGGTAAGATATAACCCTGAAACTTAAGGAAAATGAAAATCAAACCAAGATAATATAATTTAAATCTTGAGACAAATGTATTAATGTCGAGCAAGGGTGAGAGTGCTGACGGCAGAGGAGTGCCGGAAATGATAATGAAATCCTTGGCCAAGGTACTATGCTAGATAAGCATTTGTCAACTATCAAGTACCAGATGTACCACTGATCAGAGTAATCTTCTAGTGAGGAGGTACCCATAGTGAAGGTTCAATCAAGAGGTATAGGTCCTTGACACCAGGCTCAGAGGCATGATGATAAAATGATCCTTGTTAGATGTTCATTTGTATTTTCAGTTAATGGAAATCAGTTAGATGTTTCTTTTCAGCTGAAACTATAAATTAAAAGTTAGTTGAGAAATTGAATGTTATGTATTTATTTTTAAATGGAAATTCTTTTTCGTTCAAAATGCAAAGGAAACCCTAGTTTGAAACAAGTTAGTTGCATTTTCAGCTGAAAGTTATTAGTTAGTTTCCTTTATTTAACTGTAGACCAGTTAGAGTATTACAATATCTAATTTTATGATCATAGCTGGAATTTTTACTTGATGGATTGAGTGCAAAATTTCATGAGCTATTATTGCTCCTTTAGTTTCTCTTTTCCCACAACAAAACCACCTCATTCCTCTAAAATTATACTCGGAATAAGTTTGGAAAGCCTTAAAGTAATAGCTTTTGAAAATATTTTGTAAATGGTGTTGCAAAGGGAAATAGGACGAAAATCTGCAAATGAGGATGGAATTTTGCTTTTGGGAATAAGGGTGTAAATGAAAACAAATCTAATGGCAAGTATTAGAGATCAGAGGGTTCTATAAGAATTCTCAATTTCAGAAATCTACCAAAAAACTAAGACACAGATTTTCGACTTCCAGAGAGACACAGAATTTCTACTTCCAAATTTATTAAATTTTAATGTGCTGAATGCAGAACATTATCAGATTTCTATGTTTGCATATCTAGAAATGTTCCACCATAAATATGTGATGATACCTTGTCTCTAAGAGACACGTCTCATGAGAGGACGTGTCTCCACAAGTGGAGACACGTCCACTCATGGGACGTGTTTCTCTAAAGCACGAGTTTGAGATATACACACATTAACAAAAGCGATTAGTATAACATATATACTAAGTGGCGGATGATAGTATAAATTCCGATTCAAATATAACATCAAATATAATTCGGATGAATGCTCAACAATTCGATAGAAATGATTTCCAGAGATATTTCAAATGAAGATAGATTCGAATCAAGTATGAAAGACGATGATGCTTGCAGCAATCGTCCTTCATATCTGACCGACGCTATCATTCATTAACACTCCCTCTTAGCTAGGGAAGATATTTCAAATCAAATAACTAGAGATATCACCTTAACACGTGATATCTAAGACATGGTATGATTCCTCAATATTGTCAAGTCACATGACATTCTTCATATCATATCTTTATTATGGTATGTGCACTGACATCAGGTCACATGATGTCTACCATAATTCATGGCATATCCATGGATATAAGTATCCACCATGATTATCTCTTAAGGATCATAATGATCTACTAATGATATCAAGTCCCATGATATCAATAAGAGATACTATCATGACATGTCCATTAATATCAAGTCACATGATATCTATCATGATAGTTTGATCATTGTAGAGTCGTCACTTTACAATGTCAATTACAAGTGTTCATTATTAGAAAGATCGTCACCTTTCAATAATGCACACAGGGAAAGTAGGCCCATAAAGTCATGAAGTCACACACATGACAAAAGAGTTTACACATTAAACATCTTTATATATTAGTACAACTTATAAACAATTTGTATTTCAAAAATAAGTAACAAATTACATTTCAACCATACCAAGTTTCTTCCTGAAGTGCTCCACCTTGATTCGGGAGAGAGGCTTGGTAAGAATGTCCGCAGTTTGATCATTTGTACTAATATACTCCAACTGAATTACTTTCTTGTCCACCATATCTCTTACATAATGATAGGGGATCTCAATGTGCTTCGATCTATCATGAAAGACAGGATTTACAGAGAGTTTGATGCAACTCTGATTATCACAATGAATAATTGTCAGATTCAAGGGCACACCAAAGAGTCCCACAAGCAATTTACGAAGCCAAACTGCTTCTCTTGCTCCCATTGAGGCTGCAATGTATTCAGCTTCTATTGAGCTCTGTGCAACTGAAGATTGTTTTCTGCAAATCCAGGAGATCATAGCCGATCCTAAACTGAAGCAGCATCCTGATGTGCTTTTTCGATCGGTTATACTTCTAGCCCAATCTGAATCGGAGTACCCATGTAGATCTAGTTGAACATTCTTGTAAAGAAGACCATATCCAATAGCGCCTTGAAGATATCTCAAAATATGTTTCACAGCCATTAAGTGAATTTCCTTAGGCTCACACATGAACTAGCTGAGAACATTCACTGCATAGCAAATATCAGGTTTGGTGTTAACCAAATACATCAAGGATCCAATCATCTGTTTGTAAAGGGTTGGATCTGCACACTTGGATTCTGCTGCTGCTTCTTTCAATTTGTGAAGGTTGGTTTCCATAGGTGTAGACATCAGTCTACAGTTCAACATTCCAAATCTTTTTAGAATATCAATAGTATACTTTACTTGATTTAGTATAATGCCCTCTGATTTCTGCCATACTTCTAAACCTAGGAAGTAGTGTAGAATGCCCAAGTCTTTCATGTCAAATTCAGAAATTAGATCTTGCTTCCCTTGAGCAATGAGGTGTTCTCCTGTTATCAGTAGGTCATCAACATATAAAATAATTATTAGCATATCACCTTTGATTACCTTGAAGTAGAGATTGGAGTCGGCCTCATTCTTGGAAAATCCTAATCCCAAGAGATAGCTATCAATTCTTTCATACCAGACCCTGGGAGCCTGTTTAAGTCCATAAAGAGCTTTCTTCAGTCTGCATACATGTGAGTCAGGTTTATGTATCACAAAACCTTCAGGCTGTTCCAGATAGACTTCCTCTTCAATGGTTCCATTCAGGAAGGCAATCTTCACATCCATTTGATGGATCTTCCAACCTTTAGCTGCTGCAATGGCTAACATTGCTCTCACTGATGTGTAACGGGCAACAAGTGCAAATGTTTCTTCGTAATCAATGCCTTCCTTTTGAGAAAAACCTCTTGCCACAAAACGTGCTTTATGTTTTTCTATACTGCCATCAGCAGCATGCTTGATTTTGAAGAGCCATTTGGAAGAGACAACAGATTTCCCTTTTGGTCTAGGCACAACATCCCATACATCATTCTTTAGAATGGACTGATATTCCTCTGTCATTGCATCTTTCCATGCTTGATGTCTGAAGGCTTCTGAAACACTGACAGGTTTGGAGTTTATGATATCGTTCATGAGAGCAACATAGCTAGAGAAACGTTTGGGTCTTTTACTCTCTCTAAACGTTCCTTTGGGTGCTGCATGATTCTCTGCTTCTTTGATCATCTTATTGGCCCAAAGTGGTCTCTTTCTGCCATTGATATCTGTATTCTCATTTGAAGTAGAAGGAAGTTCAGGTGTCATTTCCTCAGGATGCTCCCTCTGAATCTCAGGAGCAGGTTCCATTTCAGATACTCTAGGGGAAAAGGATTCAGACTCACTAGAACTTCTTGCCCTCTTGACTGCAATGTCTTCTTCAAAGATGACATCTCTGCTCAATTCAATTTGATCTTGACCGGGTATGAATATCCTGAAGGCTTTGGAGGTTTCACTATATCCCATAAATATCCCTTGCTTTCCGGAAGGTTCAAGTTTGAATCTCTTCTCCTTGGGTACATGAATATAGACGGGACAACCAAAAATCCTAAAGTGACTAATGTCGGGTTTTATGCCAGTGAAGGCTTCTTCAGGAGTTTTGTTGTCAAAATGAGAATGAGGACATCTATTTTGGATGTAGACAGCAGTCCTAGAGGCTTCAGCCCAGAAGGAGGTTTCAATGTTTTGATCAAGCAACATTGCTTTGGCAGCTTCTACAATGGTTCTATTTTTTCTTTCAGCAACCCCATTTTGTTGAGGGTTGTAAGCCACTGTGAACTCCCTCTAATTCCAACACTCATGCAGAATTCCTTAAAAGCTTCAGATGTGTATTCTTTCCCATTGTCTGTCCTTAAGGTTTTTATTTTCTTCCCGGAGAAGTTTTCTGTAAGTGCTTTGAACTCTTTGAACCTTTTGAGGATTTCTAATGACTCTTTACACTTAAGGAAATAGATCCAGGTTTTCCTAGAGAAGTCATCTATGAATATGACATAGTAAAGAAATCCTGCTTTAGAAGGTACAGACATAGGTCCACATAAGTCGGAATGAACCAGATCTAACACATTAAGAGTTTTGCTCAAACTAGTGGGAAAGGATCCCTTTGAATTCTTTCCTAAGGCACAACCTTTACAATTTCCTTCATGAGATGATTTTAACTTAGGTAACCCTGTAACAAGTTTTTCCATAGAAGGTAGGGCACGGAAATGAAGGTGTCCTAATCTTCTATGCCAGATTTCATTTGACTCAAAGGTGTTAAGGGTAAGGGCTTGATTGACTTCAGTGCAAAGTTTGTAAAGGTACCCTTGTCTCATGCCTATGGTTTGGGCTTTCTTGATTGTTGAGTTTTTAGGCCATGCTAGAACTTTCCCATCCATGAAGGTAACTCTATAACCATTGTCTTCAAGTGCGGAGATGGATATGAGATTCCTCTTTATACCAAGTACAAATAAGACCCCAGTGAATTGGAGAGAGAGACCAGATTTCAATGTGATGGAGCAAGTTCCAACCCCTTTTACTTGATGTGTAGAGTCATCCCCAATTGTGACATCTTCATCAGATTCTTCAGTCATAGTGTCTAAGAGTTCTCTAAACCTTGTGATGTGCCTCGAAGAACCACTATCAATTACCCAGTTGTTGAAATTGTTAGATACTTGACTAGATAATGCTGAATAGAACACAAAGTTCTCAGATTCATCATTTGAATTTGACTTTCCTACTTTGGCAAAGGATGCTTGTTGCTTTGTTCTGTCAGGGCATTTCATTGCATAGTGGCCATATTGATCACACCTAAAGCATTGCACTTGAGAAATGTCTTTCTTCTTAGAGGGTCCTTTTCCATTGGGATTTCTCTTTCTTTTAAAAGATCCTTTCTTGTAGGAGTTTTTCTTGTTCCTTTTATTAGACGATGTGTTGAGTGCATGAATATCTTCATCTATGTTTTTCTGTTTGTTTTCTTTTGAGGAGAGTCTTGTTTCTTCTTGAAGGCAGTCCGTTCTTAGCCTGTCAAACTTAGGGAGTTTGGATCTTGCACTTATTCCTTGAACAAAAGACTCCCATGAGTTTGGTAGGCCTCCGAGTGCAATTAGAGTTAATTCTTTGCTATCAATCTGATATCCAATTGTGGATAGTTGATCTCTCAGTTCAATAATCCTCATGAAGAACGCATTAATGGACTCTCCTTTGTTTATTTGAGCATTGTTGATTTGCCTTTTTAAAGCAAGAGTCCTGCAAGTGTTGTTAATCTCATAAGTTTTCTCAAGAGATTTGAACATGTGGTATGCAGTTTCGTGTTTTGCTAGGATGGGCACTATGTGATCCCTAACTACATCTACTAGAATTTTCATAGCCTTTTCATTGTTTTCTGTCCATTGAGTTTTCTCAGATTCAAACTTTGGTTCCTCCAAGTTTTCTTTCACAAGTGAATCTAATTTATTTTCTCTAAGGATCATCATGATTCTAAATTTCCATGATGTGAAATTTTCTGCTCCTGCAAGGCGATGTCAAATCTGATCACACTTGACATTATGAAGAATGTGAGTAAAATTCGATTTTTAGAAAATGCGAATTTTCTAGAGCAACTGATATTAGATCTGTTTGGGATTTGCACAACGTGGCTCTGATACAATGTAAATGAAAACAAATCTAATGGCAAGTATTAGAGATCAGAGGGTTCTATAAGAATTCTCAATTTCAGAAATCTACCAAAAAACTAAGACACAGATTTTCGACTTCCAGAGAGACACAAAATTTCGACTTCCAGATTTATTAAATTTTAATGTGCTGAATGCAGAACATTATCAGATTTCTATGTTTGCATATCTAGAAATGTTCTGCCATAAATATGTGATGATACCTTGTCTCTAAGAGACACGTCTCATGAGAGGACGTGTCTCCACAAGTGGAGATACGTCCACTCATGGGACGTGTTTCTCTAAAGCACGAGTTTGAGATATACACAGATTAACAAAAGCGATTAGTATAACATATATACTAAGTGGTGGATGATAGTATAAATTCCGATTCAAATATAACATCAAATATAATTCGGATGAATGCTCAACAATTCGATAGAAATGATTTCCAGAGATATTTCAAATGAAGATAGATTCGAATCAAGTATGAAAGACGATGCTTGCAGCAATCGTCCTTCATATCTGACCGACGCTATCATTCATTAACAAAGGGCAATGTGAATAGTATTAAGCTCTTTTAACATTGTGCCATTTCAGCGAGATTCCTCTAAAGCTAGCCATATATCTCTCCCCACATAATCCCAGCATTTATGATAAAATAATGCAGTAAATCCATCCGGACCTAGAGCTTTATCGGGGGCAAGCGTAAAGACTGCAGATTTAACCTCTTCCAAGGTGAATGGAGCCAAGAGAAACTTGTTATCCTTTGAACTAAGCGCCCTTGGAATGAAATTTAAAAATTCCTATTCTTTTCCTTCCAAATCGAGTTCCCGGTTCACCGATTTAGAAAGAAGGTTAGAGAAAAATGGGACAGCCTCATTTTGGATCTGTATCTCATCTCTTAGTAATTCATTGGAGGCAGATTTAATAAAGGAGATTGTGTTAACATTGCGCCTGACCTTAACTTAAGTGTGAAAGAACTTCATATTTCTATCTCCTTCTTTTAACCAAGTCTTGCACACAATATTATTCACTACAAATTGACATTAAATCATAAGCCATGATAATATATATTACTAATCATTAGTAAACGTTCAATCCATATACATCAGTCACACCAAAATCTAATTAAGGCAATAGCCATTTCAAAGTGGATTCTCATAATAATCTTATTAGGAATTCGTTGAAATGCTTGCAAACCACAATCTCAAGGTTGGTCGCCCTTGTACTACGAGAGCATGGAAGGTGGGTTGCCCTTCCATCCCTTAGTTCACCTTGGACGTTGGTTGTCCTCCTTGATCAAGCCCATGGAAAGTCAGTCTTCCATTCCACCCCTTGGCCCACGAGCATGGAAGGTTGGTCCATTCCATCTCGAGATGACGTACTTGATAAGAACATGAAGGCCAATCTTCCTTCACCTCTTGTGAACTCGGATAGTTGATCGGCCACCCTATTTGCAACCTAGTTCTCTAAATTCGAAATAGATTATTATATGAATCCCTCATCACATATAATAAAGAGAAGTATGTAGATTATTCACAAAGATCATTAATTTTCTGCAAGTACCACTATTGCATGTTCACATATATATATATATATAGTTATAGTTATTTCTAATTATATTTAACTTACTTCCCAATAATATTCTTGCTACTAATATTTATTCTAATAGATCTCTTATTCTCATTTCTAATTCTCTTTATTTTCCAATCTGCTTGCTTGATCCCCTTTGATGCCTCTCACCAAATGATTCCTCCTTATATACTCTTCATGGTGGGGGAATAGTCACACCCTTTATTACCATTGCATCCCTTACAAGGGATGCACCCCTTCCTTGCTCGCTGTTTTAAATTCTTATAATTATTAATGATCGTTGTTTATTGCAAATCACCTACCATTAGTTAGGAATCGCTGCCCATAAAGTATTGCTGATTTTGATTAATTAATAGGTATCGCTGCCTTATTTCCTTCACCTAGTTTTAATAATGTTGCGATCTTCTTAGAGGGGGTTTGTGATTTATGTCAGGGACATGACAGTGATGTGAAAAGTGTATTTCTCATGTGATTATGTTCAAAAAAGCATCTTCACAATTTTGATAATTGAAGTTTTTTTAATTTTGAAGAAATTTGAGGTTCATGTTCAAGAACTGATGTTCATTTACATGAGAAGCAAAAGCCTCAATATGTAGAATTACAAAGATGATGTTTCTAAAAGAAACAATCGTTAACAAAAGACGAAGTTAGAAACTACTAGATGACCATTAAACATACAAATAGAAAGATATTATACTAATACCCTCCCTCAATTTTTTTTGGGAAGAAAATATTAAAACTGACCCATGATTTTTTTTTAAAGGGAAAATATTAAAACCCACTCTTAATTTTTTTGGGGAAAAAACATTATAAAACCCAAACAAATAATTTTTAAAGAAAAATTATGAAAACTAGAATTTTTAAGGAAAAATTATGAAAACCTAGAAACATCGATTTTTTGGCACAGAAAAACATGAACAGCGGATATTTCCAGAGTCCACGCGGGATAACCCTAGCACAAAAACGCGTACAGAAATTGTGACGGCCAGATCAAAAGTCGCGCAACCAGATAACAAGCATGACCCAGCAAAAAAAACGTCACAAAAAAATTGCACGCGCAGGGAAGGAGCGACGCAACGTGAGCAAAAGAACTTTCGATGTCTTCAAACACAAAAAATATCGACCGATTTGCAGCACCCAAAAAAAACAAGTTCCTAAAAAAAAACGCGACTTTAAAAAGGGCCCAGAAAAGTTTGATAATCGCATCCAAAAAGAAGAAAGACTCAAAAAATTGCGATTGTGGGAGATCTTTGCAGGAATAAAAATGCCCACTACCCAGAAAAATCCCTCACAACGAGAGAAAGAGACAACAAAAACATGCGAAAGAACATGTCTCAAGTCAAAACGCATGTATAGAATCGCCGCCAAGATTTTCTTAAGACCTACGTGCAGAAAAACTACAAACCAGATCGCAGCCTCACTCCAGAGGAACGAAAATCATGATTTTTTTCCCTCTCTAAACAAAAAACACAATTATATTCAGGAAACCCACTTTTTTTTTTACAAAAAACAGCAAATGGCGCCCAAAACATCTCCTGCTCTAATACCATGTTCAAGTATCGATGTTCATTTACACAAGAAGCGAAAGCTTTAATAAATAGAATTACAAAGACGATGTTTCTAAAAGAAACAATCGTTAACAAAAGACGAAGTTAGAAACTACTAGATGACCATTAAACAAACAAATAGAAAGATATTATACTAATACCCTCCCTTGATGGTCATCGTTCTAACTACCTAGAGAAATAACAGAGAAGATTGCCCCCTTCTTCTTAGAACGCTTCTGCAACAAAAGACAAGAGCCTGCCACTAACTCTGCCACTTGAGATGAGTCTGCCACCAACCCTCCCAAAAACTACAGAACTTTTGGAAATAACCAAAAAACAACACCAATCGTCCAACCTAATGTTGGATAACCGAACTATCCCTCCCTGTAACCAGAGACACACCAAGAACAACTGCCATGATTTTGAGAAATAAATCGGCAAACCCTCCAAACTGTTGCAGATGAGAAAGATACTTGAAAACAGACTACAAAAAACCATTGGTGTAGATGTTCGCACAACTCCTCTAGGTGCAACTTAAAACAGATTGCAACAAAGGACAATTTTTGAGGAAAAAATCGCCAAACCCAAAAATTGGAAGATTACAAATCATCATTTTTTCAGAAAAAACAGTAAAAACCCAATAAACTTTTTTTTTTTTTTGAAGGGAAAAATATTAAAAACAAACAAATAAAGCTGATTTTTTCTTTTATGGGAAAAAATATTAAAAAAACCCAACAAATAAACTAATTTTTAAGGGATAAAATATTAAAACCCCTCAATGATTTTTAAGGGAAAAAAATATTAAAACCCATCAAACAATTTTTTTTATTTTTTTACAAGACAAAAAAATATTAAAAAACCCTAGAACAATTGTCAAACCCAAGTTGCAGAAGTCATGAAGAACAAATAGGGTTCAAAACCCTAGTCAACCAACAGAAAATCGAGCCACCATAATCAAATCCTTCACAAGTGGTTTGCAGAGAGAAAATACCAGTCGCGCGGGCTAAAAACACAAAGCCACGCAAACAAAATGGCACAATCAGAGGCCACAAACCACAAAAAACCCCATCACAAGTGTCACGGATTGATGTAGACACACGGGATTCGAACAGAAGAAACCCTCGTGTGGGAGAGAATACAGAGGTCACGGATATAAGGGTGGATGCCAAACCTGACAACAAACACGCAGGAAGAAAACAATCTTTGCGGGGGAAAAACATAGAAGTCGCGAATTGCACGTGAAAAACCCTGCACGTAGGTCAGATCATGACGGCTCGCGAACAACAGAAATTCCAGCACAAGAAGCCATGAAAAACCCTCGCCAACAAAGCCGACACCTGCCAAAAAGAGTCAACAGCTTAAAAAGCAGTCAAGCCGGACTCTAAAGAAAAAAACAGCCCCGTCCTTAGCACTTCACGAGCTGAACATGCCATGGCCCAAACAAGACCTCACGATTTTTTGTAAAAAATCGTAAAAAACTAAATAAAAACAAGAGGCCACGAATTTTTAAAATTCGTCAAAACCTATAACAAAGAGCCCTCCCAAGATCCTAAGCCCTCCCGTGAGGGAGTCGGACTCAAATCAACTCTAATACCATGTTCAAGAATCGATGTTGTTCATTTACACGAGAAGGGAAAGCTTCAATAAATAGAATTACAAAGACGATGTTTCTAAAACAAACAATTGTTAACAAAAAACAAAGTTAGAAACTACTAGATGACCATTAAACAAACAAATGGAAAGATATTATACTAATAGTTCATCCATGGCAAAAAAGGAATTTTTCTATGGTTATTGAAATGTCTAGAAATTGTATTTTTGTGTATTTAGATTATGTAAAATCATTGTAAATTGCAAGGTAAATGTTTTCCCCATAGAAACAACATTGGCTATCTTGTGGCAATGTGTGTGTTGTGGTTGGACCTCATTTTTCATGAAAGGCCATCTTGAGTTTGTAATGTCCCAAATTCTAGAGTGGCTCCTTGAAAAGCAATTTAGTTAATCAATTATTAAATTGTCCTTAATTACTATTTTGGACATTAATACATAATTAATTAAATATATATTAAAGTAACTTTATTAAAAAGAGATTAAATGAGTTACTTTAATGAAGTATTATATTTATTAATTAAATAATCAGATTGGCCAATTGAAAGGTGGCGGGGTTAAAAGGAGTATTGGCAGAAGCATTTGGCATCACAGGAATTGAGTATGTTTTGGTTTTGTAACTAAGAATAGAAATTCTTAGGAATACCCACTGAAGGACGTGGCCTCTGATGTGGATTATGTATTGTAGCATATAGTTGAAGAATATTGGTGATCGAATTGAGGATTGTTTATGCTGGAAACATTAATTCTGAAGATTTGTATCCTTGGCAAACATAACTACTGGATTAATGTGTGGGTATGTCTGAAACGCTTCCTATCTATATCTCACAGGGTTCATGAATCGGAAGCGCTAAAGACTAATATTGCCGCCTATCTATATCTCACGGGGTTTGTTATCTAAGGAAGCACTAAAGACTAATATTGCCGCCTCTCACTAGAAGGGAGAAAATAGGTGACATGTTGGTTGTCTCAATAGAAGTGACACATTATTCCAACCGCAGCGGGAGGAAAAGCCAATAAAAGGATTGGCCGTGTCGAGTATGGTGAGAAGCCGTCTATCTCCATTGTTTCCTTTAACTGTATTGCACGAGTATGAGTTTATACACTAAAGACAAATAGAAGGATTAGCATTCAGTTGTCCATTCACATCCATTGTGGCCGTCTTCACTATAGGAATCGGAATGGTCTTTGTCGACACTTAACATTCATTCTCATTGTCTTTGTTATTGTTGTAGACGGGATTGTTGATGTCTTTGAACACACATTTCCGTTGGTGCGGGAACGACCTTCAATACTGGTCACTGTATGTACTCTTCGTCTAATAGAGGAGTCGTGTCCATCTTTGGCGGATACAAAGGCAGAGCATTAACATGATAGCGGGAAATGAATGTTGTTTGAAAGCCTTCATTCTTCAAGCTATTGGAATATCGAACTCATGGGATCTCTTTCGACATTTATCTATTCCCATGGCCATCGTGAGTGATGCTGTGTTATTCTCTATCACTGTCACCTATTACTATTTGTTGGTCAAGTCTCACATAAACTCAGGCTGCTTCATATTCTCCCACTAATAATGGAGGTCATGCATATTTGTGCCAGGCTCTTCAATATATTTTCTTCAAATTGCCTATCACTCAAAATTAAATAATATGTAATGTTGGTGTATAAATTCAACTCGTTTTTGGAATTAATTGATAAAAGCACATTTTGAACTAGAAACACAAATATTCAGTATATTGGTCCATGGTCATATGCAATGTTTGATCTTAGTGCATTTGTGATTTGAGTCTAAATATATTTATATTGGCAATACAAATTGTTTGAAGTTATATTCCAAAAGGCAATATTATAGTCTCAACAGTTAACATACTTAAGTTTTCATGTTAGATCATCAAAGTAGTTTGACAAATTCCATTGTTAAACTTGGGAAATCTTTATTAATCTCTGCCCAAGAGGTCGGGGTTATTACAGTGGTATCAGAGCCACTATCCTACCAGCCTTGAATAAAAATCAGTCTGCTTCAACTTTAGGATTCATTAATGGCTAGAGTTCAGAATGGAAGATTGTTACCCACATTCCTTCCTACCTCGCCAGCAAAGGAAAAGATTAGTGTGGAGAAACTATTAAAAGATCTTGCACGATCTCAGCAAAAGATAGAACATGACTTTGCTCAATCACAACGAAGGATAAATCATGAGTTGCAATGTCTTACAGATTGGTTATCACAAAAATTTAAGCATCCTAATGTCTCATCCACACCTATAGGCAAAGGATCTCATGATCTATTTACACAAGGAGAGTATAGGGAGATTTGCAAAAAATTTCATGAAGAGTTTGAGAAACATGCCGATGCGGTATATGAAGTTAAAAGGGAAGGATCCTGTAATGATTCGCATGATGTGCCCTTGTTTGATCACCACACTACCCAATCATCCTTGGTTGATGAGTGCAACACATCCTCAAGTGGGTTGGCAGATTCTAGCATTGACAAATTTGCTATACATGAAGACAAATCAGAAAATGGCAGCCAAGATCACTTTGATGATTGGAAACAAAAGCCTTTGGTATTGGAAGATTTGGATGATCATTTTACGGTTAAGGAAGAAGAGATTGTGAGAGTGTAATCAAGGATGGAAAATACTCATAATCACATCGAAGCCCTCATGTGGGCTGCCCAAATTGAGGAGAGACAAAAAGGGTTGGTAACAGGTATTACTCACACACTTGCATCCTATAAAAAAAGCATTAGAATTGTTGAAAAGTGATTATTTGCAATTACTCAGAGATAGAGACATGGCTGTCCAGTTGGTGAGAAACAAGGATAGGGAGATTGCTGATATTTGTCTTCAATTGAGTTAGGTTCATTACTCAAGGCACCAAGTAGAAAATTAGATGTATGTTGCAGCCACTTCTCAAAAGCAAAAGGACAATGCGAGCGGTGTGGAGCTTGACCAATTTGATGAAAGGGACGATGATTTATCTTGCAGCCTTGGAACAGCTGTATATAATGGAGAAACATGCAATTTCAGACCTTTGAACCAGTAGTTGATGAAGAGAAATCTCCACTTGATTTTGAATATCATAGCATTCAAGATGAAGATCTTTTTCAGGCCTTACCACCTCTTATCACATGGGAAGGATCTAGCAACAAAGAAGTAAACATAGAGGAAGAAGTGAGGCAGTTTGGAAAAATGAATGAAGAGTGGATACAAAGAGCCAAACAGGTTAAGTTAGTGGCTGCCCATCCAAGACAGCGCTTACAACAAGTCAAAGAGCGAGTCAAACATTTGGACTTTGCAAGACAACAACAGGAAGCTTACCTTAGGTTCCTATTTCTGCAAAAGGAAGATGCTATAGAGGCTGAGCATAAAGAGCAATCAGATTTGTATGAATCTGAAAATTCATATCTTTCACATGATGGTATTTATTGAGTTAATGTGACGTGTCATTTGCAGGGCTTAATGGAGACATCAATCATGTTGCAATCAGATAGACATATGCCTACATGTTTAGCATCAGTGAGTAGTGTTATGGACACTTGGTTAGATAAGGCCACTTTTGAATCAGATTGGAGTGATATGTTTGTTTACACACACATGGTGGATACTCATCACCAGTTTAGGCAGGAAGTTAATGATGATCCTATGGTGAGATGCATCTTTCTTCCCGCTTGCAATATGGATCCTAGATTGATGTGGGATCTAGGAATTTGTTTGACAAATGAAGTGTTCCACAAGTCATTGTGCCATGACAGGATTATTACAATGTGGGACCCAAGGATTTGCTTGATGGATGTTCACAGGCTGCTACGTCAGGACAGAGTGACTGATGATAGATATATCAGAGTAGCACAGCAGAGTGGCAAAGCAGTGTTTCTTAGATTGGTTTGGGATCCAAGTATTCTCATGGCTAATATATTATTACACCTGGATCTTGATGAGCACTTCACATCTTATGGGTTTATGGCTTGTATATCTAAGTGGAGCGGGGAACTAATATTGGATTGCTTGGGACAAGCAATCTCCAGGAAGGGAGGACTGTAATGTCCCCAATTCTGGAGTGGCTCCTTGAAAACCAATTTAGTTAATTAATTATTAAATTGTCCTTAATTACTGTTTTGGACATTAATACTTAATCAATTAAATATATATATTAAAGTAACTTTATTAAAAAGAGATTAAATGAGTTACTTTAATGAAGTATTATATTTACTAATTAAATAATTAGTTTGGCCAACTGAAAGGTGACGGGGTTAAAAGGAGTATTGGCAGAAGCATTTGGCATCACAGGAATTGAGTATGTTTTGGTTTTGTAACTAAGAATGGAAATTCTTAGGAATACCCACTGAAGGACGTAGCCCCTGATGTGGATTATGTGTTGTAGCATATAGTTGAAGAATATTGGTGATCGAATTGAGAATTGTTTATGCTAGAAACATTAATTTTGAAGATTTGTATCCTTCGTAGACATAACTACCAAATTAATGTGTGGGTATGTTTGAAATGTTGCCTATCTATATCTCACAGGGTTCGTGAATCTAAGGAAGTGCTAAAGACTAATATTGCCGCCTCTCACTGGAAGGGAGAAAATAGGTGACGTGTTTGTTGTCTCAGTAGAAGCGACACATTATTCCAACCGCGGAAGGAGGAAAAGCCAATAAAAGGATTGGTCGTGTCAAGTATGGTGAGAAGCCATCTATCTCCATTGTTGCCTTTAACTGTATTTCATAGGTATGAGTTTATATGCTAAAGACAAATAGAAGGATTAGCATTTAGTTGTCCATTTGCATCCATTGTGGCCGTCTTCACTACAAGAGGAGTCAAAATAGTCTTTGTCGACACTTAACATTCATTCTCATTGTCTCTGTTATTGTTGTAGACGAGATTGTTGATGTCTTTGAACGCACATTTCCACTGGTGTGGGAATGACCTTCAATACTGGTCACTGTGTTTACTCTTTGTCTGATAGAGGAATCGTGTCCATCTTTGGTAGATACAAAGGCAAAGCATTAACACGATAACAGGAAACAAATGTTGTCTGAGAGCCTTCATTCTTCAGGCTATTGGAATATCGAACTCATGGGATCTCAGTCGACATTTATCTATTCTCATTGCCATCGTGAGTGATGTGTTATTCTCTGTCCCTATCACCTATTACTATTTGTTGGTTGAGTCTCACATAAACTCAGGTTGCTTCATATTCTGACACTAATAATGGAGGTCACGCATATTTGTGCCAAGTTCTTTAATATATTTTCCTCAAATTGTCTATCACTCAAAATTAAATAATATGTAATGTTATTGGTGTATAAATTCAACTCGTTTTTGGAATTAATTGATAAAAGCACATTTTGAACTAGAAACACAAATATTCAGTATATTGGTCCATGGTCATATGTAATGTTTGATCTAAGTGTATTTGTCATTTGAGTCTGAATATATTTATATTGGCAATACAAATTGTTTGAAGTTATTGTTAATGTTGTAGCTGTAGGAGTTATTTTTCTCCTTAAATAAATTTATTATAAGGCAGGTCAGCCTTCATTTTTATAAATAATATTTTGTATTTACTAGGTCGGCCCTAGAAAGAAGGCCGCCTAGTTGGGTATAAATAGAGGATGAAGTCCTCTCATTTCATAAGCAATTCATTCACTCAAATTTGAACTTCAGCAGCAGGTCGAGTTTCCTAAGCAGCAGATCAGCATCAAGGAGAAGAATCAGTACTTAGTGTATTCATGAAATTGCATCAGATATAAATGCAGATCCTTGTATTGTATTCACCCTTTCTAGGGCCCGTTATTCTTCTAATATATAAAGAGAATATTATTGTTGGGTTTTTCTCCCTTGAGTAGGAGGGTTTTCCCAAGGTAAAATGTTGTGTTCATTGTCTCTGAGTTGTGTTTTCTACTTGTTTACATTTCTAATCCTAAAACTAACATGGTATTAGAGCGGGTCTAAGGAAAGATCTAACCAAATTTGTTTAAGCAAAGTCAAAATTGGAGATATTCAAAGTGGGATCAAGTTTGAGTTTGTGAGCAATCTGAGCAAGGTGTGACATTTGAAATTAACAACTGAGGGACTACCCTTAGGGTCGGGAGTTGGCGACTACCCTCAAGGTCAGGAGCTGGTTGACTACAATTGGCATTGGTAGACATCTGAAGACTCATTTTCGTCGACATTTTCTAGGGAGATCTGAGCGGGTGAATTCAACAAGGCCGGCTATCAGAGTATCGAACGGGGATTCAATTCACATTGAATCAAGAATACTACCATTGTCGCTGCACAGAGGACATAGCTCCTGAATCGATATTTGGCATAGTCAGCGAATCATTAGACCAAGGATATCCACCGGTGATAAGCAACAGGTCGCACAGAGTATATGATTCATGAGACCTGGATATACAGCCTTGGGAGCTCACTCAGGATTTACTATGCGTGACGATTGTACGGTCGGTGATTTGTATGTTGGATTGAATTGATTACTGCGGCAAAGAGCTATATCGCATGGTGCTCTAGAGAATGTGTATGCAACTCCATTCGATGATCATAATCCATATTTGAGGCCTGTGCTATGCATATGGTTTGCTGAGTGTCCACAACAATATGTAGAAATATTCAGGCAGCGGATTTCCATTGGATCTGTGGAAAATGACTGTTGTTGCTCAGTTTAGTCATGAAATAGCTCAAACTCATATTTATAAAGTGAGGGAAGAATTAGGGCAACTTGCATTTGAATTTGACTATATTTTCCCTCTCATTTCACTTTATGAAATGGCATCAAATTACCCTAAGAGAGACGTCCAACTTTTTGCCTCCAAAATTCCACTTTTGATTTTTTATTTAAAATTAACTTTAAGCCCAAACTAGGCGTCCCACCTTATGAGGCATAACATTAGCCTTAAAAAATGATA
This sequence comes from Sequoia sempervirens, assembly GCA_007258455.2. Lineage (NCBI taxonomy): Eukaryota > Viridiplantae > Streptophyta > Pinopsida > Cupressales > Cupressaceae > Sequoia > Sequoia sempervirens. The sequence goes on along the minus strand of VDFB02075321.1, from coordinate 222,904,175 downwards.
AATAAACCTCTTTTCTAGGTGTCCACTTGAAATACATTTTCCCCTCTTTTAAAACAACGTTAATCAACAAGACCAAGGGGTCCTTTTTTATAACACATGCTTATATCCTCACTTTATTTAAAAAGTAACTTTAATATTTAAGTAATGAATTAACCAATAATAAATCTGACCATGGAGAGAACTCACCCTCTGCCAAGAATGGAAACCCTACACTGCTACTAAATAGGAGCTGAGACTAGTTACCAAATATAGCACTTACTAAAAATAGTAAGTGAGCTAAACTCCAAACTGACCCAAAAGAAGCTCAACTAGAACTTACTAAAAATAGTAACTTACCAAAAATAATTGTCAGCACTGGTAAATACCTAGAAAAACCTAAAAAACTCATCTCCAACTGCAAAGCAAGAGAACCTGAAAATGGTAAGTTCACTAAAGATAGTAAATTACTAAAAATAGCCATCACCACTAATAAATAACCAAAAAAAACCCAAAAAACTCATCTCCAACTGCAAAGCAAGAGAACTCGAAAATGGGGACACTACAGTCCACCCTTCCCAAAGGTTGCTTGTCCTCAAGCAATGCCAAGGTATCCACCATAACAACCGATTGAAACCAACTGAACCCAAGTGTAATTATGAGGTCCTAAGTCAATCTCTACAAATGTCCACCATGTTGTTGCTACACCACCCTAATCATAACTGACAATCCATCACGTGCATGTTGCACTTCCCTGTAAGGGCTAGAACCTGTACCATGAAACATCTCCCACCAAAGCATCCCAGTAGTGTCCATGACTACAATCCCAGTACCTAACATGATCTTGGGCAACTGGAAGAAATATTTGTGCAACCCATAACCATACTCCTCAATATACCTCCTCAAGGTATCATGCAAAGTCATAAATGCAAATGCGAACTCCTCCAATCTTCTTGCAAAAAGGGAAACAATCTTTGCAAGAGTTCAACAAACTCACCAACATGACACCATATGGATCTAACATGTCTTCTCTGTACTAATCTGATACAACCATGAAGACTAGTAGAAACACTTATTGTTCCAACCCCAAAGGTCATTGAATGATGAACCCACTTGCATTTAAATTTGAAACAATCCAACAAAGTCTCCTTAAGTTGTCAAATCCCCCATACCCAAATGAGAGCTCAAACTCATATTTATAAAGTGAAGGAAGAATTAGGGCAACTTGCATTTGAATTTGAATATATTTTCTCTCCCAAATCACTTTATTAAATGACATCAAATTACCCCAAGAGGGGCGTCCAACTTTTTGCCTCCAAAATTCCACTTTTGATTTTTTACTTAAAATTAACTTTAAGCCCAAACTAGGTGTCCCACCTTATGAGGCATAACATTAGCCTTAAAAAATGATAAATAAACCTCTTTTCTAGGCGTCCACTTGAAATACATTGTCCCCTCATTTAAAACAACATTAATCAACTAGGCCAAGGGGTCCTTTTTTATAACACATGCTTATATCCTCACTTTATTTGAAAAGCAACTTTAATATTTAAGTAATGAATTAACCAATAATAATTCTGCCATGGAGAGAACTCGCCCCTTGCCAAGAATGGAAACCTTGCACTACTATTGAATAGGAGCCGAGACCAATTACCAAATATAGCACTTATCAAAGCAAGAGAACACAAAAATGGGACATAACAAAAATAATTTAAAATATACTAAACTACTGACATACATTAAATTAATGATATATTGTAAATTTGGACCATTTATCATTAGGTCTCAAATCTGGCGGTAGATATTTTTCCCTAAAAGGTAACCCTATTTTATGACAGCATTGTATTACAACTGTGTATTGTGATGTATTCTGAGAGTCTAATAGCAGTCGTGTTGTCTCTGGATCTCTAGTGGTGATATTCCTATGAGAAGCTTGCTCTACAAGTATATTGTAATCTTTGTGATTTTTGAATAATATATTGGGCGGCTTTTGGAGTGTGGGATATTTCTCCCGAAAGAGTTTTCCACACATAAAATCACTGTGTTGTGGTATGCATGATATTTATGTTTTTTTTTTTTAAGTTTTTGTAACTGTTGAAAATATCTGTAAAGTTTTGTATTATTCTCCTCTCAAGATTAGTGTAGGAAGTTGTTCTGCTACCTTAGCTTCCTTACAAGTGGTATTAGAGCTTGATCACCTTTGGTTTCAGCTGTGGGTTGTTGGGTTTTTTGAACTAATCTAGATTTGAGTGGGAGCTTTGTAATGTCCCCTCCTAGCCTCTGAGCAATGGACATCACCTTTAGCCTATTCTGAAGTCCCTGTAGGCTAAGTGATTCTAATAAGGGGACTCAGTTCCAGCTTTGGGAGTTGGGTTTGCACTTTCCAAGAAGGTTTTCTATTTTAGCAGGGCCAGTATGGTGCTCACTGTCTACAATGAGTCTTGGTGCATATTAGTATTTCTCCAATTTGAGCTTTTGGGATGTCACTTGCTATTTTTAGTACTTACTAAAAATAGTAAGTCTATTTTGGGTAACTGGACTAGGTCAAGCTTGTCTCGGCAGCACATTTTTTGTTATATTTATTTGAGGGTCATGAGGGGACATAAAAGTACATTGGGTGCCTAGTGTATTAACTTAAATTTGTTTTAAAATCATCTAAAATGCATTTGAAAGCTAAATAAGGAGTGGGCGCCCAAAGCAAGGATATGAAGTAATAATTAAAATTAAAAGCTACTGTTTTGAGTGAAATTTAATTTAATTCAAAAAAGCTATTGTTGTGAAGGCATGGGTTTTAGGATTTATGGCTTTGGTCACCCTAATTTGGAGAAGTAACTTTTAAAAGTTCTTTTTCAAGCTCATTTCTTCATAGTTGATTGTGACAACTTACAGAGATGTTGCTAGTTTGTTACTAGAAGGTCTAAGAACGGGATTGAGGATGAAAACCCTCAATATCTAAGGCTAGTTTTGGCAGTGTAAGACCTACTCAAGCTAGTGAATGGTGGTTTCAATCAAGAATCGCATATGGGCTTCAGTTGCATATTAAAACTTTGAAAAAATGAAGATTTTCCAGTTCTTTTGAGGAGTTTTCTATTGGGTTTTGGTGTGAATTTGCTTACTTTCAGTTGTTGTGGTTTTCTAGGCGATTTTTGGTGTGTTCTTATCAATTTTTGGGCATTGCTTCTCTGGACCTGAACTCGCCTTTTTACTCATATCTCAGAGATGGCTTTGAAAATTGAAATGGGCATTGACTCAATGATTGACTCTCCTCGTGGCATTCCAAAGAGTATTAGTATGCATTTTTTGGATGAGATTTGAATTTTATAGGGCAGATCAAACTTCCTTGGGGGACACCTTTGTTGGTGACAAAAACTAAAGTCTGCGACCTGCAATATATTGGCTCTTGATGATGAATATTGAGGATGGTTTGTGCAGTGAGATGGGTGCTTGAAGCAGGGTGTTTGTAGCCAAAAAACTTTGTTGCAGTTTGTGGCCTTTGGTGCTTTGAAACTGCTGCTATGCTAAATCTCCAGGTCTGAAAATTATTTTCTGATTATGCCATTTGAAAACTTCAATACTATAATTTTCTATGGCTTATAAATCTGGTTTAGAATGCTCTAAATGTTATTTGCAAGTGTATTCTCTTTCTTTTTTCTGTACTTGCTTATTATGATATGCAAGCTCAATAAAATGCAACACATGAAAAACAATGCAAAAACTGTCAAAACTACATACTCAGAAAATTATATCAGCAAGGGTGCAAATCAAAAATATATATTGGGGGTCTTATATTACAAGCTTGTGCAAAAAATACTTTGTGATCTAGTTGCAGGAATTTTCAGATGGCAAGATCATCAAGGAGAATAGAGGTGGATAAATTTTTTGGAAATAATTTTGAGATGTGGAAGTTGAAGATGTAGGATTTGTTGATAGATCGAAATTTGTGGGATGTTGTTGATAAGAAGGTTTCAAGGCTTGCAGATCCTACGTTGGCTGCTCAATATGATGTTATGGACTGTAAAGCCAAGGGTCTAATCAGATTGTGCTTGGAAGATTCAGTTTTAATCAATGTCCATGAAGAGACCTCTGCACAGAAACTATGGAAGAAACTTGGCGAGATATATCAAGAAAAATTTTTAGTGAACAAGATCTTCTTGAGGAAGAAATTGTATTCCTTGAAAATGGAAGAGGGTGGATGAATTACAAACCACCTGGAAGCATTTAATATGTTGGTGGCTCAATTGGCATTAGTTGGTGTCAAAATGGATAAGAAGGAGAAATGTCAGATCTTGCTTTGTTATTTGCCTGATTCATTGGATTCTCTTGTTATGGCTATTGGAGTACTTTTGTTATCTTGAAGACTAAAGATGTGGTGGGTTCTTTGCTTTTTGAAGAGATAAGGAGGAAGGTATCCATCATTGCCAAAAAGGCCCTAAATGTCCGTGGAAGACCTAAGGAAAAAGGCAAGAAGAATGAGAAGCATGATAAATCCAAGTCCAAAGGAGATCCAAATCTCCTTGAAAGTCCAAAGTTATTTGTTGGAACTGTAGTAAGCCTGGATATATTCGGAAGGACTGCAAAGAAGAAAAAGAAGAGATTTGGTTCTGATTTTGAATCCGAGAAGGAAGATGGTGATGCATTCATTGTAGCTTTGGCAACTTGTGCAGGTAATGATGCATGGTTGACTCAGGTGCATCTTTCCATATGACCTTTAATAGATATTGGTTTTCTGAATATGAAGAATTTGATGGAGGTAAGGCATACTTGGGTGATGATTCTTATTTAAATATTGTTGGTCGTGGGAAAGTTAGAATCAGGTTTCCTGATGGTAGAATAAAAAGGATTAATGGTGTGTTGCATATCCCTAGATTAGCACGAAATTTGTTATCTATGAGAAAACTAATAGATGGGGGTGCGCAGGTAGTATTTTCTGAAGCAGGATGCGAGATGGTTAGAGGTGTTATGGTGATTGCTAGAGGTGTTGAATATGGCACATTGTATAAGTTTGATGCATGCACTATTGACTGCAATAGTACTCCTGTGAAAAACAAGTTTGTGGTTACTCTGTTGGAAGAGGTGAGGATTTCATCTTTAGCAGATGGTCATGGCTTCTAGGTACTCAAGGGTGCCCTTTCTTCTAAATCAAAGTTACCTATAGAGAAAACTACGTTATGTCATCAAAGACTTGGCCACATTGGAGAAAAGGGTCTAAGGACCTTGAAAAATAAAAACCTTGTTGAAGGATTGTCTGATTGTAATCTTGAATTTGATTTTTGTGAGCATTGCATTTATGGAAAACAAAACCGTGTTCAATTTTACTCGAATTCTCATGAATCTTGTGGTGTATTGGATCTTATTCATTCTGATGTGTTTGGTCTTGTAGACGTTCAATTGGAAAATCCACTTATTATGTTGCATTTATTGATGATTATAGTAGGATATGGGTATATTTTCTAAAGAGTAAAGATGGAGTTTTCAGTCAATTTAAAGAATTTAAAGCAATGGTTGAGTTGCAGATTGGAAAGAAAATAAAAATTTTGAGGACTGATAATGGCGATGAATTTTGCTCTAATGATTTTGATAAATTCTATAAAGATTGTGGTACTCATAGACAAAAGACAACTCCATATTCTCCGCAACAGAATGGAGTTACAAAAAGAATGAACAGGACACTGATGGAGAAGGCTAGGAGTATGTTGAGTGGTGCTGGTCTAAAACAAAGGTTTTGGGATGAAGTTGTTGTCATTGCTTGTTACTTAATTAACAAGTCTCCTACATCAGCTCTTGTTGATAAAAACGCCTATAGAGGCATGGTCGGGCTACAAGCCTTCATTAAGACATCTTAAAGTTTTTAGTTGTGAAGCATATGCACATGTGCCAAAGGAGAAGCAAACAAAATTGGAGAACAAGGCTGTGAAATGTATCTTCATTGGATATAGTTATGGTGTGAAAGGATACAAGCTTTGGGACCCTGTTGTACAAAAGATAATATATAGTAGAACTGTTATTTTTAGATAAACTAAGTCTTATTTTGTTACACTGCAACCAAAACAAAGTAAACAGGAAGATGTGATTCAATTTCCTTCTACACCTAAAAAAGTTGAATCAAGGCGCATGGACAGACAAGAAGATGAGGAAAATTCATCTAGCTCTGAATCTTCAGAAGAGAAGGAAGAACCTCCAACTCAACTTGTTTGTAGGTCTACAAGGCATAAACAACCACCTGAAAGGTATTCACTTGATGATTGGAGATGTATTTTTGCTTTGAATACTAACATGGATGAACTCAGATCTATAGAAGAGACATTAGGTATGAATGATGCAAAATCCTGGAAGATTGCTATGGATGAAGAAATGGCAGATTTGAAAAAGAGTGATACATGGGATCTTGTATCATTGCTTGAAGGACGAAACCTGTTGGTTGCAAATGGGTATTCAAGAAAAAAATTAGTTCAAACGGAGGTATTGAGAAATATAAAGCAAGGTTGGTTGCGAAAGGTTACTCTCAAGTTGAGGGTGTTGGTTATGATGAAATATTTTCTCCTATTGCAAAAATGACATCCATTAGATTTTTTGCTTTTTATTGTTGTTGCTTATGATTTAGAGGTTGAACAAATGAATGTGAATACTACTTTCCTTCATGGTGACTTGGAAGAGGATATTTATATGGCACAACCAGATCACTACGTGGTGAAAGGTAAAAGTAAATTGGTTTGCAAATTGAAGAAATCTTTGTATGGCCTAAAAAAGAGTCTTAGGATGTGGTACCAGAAATTTGATAAATATGTGCTGAGTTTGGGATTTGAGCGTTCTAAATCAAATCATTGTGTTTATTATAAAATTGATAATGAGCATTTCCTGTTTATTGCATTATATGTTGATGATATGTTATTTATTGGTAAAGGGAAAGGTATGATCTCAATTTGCTGCTAAATTTGAAACGAAAGAGCTTGGTGCAGCTAGACACATTCTTGGGATGAAAATTAAAAGAGATAAAGTGAATAGAAAGCTTTGGCTTGGCTAAAGTAAGTATGTCAATTCAATTTTACAAAGATTTAACATGCAGGATTGTAGACCATTCTGTGTTCCTTTTTCAGCTTAAACAAAGTTATCTATTTCAAATTGTCCAACATCCCCATCAAAGATGGAAGAGATGAGCAAAGTGCCTTACCAAAGTGCAGTTGGAAGTTTGATGTATGCTAAGGTTTGTACTAGACCAAACATTGCCCAAGCAATGGGAGTTATTTCCAGAGATATGTCTAATCTTGGTAGAGTTCATTGAGATGCAGTTAAAAGAGTCTTTAGATATTTGTGTGGTGTCTTAGAGTATTCCTTGTGTTATCGTAGTAATATGACTGAAGACAATATTCCCCTTGATATTCATGGTTATGTGGATTCAAACTAGGCAAGTGATGTTGATAGTAGACGATCCACCAATGCTTATTTGTTTACTTTATTTGGTGGTGTAATTAGTTGGATGAGTAAGAGACAGGTTGCGGTTGCTTTGTCCACTATTCTTGATATTCATGGTTATGTGGATTCAAACTGAAGTGATGTTGATAGTACGATCCACCAATGCTTATGTGTTTACTTTATTTGGTGGTGTAATTAGTTGGATGAGTAAGAGACATTGCTTGCTTTGTCCACTAACAGTATATGACAACTACTCATGCTTGCAAACAAGCCATTTGGCTTAAGAGACTATGTTCAGATATTGGAATAAAACAAAGTTCAATGACAATTTATTACGACAGTCAGAGTGTGATTGTTTAGCTAAGAACCTGACATTTCATGCCAAGACCAAGCACATTGATGTACAGTATCATTTTCTTAGAGATATGGTCGAAGATGGTAAGGTGAAGTTGGTTAAGATAGAGACTTTGATGAATGTTGTTGATTTTTTAACTAAGCCTATGAGCACAAAGAAGTTCAAATGGTGTCTAGAGACTATGGGTCTTTCGGCCCCTAGCAATCAAGAGGCAATGTTTAAACTTCCTCCTATTGCTCTTGCAAGGTGTTCGACAAGTGGGAGATTTGTTGGGAAAATGTGTCTCAACCTTGCAATTATATAAGGTTTATTGTTGATAGCATATATTTAATATATCATAGTTACACCAATAGGTGTAATATACAATGGGAGCATGGGGTGGAGCAAAATGTGAGTGTGTTAACAAAAACAGTTTCAAATATATTAAACTATTGACATACATTAAACTAATGATATATTGTAAATCTGGACTGTTTATCATTAGGTCTCAGATCTAACGATAGATATTTTGTTGGCTTGTCTTGCCCTAGAAGGTAACCCTATTTTATAAGGGAGTTGTATTATGACTATGTATAGTGATGCATTTTGAGAGTCTGATAGCGGTCATGTTGTCTCTGGATCTTTGGTAAGGATACTCCTGTGAGAAGCTTGCTTTACAAATATATTGTAATCTTTGTGATTTCTAAATAATATATTGGGTGGCTTTTGAAATGTGGGGTTTTTCTCCCGAAAGGGTTTTCCCCACATAAACCATTGTGGTATGCATGATATTAATGTCTATTTTTGTTTAAGTTTCTATAACTGTTGAAAATATCTGTAAAGTTTTACAGTATTCTCCTCTCAAGATTAGTGTAAGAAGTTGTTCTGCTACCTTAGCTTCCTTACAAATAATAAATTATTTTTCCAAATTGATCTCTCTTGCATGTCCTCCTCAAATGAAACCTTCTCCCCTTTATATCTTCAAACGTAAGGGAGAAGTCACACTTCTTCATCATGTTTTCCCTTTGCAAGAGTCACAACCTTTCACAATTACCACCCTTTGAAAGAGTACAACCCTTCATAATTTTTGCCCTTTGAAAGAGTCACTTCCTTATTTTCTTCCCATTCCTTTCTTCTTCCATTAATCCATCCTTGATTCCTATGCTCCCTTCTTTTTTCCTTTTTTTCTTTTTCAAATGAACTCTTCTCCTTTTTATATCTCATGTTTGAAGGAGTCACAACTTATTAAAATATTAAATGTAATGTCAATGGTCATCTTAGCTTTAGTTAGTGTTTAGTAACTTTAGTTACACTTTAGTTGTTCTAGTATCTTTCAGCTTTTTGCTTTAGTTAGCTTTAGTTAATGATTGTTTCTTTTTAGAAACATCGTCTTGTAAATTTCTTTATAAAGAGCTTTCGTCTCCTTTTGTAAACACACAATTATGAATATCAATTATCTTTCCATGGTATCAAAGCTTAGGCTCGACCCTGATTAATTTCAGCCGATTTTTTTCTCTTTAATAAAAAAAAATTGATGAAATTTTTTTTTTAAATTTTGTGAAGCTGATTTTTTAAAAATCAAAGGATTTTTTTGAAGAAGTTTTCAAGCAAAATTTTGTAGCAGATTTTTGTGAAGAATCTTTTGCAACAGATTTTCGAGGGTTTTTTCTATAGAAAATCGTGGATTTTTTAAGGAAAAATTTGTGAGGTTTGTGCTGTTGAAAATCGTGGATCTGTTTGTGTCGTTTTTCGAAGGGTTTTTCTGGACATGTTCGTGCAACCTCTTTTATGCGCCATTTTTTGATGTTTGTGGGCAGTTTGCTATTTGTGAAAAGTCGAGGGTTTGGCAGTTGTTTTTTGGGCAATTTACAAAATCGTGCCCTGCTGAGACTTGTGGAGTTTTTTGAGTATTACTAGTGGACCTGATTTTCTGGAGTTCGTGGGCAGATTTGATTGGTTTTTCCTAATAAAAATAATGTTCTTTCTAAATTCATGGGTGTGCGGTGTTTTTCTGAAGTTTAATGGCAACCTGAAGGGTTAAGTTTTATGAGCCAGTTTTTGATAGAATTTTGCTAGGAAAAATAAAAATTTCTGCAAAGAGTTTTTTGAAATTTTTTTCTTGAAAAATTTGCTAAAAGAGTATTTTCAAAAAAAAATTCTGAAAAAAATTTGCTAAAGAGTTTTTTGATGATTTTTTCCTATCTTAAAAATCATGGGTTGTTGCTAGGGTTTGCAGACCAGTTTTTTGGGCGATTTTTTCTCAACAAAAAATCGTGCACCTGAAGATTTTAAAGAGTTTTTGAAAAATATTCTATAAAAATTTTGTAGTTTTTGGAAGATTTTTTCTAAAAAAATCTTACTTGTTCAGAGTTTTTGAAGGTTATTTTGAAAAATCTTACAGTTTCTAAGTCTCTTTTAAGACGATTTTTGAAAAATCATGAGTCGTGCCAGCTAATTGTCTAGGGTTTGTGCCAGTTGATCACAGTGTTATCTCGTTTTTGGAAAATGGGAGTGATGGCTGCTTTTCCCAACGTTATGTTGGAAAGTACGCAAAGGTTCAATGGGAAAAGTTATACTACCTGGAAGCAAAGGAAGCTCACAGTTTTTGAGGGTCGGTGTCTTGATTTGATTGTTCTGCAGGAAAGGATCTGTAATCCCAAGGTGGTTATGCTTCTCTAGTTATCAGTCATCAATGATATGTTTCCAAAAGATTATGGGTAGACATAGTTTTTGTTTATACGATGACCATTGAGGGAGAGTATTAAAATATTAAATGTAATATTAATGATCATCTTAGCTTTAGTTAGTGTTTAGTAACTTTAGTTACGCTTTAGTTAGCTTTAGTTAATGATTGTTTCTTGTTAGAAGCATCGTCTTGTAAATTTCCTTATAAGGAGCTTTCATCTACTTTTGTAAACACACAATTATGAATATCAATTATCTTTTCACAACTCTTTGTTTCATGCCTTTTAACCATTCATTAAACTTAATTAAATTTTAATTATATTCTATTTATTTTTTTACTTTTTTTATATATTTTTTAATTTTATTATTATTTACTATTATTAAATCCTATTTCAAAAAGGGGACATTGCACAATGTGATGTAGTATCACAATTGTATCATGAAAACTTTCTTCATCTACTCCTTGACCACTAATGTCTTGGGCAAAAGTTTGGGGCATTACAAATAGAGTAGGAGTAGCAATAGTTAGGTATGTAGTGATTTATGTCTTCTAGTACCAACAAGGTGGTTGAGGCTGTAAGAAGAATAAGTGACTAAGTTTTCAATTAGAAAGGGCTGACTCCTCCAACTCTGGCCAGTTAATCACCTTCAATTAAGGGATGGACATGCCAAATAGCTGCCATTGTTTAACGGATCAATTGCCTATGATTGTAGACCATAGGATTGAGGGGGCATAGGAATGCAAGTCCCTTATCCTAACTATGAGGATGTCAATACTTTCCAACCTTGGGTAAGATTTCTAACTTTCTCATACTATCATACCTTTCTTCCATTCCCACTACCCCATTTCTCCATTGATGTGTCTCCATTAATGGCATTATATGGTTATGACTTATGATACATTAACTTTTGTTGATTTTAGCAAAGTAGCAACAATTGGTGATTTGGTGGAGCATAGCAAGAACATATTGAGGTCACTCATAGATCAGCTTCAGCAAGCACATAATCAACAAAAATTCTATGCAGATGAGAATCACACAAAGAGGTCATTTGAAGTAGGAGAGATGGTTTTTTTGAGTTTACAGCTTACATGCAAACCTCCATCAAAAGTAGTGGGGTTGAAAAGCTCAAACCAAGCTTCTATGAGCCTTACAAGATCTTGAGGAGAGTTGGTGAAGTTGCATATGAGTTGGAATCACCAGAAAATAATAGTATTCATAATGCATTTCATGTGTCTCACCTCAAGAGGGCCCTTGGACAACATCACACTATTAGTGGATTTACGACCCTTGAATGGTGAGGGAAAACTCATATTGGAACCTAATACTATTACTGATATCAAAGTGAAGAAGTTGAAGAACAAAAGCATTACAGAGTATCTAATTCATAGGAAGAATCTATTTGTTGAAGATGTTGCTTGGAAAGGACCAAAAATCTTGGAGCATCCAAATTTGCATTGCTTGAGAACAAGCAATTTTGGGAAGGATGGACTTGTTAATGTCCCTTATCCTAAATATGAGGATATCTAAGTCACTTTCCAGCCTTGGGCAAGATTTTTTACTTTCTCATACTATCATATCTTTCTTCCATTCCCTACTCACTATTACTAGATACCCCAAAACCTCGATCCCCCACATCCTACTCCCTTGTTTGTAGAACCACTGACTTTTACTTCCCTATGCACCAACCCCCAATCCCCACTAGATCCAACCATTACATCCTTTCTAGCAAGCATCTCCTTAGATCCCCACCTTCTAGCATGCACTTTCAAAAACCTCGTCCTTCGAACGAAGGACTTCAACCACCACCATGGCTGATCAAGAATGACATTACTAGGCTCAAATTTCAATGCAATTAAATGGTAGGAAACTTTGGGCCCACACTAGGTCTTCAACCTCTATATAAAGTAGACAACCTCATCAATTTAGATCTGAACATTATCTCAACAAACCAAAAATTGAAGAGTCGAGCACTGTGTTCACCTATCGGATTTGAGGATGAAAACAGGTTTTAAAGATCGGTGAACAAAACACCATTGGTTTCTTAGAGTTTAGAGGAAAAAACCCCTTTGGATTCCTAAGGGCAACTTCACACAAAGGTTGCATCTACACTTCAAGTTTAGTGGATTTCAACATTTGGGCATTTTGAATATTTTTCTAAATATATTTGTGATCATTGTCATCTTTGTTATCAACAAACAATTGAAGCAATAGATCTTGTAATCATTGAATGAACTATTTGAATGAAATACTCAATTCCACCCAGTTTATATATGCAGGTTTGTTTATTTTATGTGGGCATTTTAGATCTAAGTGTTTTGTATGAATGTTTTGGTTAATTTTCATTGCATTATTCCAAACTTGAGCAATTTATATGAATATTTTGGGGAGTACTAAGACGCCTAGGTCTCCTTGGACTAGGAAATAGGGGTTCATTCCTATTCCTTCTTTCACTGTTGTGAGAGATGGGGGTCGTGGTCTAGATAGGGATCATGGTCTAGTACCCAATCACCAAGGCTAGAGGCACCTTTATCCTCTCATATGGTTGTCACATGACACTATGTAAGTCTTCTACATGCGAGTTGTGCTTTCTGCATTGACATTGCACTCCCCGAGTGTTGTTTTATGTTGCGACATCTCAAGTGTGTAGGTGTGCAATGTCACACATTGTGTCACAATTGTATAGAGAAAAATTTGTTCATCTATTCATTGACCGTTTGTCTTGGGCAATAGCTTAGGGCATTACAGAAAAAGTAGGCATTCAATAGTTGGGCCTGTAGTGCTTTATGCCTTTTAGTTCCAACAAGGCAGCTGAGTCTGTCATGAAAATAAGTGACTGAGCCTTTTAGGCCATTACAGACAAAGTAGGAGTAACAATAGTTGGACCTGTTGTGCTTTATGTCTTTTCCCAAAAGGCAGCAGAGGCTGTCATGAGAATAAGTGACTGAATCTTCAGTTAAAAAGGATTGACACCTCCAGTCCTAGCCAGTTAATCACCTTCAATTGAGGGGTGGCCGTGCCAGTTAGCTACCACTGTTTAAGGGATGAATTGACTATGATTGTGAATCACAGGATTGAAGGAGTATAGAAAGTGCTGGAAGGACAAAAGAAAACACTTATGAAATTTTAGAGATTCAACTCTCGTTTCCAAGAAAGTAACATTGCTACAGAAGCCGAGCACTTGGAGACAAAACCCTACAGGCATAAATCTGATCATCTTGGGGATGGAAACCCTCAGGAGTAGTGCATGGTACAGTGTGGTAGCAGATTCATGCAGAGGGCTGTCAGGATCATCAACAAATTCAGACTTGCAGACTGCAGAGTGCTCAGGATTATCAAAGGTAGTCAGTTCTGTATGCTGGGTGTGCCCAGTAAATCTATTAGATTAGTAAATTAAATTTGGTTGTATGTATATGACTGAAAAAAGAACAAAAAAATTAGATATTTACAAATAGCTGTTGTTTAGAGTAGTTATGCATCTGTTATTCTGTACATTTTCAGTTAAGGCTCATTTCAATTGCATTGGGATATTGTTGTGGAATTGCTGTAAAAAGTATAAACTAATGTGGATGTGAATAAATATCATTGCATGATAAAGAAAAATCCTTAAAAGCCAACTTAATTGCCAAATATCTTTAGTTGCTCCCGGCGTCCAAATGACACCCTTCACTCAGAATTAAAAATATACAGCATAAAATCTGATAAACACTCCAACAAGATATTGATTGAACGGAAGTACATCTCAAAGAAAAGCTCAAGGTGCCACATCAAAATAATAATCTATTGTGGACAGATGTTGAAATGGTTACTGAATATTGGACAGAATTGGATTTTTTAAATTCCTTTTGTTGATTAGGTTAGTAATTAATCAAAAGTTTGAAAAAGCCTAAGAGATACTGATTTAAGAATATAATGGCCTCTGGTTGTTTTGTTTCTGGTAACATACATGTTAATCAACGATTCAAATGATGTGAATATTGCATATCCACCCTACCCTGGCCTCGCCCCCTCCCAATTTTTTTTTTAAAAATGTTTCGCCATATGAAATCACTTGGCATCAGATGCCTATCAATATGATTAATCCCACCAGTTACAAATGCTAGGTTCATAAGTAGTTCATTAAATTGTATACTATATTACTTTACGATACAAACCAAAGGATGTTTTAGAAAGAACCAATGAAACACTATTGAAGAGAGGATTGAAGTACACAGAAAAATATGATAATGTTTATGGTAGATAAATGGCTTACCAGGAGCTTGGGGAGCTGAGATTGTAAGAAGACATTTCGTCCCACTGCAGCAGTAACAACAAGATTTATGAAAAAGGTTAGAGAAAATTCCTGAATAGACAAAATTAAGCTACCTAGCAGCCTCCTCTTGTCTTGAATTGTGAATGCTTCTCTAAGAATACACATTAAGTGCGTGTGAAAAGTCCATTAAATTCGTAATCAAGGATGAACCACCTTGGGAACAGCAACAGCAGAAAACTGTGGCAGATCTACTACCAATCCGCTATCCTCCTCGGTTTGAGAATGCGTGTTCTCATAAGCGAATTTCACTCCTTTTGAATCAGCCCCGTAATGGCAGTAAGACTGCCAGTCCCTGAGGAATTCGAACACAAAAGTAAATAGATATTTGAAGGTAAGTCATGAGTAAGCATAGTTCAATAATGACAACATACAATAGGAACAAAGTATTTTTCATGGTCTATTTTTTTGCAAGTTATTATTGTTTGACAAAATTACTAAAAATTAGTTTCTAGATTTATATGTTTGTCAAATTTGATGTGAACTAGTTTTGAATGGGATGAGCTCAAGTGACCAAAGTAGCAGAGCTTTTATAACAGAGTCCCGAGCTCCAATCCCAAGAGATATGACTAAGTCTTGAAATTGGGCAAAATATCACATCAAACTGTTAGCTGCAGCATACCCGACGAACATCACAGGAGAGATACTCGTCAGTTGTAGCAACTAAGCTGAAGGTTATTATTACAGGGAGAATTCACCAAATCAAAAAAAGGTTTATTAATGTTGAAACTTGAAATGGGATGAGCTGAAGTGGTAAAGAATTGGAGCTTGATTGAAACCTTGCAGACATCCTAAACTGTTGAAATTAGATTAAAAAAACTTAGTGCAAATATCCAAAATCCATAAGCACAGGGTTAAGGAGTGAATGCAAATTAGAAAAAATATATGTATTAATATTAATGTTATTTAATGTATATTGAAGTCATCTCGACCAATTTCCATGAGTAGCTACTAATTTCATGACATTTCACTATTAGAGGTAAAAGAGTCACAACGCACACATGCGCATGCAAAACAAAATTTTGCAATGTCATCTTGCGAAACAAAATATCCATTGTTTTTAACTTAGTCAACTCATACCATATACAGTTCCTAAATTTTGAACGGAAAAAGAAAATATCCTAATTATCTTCTAATTCTGAAAAGCATATGTAGCCATTAAAAGTACTCGCTTACCTTACAAATGTGACTCTGGAGAGGAGATGGTCGAGCGACTTAAACTTGGTGGCCGAGGCTGCCTCCTCCGCACATAGATGATCGGCATTGTACAATCTCAAGTGATTATCGACGTAGGGATCGAACAGCGCAACTGGCACGTCAGGTGAATTTTGTTTGTTGTTTGACTTCCTCTTTCGATCCTCCTTATTTCTCTTGTTGGAAGAAGGCAGTTTTTTCTTGCCCATGCCCTTCGTGCTCTGTATGCCGCCCTGCCTGCCTTAAGTTTTAGGAAGACCAGCTCTTCCTCCTTTCTAAGCTCTTACGGTTAGATGCTATCACGGAGGGGCTACCTAAAACATCTCAACAAGTGTTTTAAATAAATTTAGGAGTATTTATATTTAGGGCATTTTATAGATTTTAAAGTAATAGTTAATACGATAAAAATTAGTTTAGAATTTTTTTTTTGACTTATGGATTTTATAATATTATTTAATATTAAAATTATAATTGAAAATATAAAAAAATTACATATCTTATAATTATCAACATCAAAACTTTAAGTTTATGGGAGAAATTTCTAGGTCTATTTTATAGGTAGTCTTTAAAATTTTAAGAGATAAAAGTAGGGGTTCTTATTTTCTATTCTAATTTATTAGTATTTTTTTTTCTCATCTTATGGATCCAACCACTTCATAATTGTAAATCTTAAAGATTCCTACATGATACTACTTCCTAATAGGTTATGAAAATCTCATGTACAACTCTAAATGAGGGATTATGTGATAGGTTTTATCCTTCAAATTGGTGTTTTGCTTAGGGTTGTGATCTTTAAATATTTTTATTTATTATAGGACCTAGTTGTCATGTGAGATATAACTTTACACCTCTCAAGCTTTAAAACAAATTAAATTTTCATATAAGCTTCACCCATGACTCCTTGTTCATAAGGTAATTGATCTAGAAGTTTATAGAGCTAAAGTAGGCTAAAAAGCCCTTTTTTCTACTTGTGCCTCTCGCCCTCACCTCAAAAAAGGATTTTCAAGCTTAATTTTGATGAGGTTGGTGTGGTGTCGCAAGATGATTGTGTGAACTTTGTGAAGGGAGATTCCTTCTTCCTAAGCCCTAAGACCAACAATGAAGTTGAACTAGAAGGTAGATTTTTATAATCTTATTGTCAAAATTAGTAGATTGTAGGAATTTAATAGTTGAAGGGGACTTGAAAAATGTTATTCATTATTTAAGAAAACTGTTTTTCCTGAATAAGAAGCTTATAGGTTTGTTGGAGGAAGTGAGGCTCTGTACAAGTGAACTAGGATTAGGTGTTGTACACTTTGCAAATCCAAATGATATTATATTTATTTTAATATTTAATGTGTAATGTAATAAATGGGCCTAATAGAAAAGGGTGTCACACTTGGGAGTAATCTTGAGATTCCTAGAATGACACGCTATGCCACTTGGCATTTGTATTTGGCATGTGTAAGAAGTGTAAAAGCATCTATATTATTGTAAGATGCATAAGGAAATGTGTGACATGTGTAAGAGCATGTAAGAACATATAAGAGTGGGATTACATGATGGACTAAGTAGAGCATCTTTGACCAACTAATTATAACATGTGTAAGAGTATCATATAGGAGGTTTGAATGGACAAATTGGAGTGCTCAAGTTTTGTGAGTGAAATATTTCACATTTAGAGTTACATATTATTCCTACAAGGTAGACTTATCAAATAGGAGGTGTTGGAATTGAGAAGACCAATTTAGGCACACAAATTGGATCCATTGAGATAGCCCATGGTATTGGAAACCATTAATGATTTTAGATGGTTGAGATATAGCTTGCATGGTGGTGTATAAAGTGAGTTTATGTTATTAAGTTGACTCCAAAAGCTAAAGTTTGAAGATCACTTATATCTCTTATTAAGAGCATGGATACTCTCTATTGTATTGCAATCTTTTACTCAAATAATGTACAATAAGTGTTCTTTGGAAAGTAGGTTTTTCTTAAAATATTTTTTCTAAGATATATCTTGTTATTTGTTGTTTCTTTATTGATTACTATCCAAAGTGGTAATGTACCACATTGTTTATTTCATTAGATTAAAGTAGAAATTGTCTAATTTATTTTTAGAGAGGTGTTTAAAGATATTGTTTTGTTCTCTTCTACCATGAAGAGAATGAAGCTACAAATTTGTTAGCCTATTGGGATAGATCAAATGCCTTTTCAATTAAGTTTAGCTTATAACCCATTGATGGAATGGGTCTAGAATCCATTGTTTTAAAAGTAAAATGTTGTGTTGTAGTAATCTTTTTGGGCCCATCATAGAGGCTTTTAGAGTTCTAGCATGATGATTTTGTAAGTGCCCATATTTGAACAATCCTACCTGGCAAGTTAAATAATGACCCAAAAATCTAGCACATGAGCCCACATGGCATGAAACATAAAAATACACACTTTTATTAATATCTTCTAAGTAAAGTAGCCATGTTGAACTCCTAGGATTCCCCACATGTTGTTTATATATGGAATTTTCAATCTATAAACTGTCCATATTTTTGTTGTGTGTAAAAACATATCATTTCTTCCCTTAATGATGAATTTACTACTTATATGTAGTCATGAACCTATTTTCATCATAGAAAACATTTTATTGGAGAAGTGGAAAAACTCATTTTGATTGTTTCTACATGTGATTTTTTCTTAATTCTATACTTGTTTGTCTTCAATTTTAGCTTCTATTTAGCCCAATATTGATTTGAAAACTTTATAATTGACCTCTAATTAATTTACCATTTATTACTAACATTCTTTTTATTAGCTAACGAGTCCATATTTTTGTGACCAATCATCCCTTATTGAGAATCAGAGACCACTATAATTTATGAAACCATTTCCAAACATGACCATGGCATTATTTAGCACCCACAAGAAACTATTACTTCTTCATTTAGAACTAATTTTTTAGTTTCTTATCCTTTGACTTGGAGATTGTTTCCAATAGTTGAAGGTTGAAGAGGAAGGGAATGCTACTAGGTTCACCTTTAAAGATCTTTCCATATTCACTAGTATAGAAACAACAATAAACTACTAAAAAACTACGAAAAATTGCTTATAAATGACTATAGTTGGTCACATGACCATTAGTAGTTTATTGCGAGTCATATATAACACGACCAGATTGATGACTAAACCATTTTTAGTCATTTATTGGTTGTTTTGATTGATTGATTTGGTAGTATATTTAGTCATTGTTGTGATCTAGTCACGATAGGACCAAATGGCGTCAACAAAAACTCATAATGAACCTTATAAGTCCTAAATATTATTGTATAAAGATATGCTTCCTTAATTCAAATTTGGTGATAAACTAATCTAACATCTAACTTTGTAAAATATATAGCTCCATTTAATTCATATAGAAAAACATCAATGAATGAAATAAGAAACTTATATTTGGTGGTGTACATGTTGATCACTCTATAGTCTGGGCATGTGTGCTAAGTTTCATCCTTCTTACACACCATCACCATGGGTGAGGAGTAAGAACTTTGGCTATTCTTGATAATTGTTGCCTCTAACATCTCCTTAATAATCTTTTCTATCTCACTTTTATGTATATGTGGGTACCTATAAGGCCTAATATTGGGTGGTTGGCTCCCTAGAACTAGTTGTATGGCATAATCATGATCCCTCTTAGGAGGAAGTCATTTAGGCATATCTCTGGAAACCGTTGAGTGATAATCAATTATTGCTTGTAAATCCAGATGGTGGGAGCGTTATATTGAGGGAATTTTAATGAACATAACTAAGCTACAAATCCATCAAATCATTTCTTAAGCAACTTCTGCATTTGATGAGAGCTTACCATTTATAGAGACTTTGCCTTCAACCCTCTTAGCTCTATTGTATTTCCTTCTGATTAAAATCTTATGAATGGCTCTATAAATTCATCTCAATTGTTCCTAAAGTAGTAAGCCATTGTACTCCCAACATAATATATATTGTACCCATGGAGATAGCATACATTGGGCTATCGAGGCGATAATCTCCCATGGATAATTTAAAGATATGACACAATCTCCCATGGATAATGTAATGATATGAAACTTTTCAAAACAACTAACAATACCACCATCTACAATTAAGAACTGAAACTCTCAAGATGGATATATAAAAACAATTTAGACAAGTAGCCATATTTTTTTGATGCAAAATTATGAGTACTACCCAAGTCAATCAACACTGTTACTTTCTACTTCTTTAAGAAATGCACTACCTTGAGAGTTTGTGGAGTGCTAAAACTTGAAAGTGCATGACAAGAAATGATTGGTTGGGAATCATGTGATTCCTCATCTAACTCCCTTTCACCATCTAATATTAGTTCCTCCTCTTCTTCCTCACTTGGACCTTCAATATAGAATAATATATTTTCATTGCATTTATGTCCTTGATTATGTTTGCTATCATAGTTGAAACAAAACCCCTTTGTTCTCTTCTCAGTTTGTTATGGGATCAACCTAGTAGGTTTAAGGAGAGAAGGCATTGAATGTCCTTTCTCTCTTATCACGTTATCCCCTTACTTTCTAAGAATCAAAAACTTCCCCTCTACTCTGCATGCTAAGATAAAAGACTCAAATATAGAACTAGGACCGAACATCTATACCTCATGTTGAATGTGATCCTTGAGACCACCAAAAAATAAATCATTCAAGTTATCCTTTGTAATTTTATCCACTCTTCAAGATAGATTTTGTAATTACTGAATATAATCATTGATTGATCCTATTTGTTGAAGTTTAGCTAATTGGTTGAAGAAGTTGTATGTCACACTATTGCTATACTATGATTGGATCTCCTTCATAAAAATTGACCTTGAGATAGTGAGAACCTTTTATGTTAATGAGTACAAATCCATCAATACCAAATGAATTGATATGGTTCTAGATGTAGGGAAGCCATTGTAACCTTTTTTCCATTTGGGACTTGATGTACATAAAAAAGTCTCCATTTGGTTTATCCATCTTCGAGGATCCTTGCCATCAAAATTTCACATATATCCACCTTTGGCATAAAATTCATATATCCAATATGTGTATTAACATTTGGATCAAGAATAGCTAGTCTGAATGATTTGCCTTGGCTACTTGAGACCTCCTTTCTTGGTCCATTCATATAAGTACTTAACATGCTTCATATGTCTGATATATCTCCTCTTAGACCACTCGTCTCCATATTCATTGTTGAAATTTCTTCCTTGACCTTGCTAATTTACTCATTGGGAGTAATATCCTATATTATTACCTCATCCTTATTAGGATATTTTCTCTATGTGACAACATTCTTTTTGCCTCTTATTTGAGGCACCATCATGATGGAAACAAATAATTTTGAAATAAATCACACAAATGAAATTTAAATTCATTTAATTTTTTATTGAACTTAGTAGGGCCAAGATACTACTTACCCAAAAAAAATCTAAGAAATAAGTAGATTTGCAACCTTGAGAATTAATTCATTGGAAACATTATTTTTTAATAAATTACTTATTTCTAATTCAATTTCTCTAAAAATTGTACTATAGGATCCTCTATTGTTTATTCAGAAACCCACTAAAAATTAGGAACCTTGAGTAGGATTTGAAAGATATTCATTTTCCAAATAAATTGGGAAAAAACACTAATTCTATAATAAATTACTCAAATTTGCTCCACTTCCTCTAAAAGCTAGACTTTAGCTTCTTAAATATGTTCTTCAAAAACCCTTTAAAAATTAGAGAAAAAAATCCAAATTGGAGAGATGCTCTTCCCAAAATGACCTCCAATATATAAGAAAACACCTTTGCCTCTATCGTGCCAAGATCATGCTCTTTATGCCACTTGTAATAAAATAACTTGCACAATAGAATAATATGATAGAAAATATGCTACAAATACTTGATAATAGTTGAGAATAACAAGCCACTTCGAGGGGGAAAACCTTCAAATAACTCCAATGAGAATTCAATTCACAATATGATGATGAAATAAGACTCACTGCCTCCTATATATACCTTATTTATGCCTAGTATATCACCCAAGATTACTTAGATAACCTTATATAATCCCTAGGCTAATCTAATTAACTAAATAAAAATGTAATAATGATAATATGACTTAATTAAGAGTTAAGATAGCCACAATCCGACTATTCATAACCTAATGTACTCTAATATCAAGGGAGTAGCAAAATATTTTGCTCATCTTGACTTATGAAACCTTGTGCTATGCTCAGACATATCCCTTACTGCATCAATTTTTCACAATTTCTATTATCCCTTCATTACACTGTATTTCCATATATTAATAGACATTTGTAGAAATTTCGCTAGTAACTGAACATTGTAAAAATTTGGCACTTTCTGGATCCTTATCAAATCCCTACAATTCTCATTTTCTCTTGAATATCCACAATTCCAACTTTGGGTGACCATATGAAAATTTCCATCACCTCTAAATCTACAAAAATTCCCACAATTTCCAAATATATCCAGTTACCTATCAATTTCTTGTAATTTCCCTTTGTGCCCAATTACCCTGCATCTTGTCCTATTATGCCTCAAAATATTGTAATTTGCTTTGTGTTCTTGGTTTCTCAGCAATACCTTAAAGGGTGGAACTTTTATGCAACCAATACATATCTTGGTACCCCTTTTGACTTCTGCAATTGTCACCTAAGTACAAAATTGATGCCAAAAATGACACATATGGTTATAATGGCCTACATATAGATTTTAGAAGCAAATGAAGGCTCTCTATGTGTCCCATCATGCCTGGAAATAGGGTGGTTGCCTCTTCTCCATCTCATATGATATAAGTATAGATTGTAATATTTTGGAAGGGGATTTTGGGGAATGCTTTTGGGAGAAGTCTACATAGGGTTAAGAGAGTTAGGGTTAGACAAAGTAGTAGAAGCTAGAGAAAGCTTGTTGGGTTCATGTCTGCATGTATGTAAGGTTGAATGCCAATGCTAGTGTAAAGGGCATGTATGAAGGAAGAGAATAATCATGTTGTACTGAATTTATTACATGTTAGTAAAGATATATTTTTGTTTTTCACTAGAAATTTTTGAATTCTACTAGGTTTAGTAGTTTGCTAAGACCCTTGAGCTTGGGACTACATTAGATGGTATTAGAGCATGGTTTTATCATTGGGGTGTGTTGAGATAAGTTGTATGTGAGAGAGTTTTACATATGATAATGAGTTGGTTTTCATCCAACAAAGGTTGAAGTTGGGTAGGTGTAGAGTTCTTTCACTAAGAGAGAGTGGTTAGAGGAAGCATCTCCTAGAAATATTTGTTGGGTAGAGGATAGGTGTATGGCAAGTGATTTTTTGCAAGATTCCTATAACTATAGGAAGTGTAGTCTATAAAGGTTTGTTTGTAATGATTTTTTGAAGGTGTGTGTGAGAGAGAGTCTTTGTTGTAGGTTTCAGAGGTTGCATATGTGTAGAGATGGAAGAGAGGAAAAGTATCCAGGGTTTGCTCTAGGAAAATCCTTAGATATTTTAGTTATTGTGAGGATAAAGAGACTATAGAAGGGAAAAATTAATGATATGAAGGGGATGTTGAAGGGTTTGAAGGAGATTAGAGCAGTCATGGTAAAGAGAAGAGAAGAAGAAAAGATAGGTAAGACCGAGTCTCATTCTTTTTCTGACAAAGATTTGTGTGCAGAGGAACTTGTATGTTGAGAGGAAGAGGAAAAAGAAAAAGAGAAGACTACAATAGTAGGAGTATGTATTTTGGAATAAATGAAGGATGTGAAGTGAATATTTGAAGAGGTTGCAATAGAGATATATAATGAGAAGGAAAAAAAATCATTGTAGAAGCATGTCTTGGTGAAGGCACATAGATATTGATGGTTGAAGATGTGAGAAGTTTTATTACATAGAGTGGTGAAGAGAATGTTGTAGTAGCAGTTGAGGAGAAGAAATAAGATGATGTAGAAGTAGTTGTGTGTCCTTTTGAGGACATGAAAGTTTCAAAAGATGGAAGTGCAACTAAGATTAGAAATGAAGAGATTGCAACAAATGGTGAGGAAGATGTATTAGGGGATGGAGGAGAGATGTATGCAAATGAAGTGATGAAGGCTAAGGATTTTGGAGATATGGTGAAGAAGGAAATATTTGATTTACTTGAATATGTTGATGTAGATTTGAATGCAAGTGTTGAGGATGGAATTAATGAGGTAAAAAAGGAAGAGGAATTTGGCGGGAAAGGTTGGATCATGATGGGTTAAACCCCACCAAAGGGAGGAGAGAAATCAAAAAAGTTGAGAGGGTGAGGAATATTAAGTGGATGATTATTTAGAAGAGGAGGTTGAAATATGGTGGGTTAAATCCCATGATGAGAAAGAGAAGAAAGGAGAGTAGTGAGATGAGTAGTTTGGATGGTCGTGGATAGATTGAAATGAAGATGTATAGTGTGTGATCTTAAAAATTCCAGGTGCATATAGAATTCTAAAGAATAACAATATGACAATAATCTATTGATATCAATAACCTTGGTCTACAAAGCTACCAATATTCTAATGTATATGGTAACAAAAAATTAGTAGGATTTGAGAACTCCAAAGTTTCAACAAAAACAAGTATTTGGTCACTTGTTATGAGCTTGAAAAGTTCCTATTTGAGTTTTTTAATCATAAAGTAAACTTGCAATGACCTTGAAAAGGTCCGATTGGAGTTATTTTTCAAAAGTAAACTTGTTGTTCACCTCAAAAAGTCTGATTTTTATTTAAAGTCACTTGCAACATGCTTCAAAAAACTCGATTTGATGAAAATTAACTTGTAAAGTGTCTTGAAAAGCCCGATTTGAGTTTTTAAGCTTGCAATGTGTCATAAAAATTCTGATTTGATTTAAAGAAAACTTGTAATGGCCTTTTGAAAGCCTGATTTCCCTTGTTGCATATCTGTTCCTTTTTATTTTTGTTGTTTCTCTTCATTTTAATGTTTTGAAATCTTTTGTTATTAGGGCGCCTTTGTGTGAGTTTGAATCTACATTTGATGGAGACGTTCATTGCTGAAAACAAGTTTTTCATTTTCAAACGCCATTCATTTCCATTCTACCTTCATTCAAATAGGCGTTTTCCATATACTCCATTACAAAACGCATTTTATGAAAATTCCTTTCATTTCATTTAAAAAATGATATTCTCATTTCATCTGCCATACATTTGCTTTTCCACTTCAAATGCCTTCATTTCTAAACGTATTCATTCATTCAAATGCCATTCAATAAGAAACATATTTCTTGGCTAAAAAATGTGTTTCTTATTTTTAGTTATCTTTCATTTGTCATACATTTTCATTCGCCCTTCATTTATTCCATTCCATTTGACCTTCATCTCATTTCATTTCACATTCACAATTCATTCCATCTGATTACCATTTTCTAGAAAAGAAGAAAAGAATAAAAATTCCCTAGAAAGCAAATTAGGATTTTTCCAATCAATTACAAGTAGGGCATTTTTTTCTAAAATGCAACTACAAGTTAACACAAGAAAATAAACTTGCAATGGTTTCCTAAAATCCCTATTTCACTCTTTACTTGTTGTCAACCTTCCAAAACCCGAAATTCACTTGTGAGCCCATTTTTGCATCAATTTATCCCTTCCCTTGTTAGTCTTGTTTGCACACATGATCTATCAAACCAACAAATCAAGGCATGGGCATTGTTTTATAACAATTTCATCTTGAATAAGGTGTTATGGGTTCTTCATCAGTGAACAAAAGAAGAAGAGATACAACAGTAATTCATGGCGCAGCCCGAAGGTCAATAATCCTCATGAAACCATCTAGGGACAAAGTAAATCAAGCATGGAAGAAGAACGCAATGAAGAGAAGAACTTCCTTCCTAAAGAAATGGTACTATTCCAAGCCTGTGATAAGGTTGAAGTTCTCCAAGGACACAAAGATCATTAAGAATGCAAATTCTCATTCCAGGTTCGAGATGTCTTCACCAATCATGAATACTTCAAGTTCTAAATTCCTGAAGCAGCATGAAGATCATCGCAGATGAAGGATGATGTAGTTAGAGTCGTGTCTTGGACACTTAGAATAATTTCAATTATGCATTTGTAAATTTTTTTTGACAAATTACATGTAAAGTCAAAAATTGTAATGGCAAGTGGCCATGCTACTCGCATTATTGAAGATTGTAATTACATGTAATCAAATTACAAGTCAATATAAATTAGGATTGTAATTTGGAATAAGTCAATTGCAAGTAGTTGGTGGTTGAGAGAATTCCTCAAGTTAGTTGGGATCCTCCCACCTTTTTCTCATGACTTCTCTCCTATAAATACTTGAGGGGGTCCTTTGTAATCTTTATCTTTTTGGCAAGCAAGTAATTTCTGCAAAAATTTTGTACTCATAAAGATGTTGAGCTTTATAGTTATAATTTGTTCTTTCAAGTAATATCAAAGAGTTGGAATTTCAGACTTTGTGTTGAAGTCCTACTTTGCATCCATTGTGTTATTATGTCATTTTGGAGCATTACTTTGTGATTATTTGGGAATTGTGGAAGATTGCTAAGGAGAGCTTCAATTGAAATGTTCACAGACTTTGTGTTGTTAATGTTGAAAGTTGAATTCATAATTTGAGTTTAGAAGTTAAGAAGAATTGCAAGTCTTTGTGCTCGTAATAATTCCCATTTGTAGTAGTTAATAGATACATCATACTTGCAGACTTTGTGATGTCTTATGTTGTATATTATCTTTAGAATTATCTTTCAAAAGGGTAGATAGGATTGCAAATTTTCAAGACTTTGTGCTTGAAATTGTTTTCCCATCCTGAAGGAAGAGACAAAATTCTTTGAACTTTCAGGAAACTTCATTTCCTTTCTCCTGATTTTATTACAAACTGCTATTAAAGTTTATTTAAAAGTTCATATTATCTTTCTGAAAAGAGAAAAGAGTTTAATCTTTCCTGAAACAAGAGGAAAGGTTATCGTTCCACCCATATTTGTTTTTAGTTAGTTAGATAGGGGGAGCCTTCCCTTAATTAGGAGAGTTTTTACTCACACACTGTGGCTTAAACCACCATTTTGCTAAACCTCACAAGTTTGCAAAATATTCAACCAACAAATCCCTTGCCCTGATGCTTTATAGTAAGAGTCCAAGGTGGATCTAATAGTTCCAACCTTGATTTTTTTAGTTTTTTTTAATATTATTGTATCATTTGCAAACTAATGATGCATAGCTACTTCGAGTCCTTGAGCAACCTCCATTCCAACCCACTTACCTTCCTCCCTCAATTTTTTGATGTTTCTTCCCAAAGCTTCAACCATTATGAAGAATAGGAATGGTGAAATTGGATCACCTTGTCTTAACCCCCTAATTGAAGCAAAGAAACCTTGCGAGGAGTCGTTTACCATGATTGAGAATTTAGGTGTAGAGATGCAACTTCTTATCCATGAAATCCAGTTTTCGTCAAATCCAAATCTTCTCATTACTTCCAATAAAAAGTCTCTATCTACTAGATCATATGCTTTTAGGACAAATTTCCCTCCTTTTACTTTGATTAAATAATTTCAATTATTTAATTAATGCCTAATTTTCTTCTAACCCACCTAATTCAATAAATTTTAATTATTTAATTAAAAAAATTAATTTCCTTACTTCTCACAATTAAGTAATTTATTTGTTATTTAATTAACTAATTTTCCTCCAACTTGCACATGACATATTCTATTTTAAAAAATGTAATACTCTTTTTTTTTAAATATCTTCCCTCCATAAAATATCCTAAAATATCTCCCTTAAATTAGGAGATCGTCTCTAGTTAATTAACCTCTTATTCAATCTCAATTCTTGATCTCTTGACTCAATCTTGACCATTGATCTTCATCCTCCAATCTCCATTATTGATCAAACCTCCATGAATTCTATAAAATAAGCCTCAATTCTTCATCAAATTCATTCACAATCTTTTGAGAGCATTGATTTTCATAATTGAGCATTTGAGCTATCATTGTGGGTTAAGATATTCATCAACAAGCTTTTGCAACATGGGTTATGCATAATTGAGCAATCCACATATCAATTTGGCATAATTCAATAATAGAGTACTAGGTTTAAATGTGTTCTTTGAGTAATTTGATTTTAATTTGAGTTATATTCTTGATTTGTATTTTATTCATTCAAGCATTGCATTCAAATTCATTGGTTAATGGGTTTAATTAATCTTTCATTTGTGGGTTTTTAGTATTTTCTAACCTTAATTGCTTAATTTGTCTTTTAATTCATTTCCCATTATTCTCGTTATACAATTTCCTCACACTACTCAACAAGTTTTGAATAACCTATATAAACTAAAAGTCCATTAAGGGACAAGTCATTAGTAATTAATTGATAGATAATCTAATTCCTCAAGAAAAGCTAATAGATAATAATTTCCATAATTAAGATATTTGTGCTATTAAAAATTTACCTATGCCACCTCATCATGGTATGCCCACGTTATTAAGTTTTCAACAAACCACACCTACCTTGAGGATACCACCCCTCAAGAAATAAAAGGTTGTACATGTCATAGCTACAATGTACACAATTATTAATAATACTTTATATCAAAGAGGATTTAGTAGAATTATGCTCCATTTTTTTAATAAATAATAAATTAATAAATTTTAGAGAAACTCCATAGGGGTATCTATGGGGGTAATTTGGTAGTCATTTTATGGAAAGGAAATTTTAATAGCTAGGATATGTCTAGTCTAGCCTCAAGACTGATGCAATAGTTTATGTATAAAACTATCCCAAGTTCTAAATATTCATGCATACCCTTGACTCTCTCATATGTAATCTCAAACCCATTATGACACCATAACCATTCTTAACCTAGGGATTATATCTTGTGGGAAAATATCTCCACCATCCTTTAAGGACCATACTTTCATTATAGCCACAACTGAACACATTATTGATGCAGGAGCACCCAGGTGAATGCGTAATCAACATCACCAAAAAAAATGTTTTGTGATATTGGTAAGGTTTCATTGGAAATATTCTTATAAGTATAATTTTGAATCTATCTTGGATTTGATGGTAAAATTTTTGAAGTCAAACTATTAATGGTTATGGAGAATTAAGTATTTCCCTACTTTAGTTGGTAAGTTGGAAAAGTTTTAAAATTCCAAACTCTATGAGGTTTGAGGTAGGGTGGCTTGGTGGGAAGTTAGATAATATCAATACACTTGTCTCTACAAATTTTTGGAATAATTCAAGCTCCTATTAAGAAATTATATCAAAACTCAGTTTTGTTTCGTGCATTCCTTTCATTGGCAATAGGATGATGTTATTGGTATGTTGGCATTGGCAATGTTCTTAAGGTTCTTTACAAATTATTTTGACTCCCTCCAAATTGATATGGACTTCATCTTTCATTATCATTTTTTCTTCACTCATCGAGGAATATTATTTATACTAATGGATTTATGGAAAACACAAGAGATAAAATAAAGAGTTTGTGGTTTGAAAACAATGTAGAGGGAAATAATTGAAAGGGTATAAGTAAAAAATATAAGAGAAAATTAAAATGGAGTCATTAAAATGAGAAAGGAGAATTCTATGAAGGGGAGGAGAGGAGGGGCAGGAATGAAGGAGATAGGAGGTTGTGTAGGAGTGAAACTATGTAGAAACCTCACCCCCAATTACCTATGCCATGGAGAGGAAAATATTAAAGACAAGTGTCGAAGAAGATTTAATGACACAAAGGGGAGAACATGGGTAAATAAAGGAAGAAACATGAAAGGTTGCGTGTGGGATTAGGTAGGAATATGGGGGTTGTGTATCCCATAAATTGAATGGGTAGATGTAGAGGGGTTGTGTCAGACTGAGAGGATGAATTATAAAGTCTGAAACAATACAAGAAGGGAATCACAGGAAAGTTTTGGCTACTAAACAAATTAAAATTTAAAGTAGATTAAAACCTATGGAGGGTGCATAGCAAGATGATGTGAAGAATATGAAGGCCGCATGGGAGCTTAGAAGAGAGCATATTGGATAAAAAGTAGAGCGGGTGCATGAACAGGAGATTGTGGTGACTAGTGTATAGGAAAAAAATATTGCAAGTTTGAGGAGGGTCGAGGCTAGTGGTAGGAAGATGATCATATTTAAATACCAATTCTAGTATGAATGATAAGTTGAGTCAAGCCATATGAAGTGGCATAGCAGATTGAATGCACTAAAGGTTTCTCTGAGGATGGAAATTAGACTAGCGTGAGGGGAAGATGAAGAGTTGGATAGAACAAAAAGGCAATGGATTTTTTTGAGTAACTGTAATGTATGTTTCATGAAATCTGAATTAAGTTATTTTCTTTACTCGCAAATTTGAATGTAATGTTGTGCAATCTTAAATCGATTGAAATCGACAAATGTAATTGTTGATTTAAGTGATTGTGGAGTCTTTTGTAATCTATGTTTTTTAAATTTGGGTGAGAAATTGAAAGAGATGTTTTTCTTTCTTCATCAAATAGTATCAAATCTAGAGGTCTTGAGCATGTGGACAGATCGTCAAATGTGAGATAGTTCACACCAAGACCCATGGGTGGAGAGGGAAGGGAGAAGAGGTTTTGTGCACATAAGCAGATCTTCAAACATGAGAGAACTTATGACAAGACTTGTGGAAAGAGGAAGCATGATTGAAGAACTCAAAATTATCATTGTAGGTGTGTGAAGTCGTAAGAAATTGAGAGATGGAAAGCACAAGGAATTTTTTGTGGAAGTGACAAATTACAACAAATGAAGTGGGTATACATGTGAGGAAGATAGATTACAAGTTATGTAGGGGAAAGAGATTGCAACGGTTGATTTGCAGTGAAGACATGGCATGAGGAAGGCAAGGAGAGAAGAAGAGGAAGTATTTGGCGAAGGAGGACAATTTATGATGGACATGAGTCCATGAGGTAGAAGAAGAAAGGGGTGCAACAATAAAAGGAGTAACTTTGTGCATGAAATTCAATGATGGAGTTCGCTGCAAATTTTTCACAATCTCAAAGGGTGATTCTATCATCCAACTCCACCTTTGTGAGCCTATGCTCACAAATTTCCTACTAGACGTGTCTAATGCCGAAGCACCTAGGCAAACACGCAATCAACATCACCAAAAAATTAATTATTTTGGGATATTGGTAGGGTTTCATGGAAAACACTCTTATAGGAAATTTTTTGACTCTATCCTAGATTTAATGGAAAATTTTTTGAAGTCAAACTGTCAATGGTTATGGAGAATTGAGCATTTCCCAACTTCGACTAGTAAGTTGGAAAAGTTTTAAAATTCCAAAATATGTGAGGTTTGAGGTAGAGTGGCTTGGTGGGAGGTTAGATAATTTTGACATGCTCATCTTTGCAAATTTCTAGAAGAATTCAATCTCTTGGTGAGAAATTATATCAAAACTCAGTTTTTTTCTATGCATTCCTTTCATTGACAATAGGATGATGTTATTGGTATGTTGGCAATGACAATAGGATGATGTTATTGGTATGTTGGCATTGGCAATATTCTTAAGGTTCTTTACATATTATTTTGACTCCCTCCAAATTGATATGGACTCCATATTTCATTATTCTATTTGCTTCACTCATCGAGGAATATTATTTATACTAATGGCTTTATGGAGAACATGAGAGATAAAATAAAGAGTTTGTGATTTAAAAACAATATAGAGGGAAATAATCAAAAGGGAAGAAGTTAAAAAGATAAGAAA
Source organism: Sequoia sempervirens (assembly GCA_007258455.2). Taxonomy (NCBI): domain Eukaryota; kingdom Viridiplantae; phylum Streptophyta; class Pinopsida; order Cupressales; family Cupressaceae; genus Sequoia; species Sequoia sempervirens. The sequence goes on along the minus strand of VDFB02075321.1, from coordinate 222,872,560 downwards.
ATGTGAATTAAAATGGAGTCATTAAAATGAGAAAGGAGAATACCAGGAAGGTGAGGAGAGGAGGGGTGTGACTGAAGGAGATAGGGGGTTGTGTATGAGTGAAAATATGTAGAAACCCCACCCCCAATTACTTGCCCCATGGAGAGGACAATGTTAAAGACAAGTGTTGAAGAATATTTAGTGGCCAAAAGGGGAGAACAAGGGTAAATAAAGGTAGCGACATCAAATATTATGTGTGGGAATGGGAAGGAAGATGGGGGTTGCATAACCCATAATTTGAATGGGTAGATGTAGAGGGTTCATAATAGATCAAGAGGATGAATTATAAAGTCTGAAATAATACAAGAAGGGGTATCATAGGAAAGTTGTAGATACTAAACAAATTAAAAGTTAAAGTAGATTAAAACCTATGGAGGGAACGTAGAGAGATGGTGTGAAGAATATGAAGGCCATATGGGAGCTTAGAAGAGAGTAGATTGGATGAAAATTAGAGTGGGTGCATGAACATGAGAGTGTGGCGACCAATGTATAGGGGAAAAAATAGTTGCAAGTTTTAGGAGGGCCAAGGTTGGTGGTAGGAAGAGTGATCATACTTAAATACCAATTCCAGTATGAAGGTTGAGCCGAGTCAAGCCATATGAAGTGGCGTAGCCGTTCAAATACATTGAAGGTTTCTATAAGGATGAAAATTAGACTAGCATGAGGGGAAGATGAAAAGTTGGATACAACAAAGGGGCAATGAAGTTACCTGAGTAATTGTAATGTATGTTTCATGAAATCTAAATAAAGTTATTTGATTTAATTTCAAATTTGAATGTAATATTGTGCAATCTTAAATTGATTGAAATCGACAAATGTAATTGTTGATTTAAGTGACTGTGGAGTCTTTTGTAATTTATATTTTTGAAATTTGGGTGAGAAATTGGAAGATTTTTTCTTCATCAATTATGAAACAAGTAGAAGTCATGCATCTAAGCACTATTTATGATCATTCATAAAAAAATCATGCTTAACTAAATACTTTGTAGGTTTTGAGTTCCTTAAATTATAATTACTAACAACACCTCATCTTTCAAGAAATTTTAGATGTGAGAAATGCTTTAGAAACTTAATATAATCCATTTCTCTACTTCAATATATAATAATGCTAGTGAAAATTGTCAAGGAATCAAAATGGGATATATATCGATAAATTTATCTTGTTTTGTGGGGTTATAAGAATAGTGCATGAACTCCCATTAGGGAACCCTATACCCACTCACCTTTGGGCTAAAATTAATTCTTTCCTTAGAGGTGGATCTCCACAACATCTACATCTTGTTGCAAGTTTTCCTTGATCATGAGGACTATTGAGCAGTCATATTAGCCAAATTAGGTCCACGTTGGATGAAAAATGGATTAGATCACTACAAAATCAAGATACCTCTTGCTTGAGTAATTTAAAAATATGATAAAATTCTTCCTCGTCCTATCAAGGTAGTATATCTACTACTTGGAATTGATAAAAGAATCAGAAAGGATAAAAATTCAAACCACTTTAATTGGCCCAAAGCTAGTCAAGGACTTAGAAATTTAATCTATTATGTGTGCACTAGTTATGCTCCTCTATAATTTTTATAATAATAGGAGGAAACCTGGTTATATTATATTATATAACTATACTAGGTCATGAGATTGTTGTTATCATAATTCAATCACCTGTATGTCCTCTTGAGTCTTGTATAAGTTAATCTTGAGCATTGGATTGATTTTGGTCCAAACTAGCATTACCTCCTTATCTCTACCATTAGATATCCAAGCCTACAATACCACTTGGAAGAAAACATATAAGTATTCCTTATTATAAAAATCTTCAAAAAAGTTAAAAGTCTCAAAAACTAGGAGGTACTCATTTGGTTGTGTTTAGCTTATTTATTTCCACACAATTATCCCTATTCTTCCATGATGGGCCATCATTTCTTCTTGATAGCTTGGGTGTGGATAGGGGGCCCTTACTTGATTTATCTAGCCTTCAACGATGATCATTTTATTCTTACTAATATCATGAGGTTATATTTAGAGTGTCTATGTAACAATAGAAAATGGCACAATCAAGAGTAACCTACTTAATTAGAAATATTGTTTCCTACTAATGATCTCTTGATTCCCAAAGTCCAAATTATTGGCAATCTCTATTCTAATTTTAGGTTACAATTACAAAGTTGAAGCTACTTGATACTTCCTATTCTAATTTTTAATTATTCTAAACTAGGATAAATATCCTTTCCATTGTAATCTTATGCTAGGTCTTCCTCTCCACATTTCTTGTTTCCCTAATTTTCTCTCTTGCATCTTATATCTTAGAACCCTATTATATAGGAAATTTTTTTTTGCAAGAAAATATTCAAGTAAATTCATCATGAAAATGAATTGTAAATATCTAACAATTCTACACAAATGGTTAATAATTTATCATATGGCATACATGAGGTTATGCAATATAGCACATATCAGAAGGGTCTACCCTTGATGCTAAAATGGACCACAAAGCTCTAAAATATCCTTAAATACACATTTATATGCGTAAATAATCCATTAAAGAATTAATATCATAAAGGAAGAGGGAATCATGTAAGAATAGGTCAACTAAGAGTTATTACTAACATAATTGAGGAAGAGGCATAAAGAGGCTTTATAAGGAGGATAAAATTCAAAGATAAGATATAGATGGAAGAGAATACGAGAGAATAAGGGATAATAAAAGAAATAGATAGAATGATAGGATATAAAACAATGATAGTAAAACCAGCGCACAAACTTGTGTCACACTTTATAAAGGAATCAACCAACAACAAAAAAATTCTAAAATTCGACTACAAAAAATTGGTATTTATGTTTTGAATTTCAAAATGATGTAAACTAATAAAATGTAGAAATATTGATGAAGTTTATTCTTGCAATTTACAAATAGAAAATAACTTTATTTTCCCCTAATTTTTTTCTCCAAATAGGTAACTTCAATATCTAGTGCATGGAAAAAAATTTGAAATTTTGATGTATATTTTTCTTGTAATAACATTTTAAAGTCAAACTTGTCAGAATTTGATAGTTTTCATTTGACGTCAACTATTGTCTAATTTTTAAATCATTTTCAAAAAAATTATACCCTTTTGAAGATGACTCTCTCCTCTAGTGCACTATATATATATATGTTTTACTATTTTTTTAAATTTCTAATCAGCCTCTTTTTTAACTTTAACAACCTATTTTCATTATTTAAAAAATAAAACATATTAAAATAATAAAAAATATATATATTTGGATTCACCACTCTAAGCTCTACAAAAGGGCATTTTTCTTTTCTTTTTTTTAAATTATTCTGACTGAATAAATACTTAGTTGAAGTTGAAAGCTTCAAAAAATTCTAAAAAAAACTGAGTTGGCTACCAATTAGGATGCCATAAGATAGTTTTGGTAGAAAGGGTTTCAATTGAAACCCTTTCTACTGAAACCCTACACATAAAATAAGCCACATTTGGATGCGACAAAGCAAAAAATTTAAATTTTATGATTTCGATTGAAATGGTTTCGCTTGAAACTCTATGTGCCACTTATAGGGCACGTGGTTTTAGGTGAAATTAGTTCAACCAAAACTGCTTAGGTCAAAAAAATTTCACTCATAACTATTTAGTTGGTCAAAAGTGTGATACAAATTTGTGCTTTGTGGATGCCAGTGTTGTATCTAGTGTGATGGACTTTGACTCAACACACATATAGGATAATGATCCGTAATTAGAGTTTACAAAATAACTTGTAAATTAAATCTAATTACAGTAATTTCCTGATCTAATACAAAATTGCGTGATTATGCCTTTTAACTGTTGAAATTACAAAATAAGTAATTAGAAATTCAAATACTGAATTTAAACTAGAGAGAAAATTGAGACAAAAGAGAGAAGAATGAGACAAAGAAATAGAAGGATCACAATGCGTAGATTGATAATGGAGTTCGTCCAATGTGGACTACGTCTCCGGGTCCACTTCTCAATGCTGGGACTGCTTTATTGATATCGCCAAACAAAATTATACTTTCTTACAATACCCAAGCTCCAAGAACTTGCAATAATCTCTCCACAATCTCTCACTCTTTTACAATTTTTGGTGTACAAAAACACCTTGTAAATTCTCCTCCAAAGAATTATTTCTCCCAAAATGAACTTGAATAATTCTCTCCAAGAAAATTCCCGTACAAAATTATCCACTCAATAATTTTTTCCATTCCCTTTACAAAAATCACCCCTTTATATACAATTTATTTGCTAATATGGCTTTAACCATATTATTTTGCAAATATTGCATATCTCACATATACAAGTAAAAATTCCAACCATTTCCCCCTTTTACAATAAAAATCACTAATATCCCATTAGTATAAAAAATTAATATTCAAAAATAAATCCACCTTTGGCTTTTATAATTCCAAGCCATACAATTAAAAAAACAAACCCCTTTAACTATGGGCCGTTATAATTTTGAACTTGCATTATAATCTTTAAAAATATCTTTTAAAAGCCCCTTAATAATCTCCTTGGATATTCTTTAAAATAAACCCGTTAAATATGAGAAAGGTGGTTAAAGGGGTTAATTTGTTGAAATGTAAGTTTACGGGATTTTTTTTCCTTTCCTTGTTTTATGGGCAAGGGAAGAGGATTTTAAGGGATAAAATCCCACCAAATCCTCCTTGTAATCACAAAAATCTTTTAATTTTTAAACCATACATATTTTATTTTAACAATATGGTTTAATCCATATTATTTTTCCACCATGTATGTGCCAAATCACCACTCCTGCCACGTCACCACCTACCACGTCAGGTTGCTGATGTCATCAAAGTTAACCAAAGTCAAAATTTTGACCAACCTTTGACCAGCTGTAACTTTCACATATGAGCTCCATTTTTGAAACTGAATATAGTTCTGGAATTAGAGCGATGAGCACTATGACTTGGTGTCATTTTTATTTCATTTTGAGACAATCATTTTTTTGCCTTTTTGAACCCCTAATTTAACTGTTTGACCGAACCTTTGACTGAGTATAACTTTTGCATACGAACTCCTTTTGAGCCCATTAAAGTTGCGTCAGGATTGTGTCTGCGAGATCTACACATTGATGCTTCTTTGGATGAATTCTGAGACTATGAAATTTTTAGGTACTCTAGATCCACTTGGATCAGATAATCCTTGTTTACACCTTGACATACAAAAACCTGTTGGAATGTAGCTTAAAATTTTAGAACAATTTGGACCAAAGCATACACAATAGTCAAAAATCTATTCAAAACAACCTCCTTACACACAACTGAGTATTCATCAAGATTATTTTACAAGAACATCTCACAAGAACAACAAACGAAAGATAATGATCGATGCCCCATTCCTTTCTCTATAAATCTTTTAGACATCATTGATAGGTCCTCAAAATGGGTCAACAAGATAAATCATAAGACAAGATCAAAATAAACAAACAATCAAAGTTGTGTACATCTCTTGCCTAAGGGGTAATGTGTTTTTTTAGGATAAGTATCCAAAGTGATTGACAATGATAATGCCCATTGTAGGAAGGATGCATCCTAGGACATGTTAGTGGATGGTGGCAAGTTGATAGTTTATTTGAAAGGCTGTTTGATATAAGGTTTGATTAACATGTTTGATAATGATCAATATGTAATAAACTAAGAGGAATGCACAGAATAAATTGGATATGATAGTGAAACAAATATATATGATCCTATATTACATATCTATTGTTATATGAATGTATGTATTTTATTTTATTTATTTTTATTATTATCTATATATAAAATTCTCTTCTCTAATTGCACTACACTAAAGTACAACATTAAACACATTACAATATAATCTTTGATTTAGGTTATTATTTTAGTATTTAATTATATTGTTAGGAATTTGACTTTTGGTGTTTAGAGAAGATGCACATAAATAGAGGGAAAATCTTTAGTAAAAAATTTATGAGAATAAGAATATTATGAAAAAAATTATATGATGAGAATAGACATGTAAAGAAAATGGTGTGGTAGCACATAGTAAGACCTAGCCCTTAGGAGGATAACCACCTATGGGATGGTTTAGGAATATATGGTGATCCTAAATACATATGATTGATTATTGAGAAATAAGGTGAAACTATTACATTAAAATCAATTAAAAGTGTATATAAATATGAAATATAATTATTTATCCAAGGATTACCATATAATAATTATGTGATAGCATAAAATCAGCAATAAGAATAAAATAATTAAATCACATAAACATAGTATTTATGTGGAGAAACCATTTCAAGAAAAAATACACATTAGGAAGATGAAAAGTGCATATTAATATTCAACAAAGTGATACATCTAATACACTAACACTCTCTTTACTTCGATAGTAATCAAGTAGCTCTTGTTTACCTATAAAATGAACTTATGAAACTACTATCTCATGCCTCCAATTTATAAAAATGTGAGAGGAATACTGACGAGAATTCATTAGGTCTCATACTTTAATTAGTTAATTGTTATGTTAACAAGGGTAGTGTCCAAGGCTATTTGTAAAAGGTTTCCAAAAATATCCTAATTTATGCTTAAAGGAAATGCTTATGCTTAAAAGAGATACTAACATTGAATTTTTTTATTCTATGAAAGCATGCAAAATTGCTAAAAGATACAAGGTATGGATCATCTAATTATGAAAACATGGGAAATTGCTGAAACACATATTATAAATTGAAGATTAATATTCTAAAAGAACAAATATGTTATCTAAAATTTTGAAATGAAATCCACATGTTTTGATTATTTGGGTTATAATTGAATTTCAAATCTAAGCTAGATGACAAACTAAAAAAATAGTAAGTTTTGTAATTAGAAATTCATGTTACACAAAAAAATTACACATCAACATGACTACAATATTAACAAGATGAACATATCAATAGAAAGGATAGTGATAATGTAAACAACATGTAACATACTAACTCTACAAGATAAACTTTAACACGACAAAGTTATGAACATATGAATTTAATGCAAAATGGATTACTTATCTTTACTTTTATACTTTAATTCCTCTCACAAGTGGCTAACTTAATAGAAGACTAGATCTTCTACGTAATTATTAGTAGCATGCAACAAGAATCCTTGAAAAATATTCATATTTTTTTTAGAAAAAATGATATTCTAGATTGTAGAGGCCTACTAATGTTTAGGAAACTTGGTGTCAAATACACAATTAAGAGGGGGTTCTACTGAATAGTCCACTAAACCCTTTAAAGTCCTTAATTTAATTTATCAACTAGGGCTAACATAATATTTTGATGATGTTGGCACTATATGTGCATTCAAAGACTCTTCACTATGTATATCATCCTAGCATGGGTGTTTACACATATTGGAAATCATAAATTACATAACAATGAAAAGAGGTAATGTTGAAGCTATTACTACAAGTACTTATAGCTAAAGACTATGACTAGTTCACTGTTAAGAAATGAATTCTGTCATTAACCAATACTTGCTAACTCAACTAAATTGACTAATTCCAAAGAACAATGCATGGAAACAATTAAAGCATGAATACAAGACAAGATCTTATTCACATTCACCACATGAAGAATCTGATTAAGGAAAACATAATTATGAAACTAAATACTACAACATAAATAAATGTACAAAAAATAAAGCAGGGAACAATTAGCTTGAGTGGCCCTTGCTTAAGTGACTACTTCCACAAAGTGACCTCAAATCTATCCCCTTAACTAAATTAACATAATAGTAACTAGAAAGATCTCAGTGTATAACTCAAGATATCACAATCCAAAGGGATTCTTCTAGAATATCTTATTCATGAGATCATGATTGAGAAATAAAACATTATCCATGTAAAAATAGAAACTAACTAAACATATCTATCTGCTATATTCTCTATTCCAACTAACTAACTAACTCAACCATTGAACCATTCATATAGGTGTGAGGGAGTCTTATTAGAATAAGGACTCAAAACATAAATTTAATCATAAATCACCACTCCCTACAAATAGAGCATCATAAATTTTGAGTAATCAAAACACAACTAAAAAAGGAAGAAGAATTGAAATAGGATTGTAACTTTGTTATAACAGTTTGAAACTGAAATATGGACTATAGAAGCAGTCATGTTAGATTCCCAATTGTAGCGAAATTCTTCCCCTTTAGTATTATTATTAAATGATATTATGATTCACAACAATCCTGACAAGTAGATGCCTCCAATTATGCAACTACTATGTTCTTCTAACTTCCCCTGCATTGTTGTTGAAACTCCCTTTGGCTACGGGCTACGCTCCCCAGTTGCTGCGGGCTATAGTCTACTAGCTCCAACTCCTTGGCTACAAAGAGTTAGTTCACACAACATCTACACAATACTAATAACCATAAATTAAACACAAATATTAATTTTATTTCATACATATCCACATATTAACCATGCAATAACTATCATATCATAATCATATTTCCAGACTTTAAACCAGGTCCAAGTTTGCATAATGATCATAAAAGATAGTAAATTTTCAAGGATATGTAGGAAATAAGTATCTGGAGATGTCTAAAAGCATGTATTGAAATGACATAAAGCTAACTAATTTTAGGCCTCATCATTCCCCCCAATTGATCATTTCTTTTCCTCAAGAAAAGTGGTTTGAAGACTGGAGCTTGTACAATAAGGTCATCTCCCACAGGTCTATGATCACATCCACTCCTTTTTGTTGTCTCAAATGAAAACCTCTATAGCATGAAAGTATTTTCCACATGACATCCTCAACTTCTTCATGTTCTTCATTCCTTTCCCTAGTCCACTATGGTATTGGGTAGAGAAAGTCAGAGGTACCCATTCAAGTGCTCTATCTTTTGCAATGTCCATATACCTTCAAGTTCTTTCAAGCATAGCGATAAAGTTATATATAGATTGGGGATCCTTTTGCAACCCAGGGGTTAAACTATCCCATCTTTCCTAGATTTAAGACAATAAGAATAATAAAGAATTCCTACTATTAGCCTCTGCATTCTTTCATAATAGTATAATCTCGGTTGCATAATCTTTCTGCCTGCACCTTTATACTTTAGAAGCTATGTCCATTCATCTGTTATCTTATGGGGGTTTTTAGATTCCTTTTTTATTTGAAGAGCAATTTATTTATCCTTCTCTACATAGTCATGCATAATCTCAGCCCTCTGCATTTCATTTCTAAAGTATGAAGTTAGTGCCCTAGTTTGTAAATCACCCACAAATAGTAATGGGTTCCACTTTGTATCATCTGGCATAACATAATTATGTAAATAGAATTCACATAACTAATCTTGTACTTTAGGTGTGGCATCAACAAAAATATTTAGAAATTCAAACTTTTTACTTATTGCAATTGGAAAGTTACTAATCAACTGACTAAATTGAAAGCTTATAAATTTTTCATGCAAAAACAAAGTATATACTCTAGTAGGAGGTTTGCACTTAACAATCTGAGCAGCCTTATCTGCTATTTCCTTAACCTTGACTATTAGATTTTTTAATTCAATTTCTTTATTCTCTAGTACTCTGGTATGTTCTAAAACCATTCTTTCCTTTTCCCTCTCCAATTTTTCTTTCTGTTGGGAGAATTCTCGAGTTACCTTCCATAACTGGTAGCCTAGAGACATAGTGGTATGATAAGTTGGAGTATTTTTAATAGGGAGTCCTTGGTTTGTAGTTGCGACTTTTGTGTTCCTTTCCTTTACTATAGAAATTTTCACAAGTAATTCAAATTAAGATCCATGCCTATAGCTATGAAGTTTTTCCTCCAATTCTTTAATCTTCAAGTCCCTTTCCTTGTCTCTTTGTTCATATGTTTTCACTAGTTCCTCTAACCACTTAATTATCTCTAATGCTTCCTATAACTCCTTTACATTTCTTTCTTCTATGAAAAAATTCTCATCTTCTTTAAAATTTTGATCATCACCAACCTTAGTATATGCATAAACCTCACTATCATGGCTTCATGGGGTTCTTCTTTTGGCTTTATTAGCAACAAAAATGTACTCTGAGTCAGATTCAGAGGTGGTTGAAACATACCATTTTCTTTTAATAGGTGTATGTACATCCTCAAAAACATTGTCTTGCAAGTCTGAATCTTCCACTGTCATAGTAATATTTTCCTCTTGTTTCTTGACACTACCCATCATGGCACCCTTCCTTTTTAGGTGGTGTGAACACTTTGTTTGGGTGACCTTCAACATTTTCTTTGGAGTAGGGGAAGGTCCACCTTTCATCTTTCTTAATTTTGGTGTCTTAGAAGAAGTTGGGGTTTCTTGAACATCCCCTATTGTAGGATGCTCAAAGGCTGTGGGTGGTGACCTTCATAGACTCTTCTCCTTTCTCCCCTACTACAAGTAGGTGAAGCAACATGTGAACTAGAGGGCATCTCCCTTAATGATGTAGCAGGAAAATCCAAATTCTTTGGAACAACTAGTTCTTCAAGTATATTGCTAGTATGGTTGCAAATTAAAAAGCTTTCCCAAGAGGCATGTGGGTATTGAACCCTTAGAATTCTTTTCACAAGTAGGATAACTAAACAATAGTGTGATAGGGTTGTAGTATTTCTTTTCTGTTTGTATTTAGACCCCATTTTATTCAACAAGTTTAAAGAAAATTTGGCACATTAACCCTTACATCATGACGAAGGTGATTCAAAATTTTGAAATGCACATTATAAAGAAGAGATTATCTACCATCACATGTAAGATATTTGAAAATATAAGAGGCAATAGAAGCCCATACCCATGGTAGTGATAATCTTTTGGTACCTTGGGATGATGACTCAAAATTTTCTCCAAGCTCTTTGAATTCTTCCCTAGTAGCTACTACATTTTCCCTAATAGGAAATTTAGCTCCTTCTCTTGGAAAACTAGATACCTCTACAACTGCAACCTCTGAAGCATCTACCTTTAGCCCTCGAACAATGGCTTCATCATGTTGTAGTGTCTCTACAAAATTTTCTATCATAACTTCATTGTACTTTGTCAACCTCACTAAATAATCCAACCATCCTGAATTTCTAAAAATAGGAAAGACTAACCTATCTTCTAGTATCTGTTGGTAAGAAGAAGGTTCTTTGCGAATAATATATCCTCCCATGATGGTAAATTACTCTTTTCTATTTAAATTCTACAAATTCAGCTCACAAATTTAACCTCACCAATCCTTCCTAGACCTCACCAATTCTTCCAATCCTTCATGTTTTCTATACTTGAATTATTGAAATTTAACTACCAATTGCCAACTACTTATATTGTGTCTGTTACAACTTAAATTGGTCTTAGGTTATGGCTCAAAATTAGGATGATGAAAAAATCTTTGCAAAAAGGCAGAAAGGTATTTGGTGTTTTTGGTGGCAAAAATGAAAATGAAAACTTTGGAAATGTACTCTCCCCCCAACTAAATTCATTAAGTGACCTCACTTAATTGTACCTTACTATGTTGAAGGTTTAATTACATATGATGGATATAAGATAATGAGTATGAAGCATACATAGTTAAATTTGAATAAATTGAAAAATAATTACAATATATGTTAATTATGGCAAATTAGAATGTGTACCTGTCAATGTGAAATGAACTGAACTCGGCTTGTGTGAAGTTGATTAGGAGTGTCTGCAACATAATTATGATTTGATGCTTGCTTAATTACAATGGGTGATGGATGAAATGATAGGGTGGCACATGGTAATGAAGGCTATGGAATGTATGACTTATGGATATGAAATGATTTCCTAAATTTATGGAAATTTAGGAATGCATCATGGGATAGGATGAATGAAATGATATGACATACATCTAGCTACATGTATGGAGAAATATAATGTATGTGGATGACATGCAATTAAGTTGGAAAAAAAATTGAATTTGCTAGTTGGCACGTGTTGCAAGTACCTTCAACAATAGGTCCCTTTCGAACTATTTTGGCTTTTATTCATAAAGTTGTAGGTCCCTACTACACTGTGGAGTGTATTTGAAAATAATTGTTGATTGGATCACCTATGCATTGTGTGCATATGTAGGTGTTAAAAAATTATACCTAGCTAACCCTAGTAGATGAGCTATGTAGCTCATCTAATGAAGCATGTGTAGAATCTATAATGTGCCCCTATGTATCCTTTTTGTTTATTAGAATGTCTTCATTAGGATTACTACCTTTTTCATGATTGTTGGCTTGTTCAATTTCTTTATATGAAGCACCGTGTTGTCCATATTGTTGCATTAGAGGAATTAAAAAATCATCTTTTTGTGCTGGCTTCTTGTAAATTTTCAGTCTGTGACCATTGACCAATAGTGTAAATCTAACATCTACAGTTTGTAAGTTGATTACTCCATTTGGGAAAAATTTCTCTATTTCATATGGTCCTAACCACCTTTTTTGTAGCTTTCTTTTATAATCTTTATACCTTGAGTCATATAATAAAGCCCAATCACCTACACTGAACTCTTTTGTCTTTATATATTGATCATGCCATTTTATTCTCTGTTTTTGAATGATCTCTATGTGATGTATGACATCCGTTCTAATCTCATCCAGTCCATTTAAATTGTGTAGTCTTTCTTTTTGTGTTGTTGTCAAGTCTATAGCTAGTTCAACTATTGTCTTAATTATCTTGTATTCAAATTTAATGGGCAGAACTGTTGTTTTACCATACACCAACTCGTAGGGTGTAAAGCCTATTGTTGTCTTCCATGTTGTTCTATAGGCCTATACTACCTCAGGCAACCTGGATGCCCAATCTTTTTTATGAATCTGCACTATTTTGGTCAGGATGTTTTCAATCTACTTGTTTGTTACTTCCACCTACCCATTGGCTTGGGGGTGATAGGGTGTTGACTTCTTATGCTTTATTTCATACTCTTGAATTAATTTGGCAATCAACTTCGAAGTGAATTGTGGACCTTGATCTATCATAATTTCTCTTGGCACTCCATACCTTATGAATATGTCTTCATATAGGAATTTGGCTACACTACCATCTCTAGCAAATTGCAATGCTTTGACTTCAACCCACTTGGTTTGATAATTTGTGCAAACTAGGATATACTCCTTGTTATTGGATGTTGGTGCTATTAGGACAATGAAATCTAACCCCCATTTATCAAATGGTGCTAGTGCCAACTATGGTTGCAAAGACATCTCATCTATCTTAGTTGGCCTACCCATCCTCTAACATCTGTCACAACTCCTTGTATGTTTCATTGAATCCTTATGAAGAGTTGGCCAATAATAGCTAGTGGTGAGAATATTAAGTGTAGTCCTCTTTACTACAAAATGTCCCCCATAGGATTCATCATGGCAGGATTTGAGGATTTTACAGACCTCATCCTCTCTTATGCATCTCCTCATAATATTTTATGGACCTATATAAATCAAATAACGAACTACCCAGGAGTAGTGGAAACTTTTATGCATCAACTACCTCTTTTCTCTAGGGGAGAAATGAGGTGGTATTTGCCTTGCTACTAGCTAATTTGCAATATCAACAAAACAAGGTGTCTACAATGTTTGAGAAAATAGATGTTCATTTGGAAAAGAATCATCAACAACACCTACTAACTGAGTGGGTAATCTAGACAAAAAATCTACCACCACATTTTCCTTACCAAGTTTGTCCACTATGGTGATATCAAATTTTTGCAAAAATAACATCCATCTAACAAGTCTTCCACCAACCGTAGGTTTATTCATTAAATACATTATTGCAATGTGATAAATGTGAATAAGGATTGGATACCCTGTGATACAATTCCTAAACTTGTTAATTGCATAGACAATTACCAATATTTCTTTTTTTGTGACTATGTAGTTGAGTTTTTCCCCTTGTAAATTCTTGCTAATGTAGTATATGACATACTCCTTATTACCTTCTATCCAAGTACTGCTCCTATGAAAAATTCATAAGCATCTGTGTGTATGTGGAAAGGCAAGGTCCAATTTGGTCCTCTCAAGATAGGTGCTTTTGTTAGTGTTGCCATAAGTGCTTCAAAAGAGTGTTGGCATTCTATGGTCCATTCAAATTCTACATCCTTTGTGAGTAGAGAAAATAAGGTTGATGAATTTTTGCTAAAGTCCTGAATGAATCTTCTATAGTAGCCTACATGTCCTAGAAAACTCTTGACATCTCTTTGTTTTTGTGGCACATGGAGTGTGGATATTATTTTAATTTTATTGGGATCCACTTGAATCCCTTCACTTGAAACAAAATGTCCTAGCATGATCCCTTGGGTCATCATCATGAAACATTTCTCGTGACTTAGGGATGGGTTTTGTTCTTAACACCTCTTTAAAACTTTCTCTAGGTATTTGAGTGCTTCATCATAGGTTTCTCCATAGGTTGTGAAACCATCTATGTAGATTTCCATGGAGTCGTGCAAAATCAGAGAAAATGCTTAGCACTACGCTTTGAAAAGTGGCTAGATCATTACATAGTCTAAAGGGAAGAACAAAATAGGCATATGTTACCCATGGGCATGCAAATGTGGTTTTATCCTAGTCCTTTGGAGCTATTCTAATCTAGTTATAGCCACTAAATCCATCTAGAAAGGAGTACTTTTTACCTGCTAGGGAGTCAAGCACTTGATCAATGAAAGGTAGAGGAAAGTGGTATTTTCTAGTGGCTGTGTTTAATTCTCTAATCTACACATACTCTCCATTTCCCTCCTTTCTTGAGGACAATAACTAGAGGTGACAAATAGGGTAAATGAAGCATGCATGAAGTAATTTTGTAACTCAGTTTTGACTATATCTCTTATTGTAGGGTTCATCCTCCTTTAGGATTGTCTAATTGGTTTAAAACCATCATTTATATAGATCCTATGAATGCATAGGTCTGGATCAATTCCCTTTATGTCATGGTAGTCCCATGAAAATTTTGCTACGTGTTTCTGCAGCATAGTGGTTAGGGAAGTCTGCTACTCAATAGTTAATTCATTGTAACATTCGACATTCTACCTAACATAATTTATAAGGTCTTGAATGTTGATTGTACAGATGAAATGTCAAATACAACATTATTTGGGACACATTGTTATGGTAGTAAATAATGGAAAAGTTGAGATATTGATTTTGATGAATTGACAAGTATAATATTCTACAAAGGATCCTACAAACATGAAAAATAGTCTTGTTGTTGTGGGTTCCTACCACAGTTATTATGTATAATGTGTGCAATTAAATCATCCTCATCTTGGTTGTTCAATAGAGGGCTATATTCAATGGTCATGAGATTCTGTGGAGAATGTTGGTCATTTTCATCTAGGGTAGGCCATATGGTCTACTCTAAATTTTCATGAGGTTGGATTGGTCGATAAAGGACCAAATTCTTGGTCACAGTTCCATTTGAGATTTTCATGTTTCCAAACCTACAACCTATAAATTCATTAGTTGTTGCTAACCATTGTCTTCCTAGAATAGAGGGATAACCTACAAGGTCAGCTTTTGGCTGCAGTACTATAAAATCTACATGGTACTCCCATGAATCCAAAGCTATGACCAAGTCCTCAACGATGCCTTCAGGTTTCACCGTTGACCTATCTACCAACTGTAAAATAGTGGGTGTAGGTCTAAGGTTTACTAATTGCAATAGTTGCATTGTTTCCTTAGTCATCACATTAATTGTTATCCCCAAGTCAATCAAGGTATTTTTTATGAGAGTACCATTTATCTCAATTTCCACAATGTCCACAACTGGACTTTTAGGGTCTATATATTTAGGGACAATGATATTCCCTAACATGGTGTCAACAAGATTCCCTAAGACATGTACAATCTGAGGGTCCTTCCTTTTTATTCTAGGTCTTTTAAGACAAAGGTCTCTCACTATTTTTATGTAAATGGAAATGTCTTTGATGGCTTGTACGAGAGGTATCTTTATACACACATCCTGAAGTTTCCCTAATAGGTCAATTTTAGATTGGTTTTGATGTTTTTGAACAACTAAACATTCATGGAATGGAGGTTGTGGAGTTGAAGTGGTCTAGTTCACCTAATTTGACTTAGGTTCCATAGGTGGATTATCCAAGGCTTCCGGTAAGGGTTCATCTTTCAACTCAATGATTTGAGGGGATGAAGGCCCAACCAATGTTTTCCTTGAACTAAGGTGGACATCACTCACCTTTGGAACCTAAGGTGCAAATTGGGTTGGTAGTTGAGGTTCCCTTGGTGGCTGAAATGATGGGTTCATTGGATTGGGAATGATTAGATGTTGTTGTGGCTATAAGGGCTGCTTGTAATTTATATTCTATTTTTTCCATTGTTGGCCCTTTTTCCATTGATTTTTCCATTGGTTTTGCTTTGAACATTGGGGGTTGTAGTTATATCCTTGAAAATTTTGTTGTGGCCACATGGGTTGTTTTTGCTGGTTCCATTTTGGTTGGGGATTTGGCAATTGGTTTTATGTGTTTTCCCAAGGCTGAGGGTTTCAACTAGAAAAGTGTTGATTGATAATTGGAAATTGTGTATTGAAATTCAAATGATTTTGAGGCATAACTTGTCTTGGTTTCTATGTCCTCCTTTGTGCAATGTAGAAAAATTGTCCATATTCACCCTCTAGTCTTGAAAGTGTTTTCCCTAGTCTATCATTTGTGATACTTGCTACCCTTTTGCACTTACAATTAGCTTTTCTCTGTCTATAGTTAGGGATATTCAATGAGGATTACCTTTGCCTCTTCTTGATTTTCCTTTACATGTAGAGTGTCAATTAGGTAGCCAAATGGATTATGCTATCTTATTTAATGTTGGATAACAAGTTAATCAATTCAACTCTTGAGACTCCATTAGATGTCTTACTGATGGAACATATTCTGCCCCCCCTTTTCCTCTTTAATTGGTAAAGGTTATTGAATAGTTTCTACAAACTTTTCAAATTTCTTCAAAAGGTAATTGTGATATATCTCCTGACCCAATAAGATTAAGAGAATCCATGCAGTCATCATTGAATCCTCTTAGGAACACCAACTTCAGGAATTCTTCTAAAATTCTATTTTGTGGATTCTTTTTCAAGAAAAAATGGAACCTTTCTACATAGTCCTCCAATGGTTCATCTTCTTTCTGAGACATTCCAAAAATATCATCCATTCTTTTATCAAACCCTCTATAATAGTCCTGGTATTTTTCTAGGAACTTAGTCTTCATAATGTCCCAATTTGGAACAACATCTCTTCCTAGGCCCATAAACCATCCTAAGGAAACATCCTTCAAGGTTATTGGAAATAGCTTGAGTCTATGTGCATCAGTTGTGTAGTCATAACTCCTAAAAAAGACATTAAACTTGAACAAGAAGGTAGTTGCATTCTTGGTTACCAAAAAAATAAAAAATAGGCTACACTAAAGGAGCCACATTCTTGAAAACAACTACTCTATCCTATTTGGTGATTGGGCACTCAAAAGTGACATGTTCTGGTGGGTCATCCACCGCTGCATCAACCATGGTTTGGAAGTTCCCCTCTATATTTGTATTGGATGTT
>VDFB02075321.1:222826144-222854899 GCA_007258455.2 Sequoia sempervirens | reverse complement strand
CAGTAAATATAGACCAAAATAAACCTAGAATAACAATGCAGAAACCAAGGAGATATATGCTGACTTGCACCAAGAGCATTAGTGGATGATATCAGCATCATTTTAAAGTCATTCAGGTTTGCACCAAGAGTATTAGTGGATGATATCAGCATGAATTTAAAATCACTTATACCTGCAAGGTCCCATTGTGATCTTCTGATTCATATGCATAGCCTCAATTGGGACACATTTTACACAATCATCAATCACTTTCTCTAAAAATTTGCAGCTTTTGTTATGTGAATACCCTCAATTTCCTCTTTTGATGATAAAAAATCACTTTTTAAAGCTGAGACTGAGTTTGGGCTTCAACAAAGGAGCATCGTACAGTCATCCAGTGCCAATCTATCCTGGTAAAAGGCATTTTGCTTGAAATATGATATTATCAGTTCTAATGCATTGTTCATCATGTCTGATAAAATCTCTTAGAATTTCTTCTACTTCTAATTACTCGTTGAGAATTGCAATGTGTGAACTATCTTCAAGCCCTGGTTTGTGGAATCAGGATGATGGTAAGACACTGATATTCACTCTTGATATGGGTTCTTATTCCCCTTTCTTTTCTTGACATCATGAAGTTATAACTTGTTATTCTTGAGGGAATTTTAGGGAAGGATGACAGTGACAATGATGATAAATGATTTGTTTCATTTAAATTATTGTTCAAGATGTATTATGTGTGAGGTGGATATGAAATACATAGGAGTGGGCCCTTATTGCAGTCATTATCCCCAAATGGAATATATAGGCATGTACCCCCAGTGCTCAGCCTTGTACTACTAGACAATCACACAGGATGACACTCTCAAGGATGTGAGTTCACCATAATTGCAAAGGTCGCAATTAGAAAACATGAGGGATCAGGCCCTTACTAGAAGAGGGTTGTCTTTTCTACACTTTTGGTTCTGCAAGGCCAGCGGAATATCCCTAATGATTTGTATTATACAAATTTCCACAATTTGAATGATCTGCAGGTAAACTAAACCCTGTGTGCAGCATAAGCCATTTTTCTGTAACTAGGCAATCCATTCACTAATTTACCCTTTCAATAGCAGAGCAGAACAACAAAGCAGTAAGACAGGAATCATGCAAAGGTTCATCATAATGACAAATCTTGAGACATTCAAGGAATAATCAAATATAACTTCCCTAAAGCAGTTGCAGATTCACTTGAGAATAACTTAAAACAGGAAGTAAAAGAGTCTTTAAGATTGATCAATTTCTTATTAAAGCCTACCTCGGGACGCTGCCTCACCCTCCCCAATCCCCCGCCTCGGGTTCCAGGACGCCCCAAAAATTCGTGGGATAAAGCAAGGGGGGATCAGGGACCATCCCTTTGCCAAAACTCAAACGTCCTGGGTAAGGATTGGGATGGTTTATCCCTGTGCTGGGAGGATCTGGCTGATCAGGCCCGGGACGGCTGAGCCGGGTCTCCTCGACCGGTCCAGGGAACTGCCAGCCATCCCCGCTGTTAAAAGCCACTAAACATAAAAAAAAAAAAGCAAAAAGTTTGAAAAAAACGCTCTGCCTACGTGGCATGTGTGGGCCCTACTAGTTTGCACTCTTTTATGAATGAAAGAAGGCCTCTAAAACTTCATTATTTTCATTTTGTTTGTGTAAGGAGCCAAGGGTTTGAGAAGAAAAAAATTTGCAGCCATTGAAGGAGAAGGAGCAGCTGTTTGAAGGAGGAGAGGAGGTTGAAATAGTGTTGTTGGGAGTGTAAATCCATCAAAAAGGTATGCATTTTTTTTCACTATTCTTATTTTTTCATTTTTTTGCAAAATATGAAGTATACATAGTCTGATTTTTTTTATTTTTTTCATTTTCAGTCAAAACTTGCATTCTAAAAACAAAAAACATGAGCAACAGTGAGGGTGGGAGTGATAGTGAAGTTGAAATGCAAGTTAGAAGGCAAACTAGAGAGCAAATAACCCCTACCCAACACCATCATTCATCAACCAATACCAAAGCTATGAAGGACTATGCAAAACACCCAATAGACAAAAAAAAACCATTCCTTCAATTTGTGACAGCCATGGGTGAAAGACAAAAAAAATCAGGGGGGAGTAGGGTTTGGTTGTGCCATGTTTGTGAAAAGGAGTTTAGGGGCAGCTACACTAGAGTTAGGTCTCATTTTTTTGGGTGAGGTGGGCCATGGAGTTAGAGCGTTTCCTGCATTGACAGATGCACTATTTATAGAGTGCCAAACAATTCAAATGGAGTGTGATGGTGGGGTTCAAAGTGGGTCTCCTTCTTTCCCAAGTTCACAATCATCTATGCCTACTCCTACTCCTAGTCCTTCCACGGTTGGTAGTAGTGTTATCTTAAGAGGAAAGAGGAAGGTGATTGGTAGTGATAAGGCAGCCTCAGTTGAGTCCATGTTTCAAAACCAAGCACGAGAAACCTCTGAATCCTCCATTGCCAAATTCTTTTTCGCCAATGCCATTCCATTTCATGTGGCCCGTTCCTCTTATTTCAAACAAATGGTGAAAGACTTAGTCATTGTTGATCCTTCATTTGTACCCCCTAGAGATCATAAGCTACGCACCACCCTCCTAGACAAAGAGTACTCCAAAGTTAATGTGTTAATGGAGGAGATGAGGCAAACATGGATGAGGATGAGGTGCTCTATAGTGATGGATGGGTGGACTGATTGTAGACGTCGGCCATTCATCAATGTCATAGTCACATGCCCTGCTGGTTCTTATTTTCTTAGAGCCGTAGATTGTTTAGGGAGACGTAAGGATGCTGACTTCCAATTTTCCATTTTGAGAGATGCCATAGAGGAGGTTGGGGCTGCAAATGTGGTGCAGGTGATCACCGATTCAGCACGTGTGTGCAAATCGATTGGGTTGATGGTGGAGGGTACTTACAGGCACATATTTTGGACCCCATGTTGTGTTCATGCATTAAACAATGCATTGAAAGACATAGGGAAGATGGATTGGGTGAAGAAAACAGTGGCAGAAGCTAGAGAAATTCAGATGTTCATTTGCAACCACCACACCTCACTTGCTCTTTTCAGGACATTTTCAAAGGAGTTTCTCAAACCTGTTGATACAAGGTATGCAATTTACTTCATTTTGTTTCACTTTCAATTTGTATTCATAATCTGATTTTGTTTTAAATTTTCATTTTTTAATGAATCATTGAATTAATGAATGTAGATATGCCACATACTTCATCCTATTGGAGAGGATGGTTGAGGTGCATGAGCCTCTACAACTGATGATGGTCAATGCTGAGTGGACTAGATGGCCTAATGCAAGTTCTACTCAAGGAAAGAGCATCAAACAAAAGATCCTCGATGATGATTGGTGGGCCAATGTGAGGTAAGACATATTAGATGGCTGATTTTCATATTAAATTTCTGATTTTAATATTTTAATTTTATTGTCCAATGTTCCAACTTTTGAAGTTTCTAACATGTCAAATAACTTGTCAACTAATTATTTTGAACCTTTTGTTTGCATTTTGCAGATATATTTGCTCCTTTATCTCGCCCATTGTAGATGTCATTAGATATGCTGATACAGACTCTCCTAGTCTTGGAGAGATATATGAGACATTTGACACTATGCTTGGGAAGATTAGGCAAGTTATTTGGCAAAGGACCCCACTTTGGATTTATATGAGCAACACATTAGGCCCATTGTGATGCGGAGGTGGAATACAATGAACACCCCGCTGCATATGGCTGCCTTTGCTCTAAATCCAAAATGGTATGCACCAAGGGATGGTAGGGTGCCTCCATGTGATGATGCTAAGGTTTTAGATGGGTTCACACAGGCCATTGAAAAGATTTATCCACCCGAGCAAGCTTCACTACTTCGGTCACAATTCTAGACTTCTGCTAATCTTAATGGCCTCAAACTTGAGCTGTCCAATAGGTTGATGGTCAAGCATTAATTAAGTGGAACCTATTGGATGGTAGACCTATCATGGGAGAGATACACCGCAGTTGAAGATACTTGCCACTCGCCTTCTTGCACAAGTTGCTAGTTCCTCTGCTACAGAGAGGAATTGGTCCACATATAGCTTTATCCAATTCCGGGCCAAGAGGAATAAAATCCTACCCTCTGTGACTCCAGAGCTGGAGTGCAGCTTTGAAGTGGCTGTTCATAGTGCTCTTCGGCTTCAGGATCGACAGACGCCAGAGTATCGACAGACTCCAGCTCTACGGTGGGATATTGATCCCGAGGACGCGGCTCAGATAGATGAGGAGGAGACAGCTGAGGGCTTGGTTGGGGTCCCATTGGCTGAGGAGGAGCATTATGGTGGCAGTGACTCGGAGGATGACTCTGATTTTGATGCAGTTATGAGAGATGATTAGGGGCAGCAGTGCTCTTTGTTTATTTTGTAAATTTGTATTCATTATTGACATACGATATTGTATTTTGATTTTCATAGCAAACTAAAACTTTAAAACTATATGGCAGCAATGTAGCCTTTAAATTTTGGATATAAGTTTAAATTATAAATCTCTTGCAGGTTGCTCGATTTGTGCAATCAGATGTTAATTAAATGTACGACCGGCCGAGTATTGGCATAATGTTGAACACAAATGTTATATGTTAATGTTCTATAATGTGTATTATGCATGCCTTATTCATGTTATCTATTGAATATTTAAAATTTCCCTATATTTTTATATAGCCGTCCCCGGCCGTCCCTAATTTTGGCCTCAAAAATTGGAAACTTGGGGACTCGCCCGCCGTCCCCGTCCCGGAAACTTGGGGTAACCTTGGTCTTCACATATATTCATATGATCAAAGACGTCAACAATGGCAAGAAGCTTAAGACCAGAAACCATCTAAAACACCCAGTGTATTAATATGAAAAGCTTTTGCAATTCATTTAACACCATTTTTCTACCAGAATACAATAAATGAATAATGATCAATACAATGACTCAGGAATAATGACTGTTATCCCCCTGCACATGTCACTACTCCTGGAGAACTCATTCCTATTGAGTGGTATCAGCTTTATAATGCTGATCTAAAAACTTACTACAGCCAATGAACACCTACAACCTTTGACACAGACACAGCTTCGCACTAGAATAACAAAACAGGGGAAAAATCTGGATGCCAAGAAAGGAGCTACATTGTATAGCAGAAGGAAACAGTGCTCACCAATAGGTGATTGACAACTGTCATTTGCCATTTGCATCCCACACACCAAAAACACAAGGCCTGTGTCAGAACCCTGGTGGTTCTCTGAATCAAACACTGATTTGTTTTTGTGTTGTTTTTGCAATTTTCAATTTTTTGATGTTTTTGAAGGTTTTCACAGGCAAAATGGAAAAAAGCAATTTCTCTAGAAATTGCTTAAAAATTCATATAAAATTCATACAAGCTCAAAATGCATAGATTTTGCTCAGAAAGGGAAGGCGTTCCTTTATTTCATCTTTTCCAATACATACAATATAAAAAAATCTGAACATATAAGCATTATTTGGAAATTTATCAAATGAAACCTGGTTTTTAAGATGGCGGCTGCAGCTGGTAAAGAAGTGTACGGCCAGAATGATAGAAGACTTCTCTGAGCTCCAAATCCAACGCACAACCTCTGGTGACCAAGGCGTCCAAGAACCCCAAGTCAGAAACTGAGAAGGAAAGGCGTTTCTCTGGGAATGAAGAAGTACGGCCCTGCTGGTACGGCCTGTACAGCAGTATTAATGATAGTACGGATTCCTTGAGACTTGTGCCAAAACGCTGATGAATGGTAGTGAATGGAATCGCCCCAAAAAGAAGATGATTTCCTCTGTAAAACTCTGAACAAATGACTGATTAAGCTCAATCTGTGACTTCTGGATGAAATCACCAAGTGCAATCTTCAGCTGGTATCTCACAGCCTCAGTATGCCTGATCTCTGAAGAGGTTACGTTCTCCAGAAACGAAAGTCTGCCAGCAACCCTAGGGTTTGCAAACTCCAAAGCTCAGATGCTCAGTAGACAAAATTGAATAATAAACTTGATAGTTCAATTTTGCCTTGGGAAGAACAATATATTCTTCTTTGAAAAGTTCGACCTAATTCTCCAAAAATAATCATTTAAATTAATGATTTAATTCTCACTTTGGACTTAGGAGAATTTATTTAATTATTGGCGTCCCTTTTTAATGAGCAATAAATACTCATTAAATCACATTTTAATAATATAATATAAAGTATAATTAAATACTTTATAACTTAGCCAAATAATTAAATATTTTAATATTTCAATAAAGTGACTTTATAATAAAGTCAAATTATTAAATATTTAATAACTCAGTAATTACTCCTTGTTTCTCCGTCAAATCAACCATCTCACAACCGGGTCGAATTGGCTACTGAGCAAGTGCAACTGTGTGCCCCCTCGCCTGAAACAGCCTACCGAATTCCCAACTTTCAAAAAATAGAGTTCTCTCAAAAGACTCTTCGAAGACTACAAGGTCTAAAACCTCGACACACTCCAAACCTGGAGTCAAACCAACACCGAGCAACCCCAAAAGGATCCCTTCTAACACTCTCACGCCTCTAATGAGGATCGTAATGATAGGCTAATCCCTCGCTACCAAATGTACCACTCAGGGGATGGGGACATGACAAATCATTTCTCCCCGAAATTCATTGTTTGTCCTCAAGCAATCTCAACTCGATACGTGAAAATCAGCCTCGAATTCCCATGTAGCAATCCTAACCTGGGCAAATCTCTCCACTTGACCGATATTCTCGATCACACGCCCTAAGGTGTCTCTCTCTATTGCTGATGGCCTCGTGTGTACTAGTATCAGCCTCTTCATCATCAAGGGGTGGCAAAACCGAGGGAACAACATGTCGACCCAATGCCTCTTCAAAGGAAACGGAAATACATTATGGACTCACCGCAAGTCCAACTCATAAGCAACCTCGCCACTCGCTCCCACCAACGGACCATAGCATGTAGGTTTTAGTTTCTTCTCGCTTCCACTCTTCCGCAGAATCTGCACGAGCACGTGGCTGCAACATGAGGTACACCATATCACCCACCTCAAACTAAGGGCCAGTTTTCTCTCGACAGCATAATCGCTGGTGTTGATTCTCGCTCATTGATATTGTCTCTTGAGACCTCAAGTTCCTCATTTAATTTTGCATCATATCACCGACTCTGCGACTCTCGCTATCGCCTTCAAAAAATCAGTTCAGAGATTAAAGGCCAAGCACCCGTACAAAGCCATGAAGGGGGTCATCTGTATCGTCATATGGTGAGTCGAGTTATAACAATACTCGCACAAGTAAATCCATCTCACCCAAGCCCTCTGCTGACCAGCTATATAATTGCGCAAATACCCCTCCACCCACTTATTGACAATCTCTGTCTGTCCATCGGTCTGCGGATGGTAGCTGGTACTCGGTGTCAGCTCGGTCCCACAAAGTCTGAACAACTCCTGCCAAAAGTTGCTCATGAACCGACTGTCTGTATCGCTGACTATCGTCCAAGGCAATCCATGCAATCGGAAAACCTCTCTGAAGAACAACTCTGCAGTCTGCGATGCTGTGAAAGTAGTCGTAATCGGGAAAAAATGGGCGTACTTAGTCAACCGATCGACCACTACATAAATGCAATCTTTACCCTGGGCTTTCGGCAAACCCGTGATAAAGTCCATAGATAAACACCCCCACTTCCTGTCAGGTATCGGAAGTGGCTGGAGTAATCCAGCAGGATAAGTGTGCTCCTGCTTGTTCTGTTGGCACACAGAACACTCACGGACATACTGCAAAACATCAGTTTTCAGCCCTTTCCAAGTAAACCGTTCCCGAACCATTTTGTAAGTCTTGTAGTATCCAGGATGGCCCGCCATAGGAAGGTCGTGAAAGGCTCTCAAAACTGTAGTCCGTAACTCAGAGTCAGGAACCAAAAGAATCCGCCCCTTGTAAATGATCAAGTCATCTACAACTGTATACCTGTCGTCCTGCTCTGTCCTGTCAACGATGCTAGAAGCCCATGGGTTCTTAGCATACTCTGCAATGATCCGATGCCTCCAATCCTCTGTAATCTGTGCTAAGGCATTCAACTGGGGTCTGCGAGACAAGGCGTCAGCTACTATATTCTACTTCCCCTTAATGAAAGTAATGTCGAAGTCATATGACTGCAGTTTACTGACCCATTTCTGCTGCCTCTCGTTCAAGTCTCGCTGTCTAAGGAAATGTTTTAGGCTGTTATGATCTGTACGAACGCTGAATTTGCTGCCTACCAAGTACTGCCTAAACTTAGCCAATGCATGCATAATGGCTAACATCTCCTTGTCATAAATGCTATAAAATCTCTCAGGACCCCTGAGTTTCCTGCTCTCAAATGCAATCGGATGACGCTCCTGCATCAAAACGGCACCAATGCCCTCTCCTGAAGCATCACAGAATAAATCAAATGACTTCGAAAAGTCAGGCAATGCTAGCACCGGACATGAAGTCATGATCACCTTAAACCTGTCAAAGCACTCTTGCGCCTGTGGTGACCACTGAAAAGCCCCTTTCTTCGTCAAGTCAGTAAGGGGTGCGGCGTGACGTGAGAATCCGCTAACAAATCTCCTGTAGAATGCACACAACCCAATGAAACCTCTGAGCTGCGTAAGGTTCTCAGGTACCGGCCAGTCAACAATAGCTCGGACCTTTTCAGGGTCCATGCTCACTCCCTTGGCACTGATGATGTGCCCTAGATATAATAACTCCTCCATGCCAAGCTCACACTTGGATTCCTTAGCATAGAAAGACTCGTCTGCTAAGATACCCAAGACTGTATCCAAATGAGCCAGATGCTCATCCCATGACCTGCTATAAACCAAAATATCGTTGAAGAAGACTAGCACAAATCTCCTCAACTGAGCACTGAAAACCCTGTTCATAGTCAGTTGTGGTAGTGCATTGGTTAACCCGGCGGGTATAAATTCAAGAACCGGTGACCGAATGACACCGAAAGCGGGTTTTCTCAATATCCCCGCCCCTCATCCGTAGGACCGGATGGTACCGACCAAATCAATCTTCAGAAGAAGACTGCGCCATGCAACTCATCTATCGGCTCATCAATGCGTGGAATGGGATACCTGTTCTTGATGGTTCTTTTGTTGAGCTGCCTGTAATCGATGCACATCCGAAGTGATCCATCCTTCTTCTTCACCAAAACAACCGATGAAGCAAAAGGGGATTTGCTAGGTCTGATATGACCCATAGCCAACAACTCATTAATAGTCTTCTCTATCTCATCCTTGAGTCGTTTCGGATGTCGGTAGAGAGTGATCATCACGGGCTTTGCGCCCTCCTTCAACTCAATAATGTGCTCCGTACCCCTGTCTGGAGGTCTACCAGGTGGAATGTCACTAAACACTCTGGAGTGTTTAGTTCTCAAAATCTGTATGTCAGGGTGGTACTCACCCTTCTGTGGCTCCTGCTGGGCTGGCATCAACATGCACTCAGCCGCCCAGTCAACCATATCATGACGAATGAGCCTCTCCATCCGTCTGAATGAAACCATCCTAAGATTACTGTCCCGTATTGCCTTGATGACATGTGGTCTTCCGTCAACCTTAAATTTCATCTCCATATCCCGTAGGTTGAGCGTGAACTCACCCAAATCATGTAACCATGCCATCCCCAATACCACATCTGTATCACCCATATTAACAACATAGAATTCAGTCTTGAATTCATAGTTGTTCAATCTCATCGGAAGATCAGTAATCTTTCTGTCGCACCTGAGAGTATATCCGTCAGCCACCTTAACTCGGATACCCTCGAAAGCCTCTGTCTGGATACCACGCCTCTCCACTAGACGTGCATCAATAAAATTATGTGTCGCACCCGTATCCAACAAAGTAATCACCTTCTGACCTGCTAAGAGCCCACGGAGTCGAAATGAACCATCTCTCTGAAGACTAGTCAAATGGGCTTCCTGTAGCTTCCTTCCACCTTCATGTTCATTCTCATTTTCGGACTTCTCATCATCTGAAGGCTCGGAATCAGCTTGCTGGTCTGACAGATCAGATTGCTCTTCGCCCTCATAATACCACTCCATTTGGTTATTTTTGACTTTCGGACGAAGTGGGCATATGTGTTTTTCATCATAGGGTGCCTTGCACCAAAAACACAACTTTTTCTTGCGTAATTCATTCAATGTTTCTCTGTCAAACGGTGGTGCATTCTGTCTCTTTGGATCCTGTTGATCCTTCCTCCTGTCAAAGGGTCTATTTCTGTCATTGTTTCTATCGAAAGGCCTGTTGGGTCTCGTGTATGGCGTGGACCCTGAATTGAACTTGCTGCGAGGTGCGGAAAGTTCCATGCTGCGTGCCTTCCGCATGGCCTCCTGAAGTGTGGGAGGGTCAAAAGCCTTGACCCAACCTCTCATGGGTTCTGTCAAACCCTCAACAAATAATATAATGAGTCTCCTCTCTGAAATGCCAGTCACCATGACTGCCACTCTCTGAAACTCGCAAATGTATGCTTCCAGACTACCAGTCTGTCTGAGTTGAGCCAACTCTCTGAAATACAACTCTGGATCCTTCCTATCAAATCTTTCTATCAATTTGCTCGTGAACTCTTGATAGGTATTAACCGCATGATGGCCTAATGTGTACATGCCGTGGTGCCACCAATCATGCGCCACTCCGTCCAGATGTAAAGTGGCAAATTTAATTGCCTCATCCTCCTGCATAGGCCTAAGTGACAGATAGTTGTCCAATTTCTGGACCCAAGACCTGGCTGATGTCTTCTCTGACCCATCAAAATATGGCAGCATAATCTTGCTCACTGCATACTGCAAGTCTCTATTCACCTGTGGCTGCTGCTGCTGCTGCTGTGGGGGTCTACGATCAAATCTACCTCCTCCTCTGGGTTTATAGACATCTATAAACTCATGAAATGTAAGTGCCTGCCGGATCTCAGGCGCTAATGACATGTACTCACCATGGAATCTCGTCAAGTCTGCCACTGACATGCCGTTCTGTGGCTGGAAGTCCTGATGATGCACCTGATGCTCTGCCCCTGGAGTCTGTGGTGGAGTATCTTTGGGTAAGAAAGTAGGCTGGCCTGGCCTACGCTCCTGATAGATCGGTAACGGCTGCCTAGGAGCTGATGCCAATGGCTGATCCACTGGAGTGGTCCCATTGCCCTGGCCCACCCCAGATGCGAAATGAGCCGTAGGGCGAGACCGCCTTAATAGTAATTTTATCAACTACATCATATCCATCATGTTGTCGTGTCTCCGTCTAAACTCCTCATCAGTAATGTCACCCTCTGCATGTGCCTTCCCTGGATCTCTGCGAGTCTCTGAGGAAGTCTCACGATCTGCCATTAGGGTTGCAACACTGTTTTCACTACCGTCTGAACTGGATCTGTGAAAACCAAGCACTCCCGATACTGTCTGACCTTCTGGAATCGGAGGACCTGTCCAGTCTTCGTCTTTGCCTGTCCCTACACCTCTGGTATACTGAATAATGTCTTGGTTCATAAAAGGCAACCCAGAAATGCACTGTATTCTGAATAATCACTGAAAAAGCACAGGATGGCAGGAGATCTGTGCTCTGATACCACTGTCGGAACCCTGGTGGTTCTCTGAATCAAACACTGATTTGTTTTTGTGTTGTTTTTGCAATTTTCGATTTTTTGATGTTTTTGAAGGTTTTCACAGGCAAAATGGAAAAATGCGATTTCTCTAGAAATTGCTTAAAAATTCATATAAAATTCATACAAGCTCAAAATGCATAGATTTTGCTCAGGAAGGGAAGGCGTTCCTTTATTTCATCTTTTCCAATACATACAATATAAAAAATCTGAACATATAAGCATTATTTGGAAATTTATCAAATGAAACCTGGTTTTTAAGATGGCGGCTGCAGCTGGTAAAGAAGTGTACGGCCAAAATGATAGAAGACTTCTCTGAGCTCCAAATCCAACGCACAACCTCTGGTGACCAGGGCGTCCAAGAACCCCAAGTCAGAAACTGAGAAGGAAAGGCGTTTCTCTGGGAATGAAGAAGTACGGCCCTGCTGGTACGGCCTGTACAGCAGTATTAATGATAGTACGGATTCCTTGAGACTTGCCAAAACGCCGATTAAACGGTGAAATGAATCGCCCCAAAAGAAGATGATTCCAAAACTCTCGAACAAATGACCGATTAAGCTCAATCTGACTTCGATGAAATCACCAAGTGCAACCACCGGTATCTCACAGCCTCAGTATGCCTGATCTCTGAAGAGGCTACGTTCTCCAGAAACGATGTTTGCCAGAAACCCTAGGGTTTGCAAACTCCAAAGCTCAGATGCTCAGAAGACAAAATTGAATAATAAACTTGATAGTTCGATTTTGCCTTGGGAAGAACAATATATTCTTCTTTGAAAAGTTCGACCTAATTCTCCAAAAATAATCATTTAAATTAATGATTTAATTCTCACTTTGGACTTAGGAGAATTTATTTAATTATTGGCGTCCCTTTTTAATGAGCAATAAATACTCATTAAATCACATTTTAATAATATAATATAAAGTATAATTAAATACTTTATAACTTAGCCAAATAATTAAATATTTTAATATTTCAATAAAGTGACTTTATAATAAAGTCAAATTATTAAATATTTAATAACCCATTAATTACTCCTTATTTCTCCGTCAAATCAACCATCCAATAACCTGGCCTAATCTCGAGCCGATAAAGTGCACCCGTGCCCTCGGCCTCAAATAGCAAATTTTCCTACCGGGACGTAACTTCTTCTAAAATAGAAAGTTCTCTAAAAGACTCTTCAAGACTCTGCCAAGGCCCAAACCTCACACAATCGCAACCTGAGCTAACCAACACCGGAAAGAACCGCCAAAAGGATCCTCCGAACACTCACGCCCCACGGTGTGATCAAATGATAGGCTAACTCAAATTGCGGCCGACTAGATGGGGCATTACGATGTACCGCCATATACCGAGGGAAGCACAATCCACGCCCTTTACTCATCAAAAGATGGTAACCATATATGATACCAAAGTAGAGGCAAAGCCCACAGATCACCCAGTGTATCTCCTTGTGCCAGCAGCAATGGCCCTCAGATGCTGGGCCACCTTATTCTTCTTGGAAATGGAGACAATGGGATGCATTAGCAACAAGCAGCTTCAAACATTGAAGCATCTCTCCTTGATTAACATTCAAATGATTCAATTCCTCCTGGATATCCTTGACATGCTCTGTGAAATGCCAGTATTTCCTTAGGTCCTCATGTGATAAGTTGCTTATGGGCCTCACTTCCTCTAGCATTTCCCTCACTTCATATTCCGCTGCAATGCTTCCCCTAATCTTTGGTGGTGGCAGTGATGAAGAAGAAGCCATTTCCTCTTTCTAACAACCACCTTCCTCTCAAAATGACAAAAGCAATGAATGTAGGAAGGCATTTGATGTTAATCGTACTTATAGAATCCTTCTCTTAGGCATGTCATTTTACTTGCCCATTGAAATATCCCACCCCTGATAGGATATTTATTTCCTGATTTTGTCTGATATTTTTCAGTTTGGCATACCAGACATTTTATCAAACAGTTTGCAAGCAAACTCACAATGATTTATTTCAGAAGTATATTTCAGAATTTGATATTTTCAATGCATTAACTACAACTGACTTCAACATGGAATGGCTTTTCAGAACTGATATTCAATGATACATCTTCATTTCTCACATACTAGACTGACATACCAAGGTACTGATGCAAAGATAAATTACTGTTTGCATACAGATAAAGTACTAATCAAGAGGCTGATTTTCATGTCTGTGCTCAGAAATGAGTTACAGCAGAAAATAAAATTGCATACAGTAGTAATCTGAGCATACACAGTCTTCCAGAAAATATTATAACAGCAATACATCATCAGCAGTACATATTTCTATCTGCAATATAACAAAATCAGATTTATGAATCTCAGATTTACATTTCATAAATACCATTTGTTGACTGTTCAATTGCCTGGTTGGTATATATCTGAAATCCACGCCCAGCAGAGACTGTTAGCAGCAATATGGAGTGAAGGTAACAGAAGCTACAGTCACCCAACCTCATAAATCACGCCCAGCATTGAAACAGCAACCACATAACTCAGAAATAACCTCACGTGCAGCTATAACCAGTCCCCATTCTCATGCATACATAAACTTCTCATCCTCAACATACACGCAGGACTGGGCCCACACCTAGACCGGATGCCTTCAGCATAAGCATCAACCATACAAAAGCCACAAACAGGTCAATCAGCTAATGAACGAATAATGATATTTTAAACCCTTATAGGATGAACAATCTTCATGCCCAACTTCTGAATATGAAACTCTGAAACTTGAATGCCTCTGAGTATGGCGCCCAAGAACATGAAGCAATTCAATCTTCGATCCCTTGCCTAGTAAACACTTGATAATTTCTTCAAACCCTAATTTTGAATCTCTTATGTAAATCGATGAAGCTCAAATGTGACTCCTGAATGCAGCCACTGAAGAGCAAACCTTGGGTGGTATTTCACAACTGTAGAATGCTTGATCTGAAAGAGTTAACATTCTCAAACATTGATTTTTCTTCCAGAAACCCTGGTTCTTCCTCACAGCCAAAATGCTCATAAAATTGATTAAGTGTATGAATGAATAATCAAATGCTTTTTGAGTGCCTTTTATACTTCTCCTAAAAAGCACGATTTCATTCTTGGCTTTTTAAACATTAAAATACATTAAAATATTTACTTTTGTTGCCAAGTGTTATGATCTCCAAGTGGGCACCCCTTTCAATGAAATAATATAATTGACCTTGTGTTATTAAAATATGTCATATATTATAAGGTCAAATAAACTATTAATGATATCCACTTTATTATTTAGTTATTATTAAAGTAATCACTTTAATAATAATAAACATACCATATCTCCATAAATACCCAACACCAATTAACTCTATCAACGCCACGAGGAACCCCACCACTCAAACTGCTCATCTGGATGCCTTACTATAAATAGTAAGGTTGGACACCAATGTCCAAGGCACTGACTGAAAATAGCAAGTGTATATAAACGGAGCCTGTAACACCTCCAGAAGGCAAATCTTGAATATCACTAGACTCCAAAGAAGAAAACTCTCAAAACAAGGCCCTCTGAACACCCACATTAGCCTACGAGGACCCATTGATAGGCTAATCAGTCAAACTCTAATGCGAGCTAAAAAGGGGACATTACACCCATCAACCATCAAATCCACCAATCCTGGAAATCAAAGTTGTCATCCAAAACCAAGGTTGTGGCATGCCACCTTTCCTTTTCCTTGTTCAACACTCCTAGATGGCTAAAACTGCATGGCTAGGTGCTTAGTCACATACCTTGACATGTCCAGACCATCGGTTCACCAAGTGCATGCACAACAAACACACCTATTTACAAGATTTAAAAGATAATCAATAATATACATAATCAACATTTATGTTTACCATGCCTTTGCAAGGCATGAGACACACTACACCTAGAGAAGAAAAAACAAGGGCACAAAGAACAAGAAGAATAAAGAATTAAAGCAAGCTGCAAAAATTGGGTTCAAAACTTCAAACACCCAGGGCCACCTCAGCTAAAACTAGCCACCCAAGTATCTCCCTCATCATCTAATGAGAACACCATGTTTTTTAGTTTGCTTACATCATCAACTGTGGTGTCCACTGACCATCTCCAAGAGATGTCAACCCTTTCAGGTATAACTCCACTTTAGATCTCAAAGAAGTCACTCCTTCCAAAACATTATGAATATCTTGTGCGCTGGGAAGGTCACTCTCTATTATCTTCTTGCTGAAGGCATCCACAAGGCTATTAATGTCACTTTTCCAACTATCCTTGCTTCCAGTTTCATTATTTGCATTCCAAGGAGATGGCAGTCCTAATTTGATCATACCACTGGATATTTCAAGTTTTCCTTTTATAAAATTTCCCATGTGGCCTTGTATCCAAAAAAGGAAAAAACAAAATCCCATGTGAGCTATGTGCGAATCAGCCTACTCAACATGTTACACATATTTTCAAAGGCCACCTTGTTTCTTTAACTCTTCAGCTTGAAAGCTCTTTGGATTGGAAGTTGTCATCTAACTATTTCACCTTATTTTCCAAATGAAATATCTTGGCAGATTGAAGAGCCCATTTGCTTTTGATGATTCCAATGTTATCATTTGTTACCTTTAGCTTGTTCTTCACCCTCCTAACAACCGAAGCCATTCAGTGTTAACAAAGACTAATATGAGTGTTTTTCAACAAGCATCTAATATGAATTCGATTTATCCATTTTTCAAATTTTGATCATCATCAGAAATTCAAATAACTTATTTGATGGTTTTATTTTTTAAGAACAGTTTGGTTAAATATAAATGATGATGATGCATGAATGCAATCATCATTTATATCTGACCGAAGCTATCTTAAATCAACAAGACATTACAATGAAGCTCTCAAATCTAGCAAGAGACAAGATTCTTAGTTGTTTTTGTCCAAATGTATTGTTTAATGGCATTGCACTCCTACAAAGAACATTGCTATTTAAAAAATGTGGAGATATTATCCAAACTTTTCAACCAAAGTTATTGTGAAATTAATAATAGTGAGAATTGATTTAATCAAGAGCCGATATACTAAACCATTATCTTATAGGTCAAATATCAATCATTAAGACAACAATCATTCAAATATCAATCACTAAGACATTGATAAGCAATTGAAAGAATTCAAAAATCAAATTGAAGAATATATATATATATATATATTAGAAATTAAGCTATTGCAACCATTTTTGGAATCAATGTGAAATGTTTGATAGGGAGATGCAGCAGTACTAGTTCCCTCATCAAGTATGCCAACCCCAAGATGGATGTGCCAATACTTGGGGCCAAGGGGCTGAATGACTCGAAGGCTCATTTTGTGCCCTTGGGCTTGATTGAGAAGGACAAGCTCCCGGTGTCCTATCATGCTTTCCCACCAAATTCCTAATATGGTTGGCTATTTGAAATAAGCTATGAAAAAGATACAAATGAATTTAGGATATTTTGATTTCAATAGAGATTATTTGTATATGATCATAGATCCTTGATATTAATGCTTGATGTTAATTAATTAAGATTTTCTCTAAATTGTATTGGAATTGTGTAATTCTATTTGTAAATAAATTGCATTTGTTGCAATTGTTATTTTTTTGGGGCAGAATTAGGTATATCCCCAAAAGGGGACACTACAATGAAGCTCTCAAATCTGGCAAGAGACAAGATTCTTAGTTGTTTTTGTCCAAATGTATTGTTTTAACGGCATTGCATTCCTACAAAGAACATTGCTATTTAAAAAATGTGGAGATATTATCCAAACTTTTCAACCAAAGTTAGTGTGAAATTAATAATAGGGAGAATTGATTTAAAAGAGCTGATATACTAAACCATTATCTTATAGGAATCTTATTCTTTTAGTTACCGTCTACAAAAGTCTACTTGAATCCATGTGAAGAAATCAATTGTGAAGGTTAGATTAAAGGTCTCTAACAAATGTAATGGTTTTTGCCAACCCATCAACAGTTGATCATGAAATTGGCTATTTGGTTTCATCATGTGTAATAATTCTCACCTTATGAGGTTCGACCATGTCCGTAGCCTACAATTAGAAGTTTTGCGTTGAAATTTATATTCCCTCATGTTTGATGGGAAGAATTCTACACATACAAGTTTCTTGTGATGTCCCCTTTTTCGGCATGATTATGTTTGATGGTGGTTAGCCTATTTCTCAGACTCTCGTAGGCTAACAGGTTGGGTTAGAGGGTCAGTGGTACTTTCTGGAGAGTTGATCGTTCTGGTTTTCAGAGCCCGGTGACTGGTTCACAACAGGCGTTGGCAGTGCAGGAGTCGATAGCTTCTGACGGCACAGGATTATATGGTGTTTTGAGTGAGTTATGGGGTTTTAAGTGATTTAAATATTAATTGATTTAATATTTAATTATAAAGTCAAATTGACTTTATATTTTTAAATCACTTAAATATTCTTTTAAAAAGTGATTTAATATCTTAAATCACTTAAATGAATAAGTGTGCCAAGTATTTAATTCATAAACTATTGAAATGGATTAAATGTTATTTTTTAAAAGATTTTAATATTCCAAAAGTGGCGTACTTTCTTGGAATGCGTGCCTTTGCATAAAAGGGCATTTCTGGCAATAGAAACTCATCTTTGACAATTTCACTTTGCCTTGTGCTATTTTCTCCTGTGCATTCTCCTGTGACCAGTGTTTGAACATTTTGTCCATTGAGAAACGATAACTCTTCAGTGTTGAGTGCTTTTGAGGCTGTGAAAGATCAGCTGAATCAGTACAGTTGAGAGCTTCACACAGAGGCTCTACAGATACAGACAGAGGTTTTATATATTCAGATTTCTTTTTGTTTGCAAATAAATGAGGGTTTCTTCATCATGAGGCGTCCTCTTCAGCATCTCTTCAGTTATCATCTTTGTTTCTTCAACAGTTGACTTGGCCGTACATTTTGCCTTGGGTTTTGTGCTTCTCTGGAAAAGGCGTGTGAAGGGAACTTGATAAAACGCCTCCCTTTTGTGTGGTTTTTGTCTTCTATCATTGGCGCCTAGCAATTTCAGAGGATTGTATCCAGTTTCGAGACAGGAGAAACCACATCTAGAGATTTGGCGTGCTTATATGCTTGATTTCACCATTTTCGACTGTCAATCTGGCAAATTCTTTAATTAAAATATCTGGAGCTATTATGGTATGTGTATCACTTGCGTTCTATTTGTCTCAATAAAATAATGCAATCTACACTCTCTTTCTGAAGCAAATAGTATTAATTTTCATTTTATGAGCAATTATGATGTGCGCCCCTTCTCTTCTGTCTATCAAACATTTTCTAAAAAATTAAATAACACATAAAGACTTAAGAAAAATAAGGGTTTTGAGTTGAGAGCCAGCAGGGCTCATCACATTTCTTGTTCAAACTAATCCCGAATTCCCATCCTAGAACCATAAGGAGACCAAAGCTCTCTCTCTCTTCTTATGAACCAACCCTAACAAGGGCAAAGGTGAAGATTATGTTCATTTTAAAAATTGAAAGTTTGACCAAATTCCTCTTAAAAATATTTTCCAAGGGTAAAACCTATAGTATTCCACATTTATGAAGAAGTGGGTAGAAAAGAGTTATCTGCCACTACAAATGTTGGACAATAACTTTAATATGAGAACCACTTAGTCCAAAGCACAAATGAACTTTGCTTTGCTGATACAAGTTATACAAAAGGATAAGTCTAGCAATTTTGAGGAGCCGGTAGAACAAAGAGAATCGGTCACAAATGGATGCCATTGAAAGAAATGACACATGGGATTTATTAAGCTACCCCATAGAAATTATGTGATAGATACAAGGTGGATATTTAAAATCGGGTACAAATCAATTGTTACATTGAATAAGCATAAAGCGGGGTTCGATTCCCAAAGTTTTACTGGGCTGGGGAATATACACACAAGGAGACATTTGTACCTATAATGAAATAATTTGCACAAGAGAAGAGTATAATAGGAAATATCAAATATGCAGTGAATACTTGATAATAATAAACCACTTTAGGGGGGTAACCTCCAAAAGTAAGCCACTTTGGGGAAGCTATCTCCAATACCATTCAATAGGAACACGATATAAAACATGATAATAAAAAACTAACCACTAGCCCCTATAAACTAGGTTACTGAATTGTTCCTCTACAAGCAACATTTCCAAAAAAGAAATCGTTTCAGAAACGGATTCAAATACAAATCCCCCAGGAATTGATTAGGAATTGACATTCCACCTATGGGTTCGATTCGGACTTCACGAAAGCGAATCCAGACGTTTTTCCCGATGACATGGCAATTTGATGACGTTTTTTGACCATTTTTCCATCCGCGTTTTACTTTTTCATCTATTGTCACGATTTTTAGGGCAAAAATGTATGACAAAAATGTGGATTTCGCGTGTTAGTTTGCATTTGTTTTGTGATTTATTTTGCTTTGGCCTTCACCACCCATGACTGCAAAAACAGTAAACTCAAGCCCACGACTTTGAGGAAACAGAAAAATGCGACTGGAGGAGCTCACACGACACACAAGCGACAAGAAAAACACGAGGGCACAGAGAAACTACGACCTCACATAGGTGACAGAGAAACGCACGGGGAGAAAAAATGGCGCACGGCAGGGAAGAGGTAGGGTTTTTACTTTTATTTTTTATTTTTTTTTAAAACGAAAAACTATACATAAATTTATATACATTAACTCTTAAAAACGAAAAAACTATACTATACATTATAAATTTATAGTTTTTAAAAATGAAAAACTATACATTTTTTGAAAACGAAAAATGCCTCATAGTTATTATGTGTTATATATACCTATATCTGACAAAAAATACAAAATACTTTTACTTATAATTTAACTCTTATATAATTAAATTATTAATAAATAATAATATATATAATTCTTAAAATATAATATTCATATATTATTATATTATAATTATATGATTTAAAAAATCTAAATTATTTTATTGTTTAGAATCTTAGATTTGCACAGTTTAGATTTATAAAATTTAAAATTAAAAAATATATAATTTATACAATTTAAGATTTTAAAAAAATTATAATTTATACAATTTAGATCTAAAAAATTTATAATTTATTGTTTAGATTTATATATTATCTTAACAATTTTTAAATTTGAAATTTCTAATTGTAGGTTTGCATGTAGAGATTGTTTCTACTTTCTAAATATCATGGCAGATAGTTCAGCTTCCGTCAGCAATACTAATCCCTCATTCAATATCGACCCGGCTTCACCCTAATGGAGACATGTAGAAATAGTAGAGCAAGTTCCAGGTGGGGGGACGTGTTTGGATATGCCCCGGGTGTGAAAAGAAATACACTAGTTCCTACAACCAGGTGAAAGCGCATTTGTGTTCAATTACTAGGAAGGGAATTAGACCATGTCCAAGAAAAAATAAAATACCTATACCACCTCACAAAATAGCAGAATATATTGCAAAGCAAGAGGAAGCAGATGCAAGGGTTCAAAATAGAATGGGGCAACCATTGAGTACAGGAAGGGGCTCAAAGAAGACACCCACTTCATCTCACACACATAGTGGTCGCCTTGACATTGTAGTAGAAAGCCATCCCTTTTTGAGAATAAATGAAGTTGATTGGAGAAGGCATTTAATAATGATGCAAGAGAGCTTGCTAACCAAGCCCTGGAAGATGCCTCTATGCAAATGGTATCTCTTTCAATGTTGTTTGATCACCTTATTGGCAAGACATGATAAGAAAGGCAAATGAAGCTCCAAAAGGGAACACAAGCCCAAGATATGAGAAGGTGTGTACCACTATACTGTCAAAGAAATTCAAACATATAGAAAATGCATTAGCTCCCATCAAGGCCTCATGGAAAGAAATAGGTGTGTCTATTATATCCAATGGATAGAAGGATGCAAGAAATAGACCATTAATTAATGTGATTGTAGTGTGCCCTAAAGGGGCAATGTTTCTAAAAGCTGTGGATTGTGAGGGGCAAGTAAAGGATGCACAATTTATTGTTGACATCCATATACAGTGCATTAACGAAGTGGGACCCCAAAATGTTGTCCAAGTTATAACAGACAATGCAAAGATGTAATGTCCCCTTTTTAGCATGATCTTGTTTTTTGATGGTTTAGCTTATTCATGTTCCTTCTTGGCAGTAATTAGGGTGTTTTCTCCTTCAGAGCTCAGCGTGGGTTCAGTTTGGCCTTCATTAGACTCAGTTCTTCATACTTACTATTTATAGTAAGTCACCATTTCAGGAGAGCCAAGGCTACTATATTTAGTAAGGCACCTGGACAAGTCTCAAATGCAATGTTGACCTCTTAATCAATTGGATGGGGTAAAATATAAAATGTTTAATGATTACTTATCATTAAAGTTAAACTATAAAGTTAAAAAGTGTACTTTATTTCCAATGAGGCCATGACCCTCAATTAAAATCACTTAAAGTACATTCATTTTATATTATTGTTTTGGGCATCCAAGTTTGGAGATATTATAAAGTTTTTATCAAAAACATAAAAGTGGATTTCAAAAGCAATTCAAATGCAATTAAGAGGTCGACCTCCTTGAGGAGATTATAAAAAGGCATCAAGTGGAATTTATTTCACTATGCTTTGAAGATTAAAAACTTGTGTCTTTGGAGTTCGTGCTTGTACAAGAAGCCAGCTAGGGTTTCTGCCATTTCCAACATTGGAGAACAAAAAATCTTCAGTGTTTGTGCAATTTTAAGGCTGTGAGAGATTCGCTGAATTATTGCCTAATTGTGGACTTCATTCAGGGGCTTAATCTATGCTTATTGGAGAATTTTTATCGAGGGTTTGAGCAGATTGCATTTAGAAGGATAATCAATTGAAGCTGCATTTAATTCTGGGCTTGGCACACTTACCAAGAAGTAGTACAGCTATTGATTTTAGCCAAGCCGTACCATTTCCAACAAGGGCGTGTTCTTCCTAGAGCAAAACGCCTAGGGTTTTCATCTTTCCTCATCATCATCGCTGGCGCCAAGATCAAAGAAGGCCTTTTGTGTGGTTTTCAAGTTGGAGAAATCAATTCTACAGGCAAGCCGTACTTTTTACCAGTTGCTGCAATAAATTTCTGAATTTCATGAGGCTGCCTTATGTTGACTTTCAGGTATGCTAAGTTGAAGAATAAGCATTGTATATCTTTTATATTCAAGAAATAAAATTGCAGCTCCTTTATTGTTCCAGTTGTTGCCTCAATTATCTGTTTAATCTTTTATGCATATTTCTTGCTTGGCACTATTTTGAAAAAATACATAAAAATTGCAAACCTTCAAAAACAAAACAATATTGCATCATTCACATATCTATTTGCAAGGGTTAGAGACGGTAAGTCTCTTACAGTGGTATCAGAGCAGTCTCTTGCCATCCTGTTGGGGTTTATTTTAAAAAATATTGAGCTCACACAGTTGATATTTGAGTGACCAGCACTCGTCAATTTCCAGTTCAGTATGGGTTGGTATAGTATTGTAGGGAAATCTAGAGATGAAATTGAACGGGATGCCATCAAGCTCAGGGGAAGTTATAAACGTAAAGCCCCTCGGCTCCTTAGGGATATCAAAGTATGCCTGATGATTTCAAAGCACGGTACTCACTTAATGATTATCTAACCTTTGTTGCCACTTTGCATCCTGAACATATTGGATTGGTAGAATATTTCAAGAGAATGTATAAGGAAAAAATTAATAAAGTTTTGGTTGAATTCGTTGATGACGCTGCAGATAGGAATGATAACAATTCTGATTTTGATGATAGCGGTCCTTTGCTTGAACATAGTGATGATTTAGAAGTCATGGTAAGTGCAGAGAATGTTGTGGGAGAACCTTTGAATGTTGGCATGCATGTTATAGGTGTCAAACATGAAGATAGCATGGAAAATATGACCCATAACAATTCTGATTTTCATGATAGCAGTAAGGAATCTTTGCATCAGCATGAGACAATAGTGATTTCACAGGTGGATGTTGTTTCTACAGAGTTGTCACATGTTGGTACTCAAGATTTCAGTACAAATGATGCAATTTATGATGAAGATTCATGCCCTTGTGAGTTTGATTTCCCATATCAGACCTTAGAAAACAAAACAGAAAATTTATTTATTGGCAATGAATCCCAGGATCATGCTTTGGACGGACATGCAATGACTTTGGCAGCATAAGTGTGTGAAGAAATTATCATAACAGCAGCTTCTACCTTGCCATTCGAGCCATCCTATGAGGTACATAGCAACTGTACCTTAGTTGTTGATGTGTGCACAGTTGATAGCACACATGATGCTGCTTATCATGAGGTGAGTGATGTCAATTCAGCCTCATATCCTCATATCACAATGCAGATTTTGAGTCAGAGAACTTGCACAAGAGTGATAAGTTACAGAGTGACCATCATTTAGTTGGGCATGATTTTATTCAGTACTCCAAGGGTTTTGAGGTAGTTGATTGGGATCAGCTTAGAGGTATGGTCCAGTTTGTGACCAACCCTTTGTTCAAGGCGGATCCTACATTGTCATATGACAATCCGCTCTTTGAAATAGATGTCAATCACTCTCTTGACCCTAGTCCTAAGATGAGCATTGATCATAGTGTTTGGGATCCTTCTAGTGCATTAGGATTTCAAACAAGGCTCGCAAAGGAGTTTTCTTAGGTGTACATATTGAGGAGTGCGTACAGTTTTACATTCGATCCTTATGTACATGATCCATTTTAGATGCACAGTTCAATTGCACACGTGCTTGACAGTGTTTATGACAGCTTGTCTTGTGCGGATTTTGGGAG
Source organism: Sequoia sempervirens (assembly GCA_007258455.2). Classification (NCBI taxonomy): domain Eukaryota; kingdom Viridiplantae; phylum Streptophyta; class Pinopsida; order Cupressales; family Cupressaceae; genus Sequoia; species Sequoia sempervirens. Next base: position 222,830,481 of record VDFB02075321.1, on the reverse strand, counting down.
AAAACTTTGTCAGTGTTCAGAGTTGCTTCCCTTTGAGGTTATCACTCCTGCAACACCTGCTATTGGGATTGATTTTGTTCGGCAAATACTGTCAGTTATACTGGTGTTGGTGTTATGGGAGCTAGTTGGTGATATCTAGGACATTACACAGTTCTACCCTTGGGATCCGACTGGACTAGTGTTTTACTTTGCTCCTAAGATTGCTTGGGGACAAGCAATTTTAGGGAGGACGGACTATAATGTCCCCTTTTTAGCATGATCTTGTTTTTTGATGTTTTAACCTATTCCTAGCCCTCATAGGCTAACACAAATGTTTAGAGGGTCCTTCTTAGCAGTAATCAGGGTGTTTTCTCCTTTAGAGCTCAGTGTGGGTTCAGTTTGGCCTTCATTAGACTCAGTTCTTCATACTTACTATTTATAGTAAGTCACCATTTCAGGAGAGTCGAGGTTACTATATTTAGTAAGGCACCTGGACAGGTCTCAGATGCAGTGTTGACCTCTTAATCAGTTGGATGGGGCGAAATATTAAATGTTTAATGATTAATTATCATTAACGGTACTAATTAATGATAATTAAATATTATAAAGTTAAATTATAAGGTTAAAAAGTGTACTTTATTTTCGATGAGGCCATGACCCTCAATTAAAATCACTTAAAGTACATTCATTTTATATTATTGTTTTGGGCGCCCAAGTTTGGAGATATTATAAATTTTTTATCAAAAACCTATAAGTGGATTTCAAAAGCAATTAAAATGCAATTAAGAGGTCGACCTCCTTGAGGAGATTATAAAAAGGCATCAAGTGGAATTTATTTCATTATGTTTTGAAGATTAGAAACCTGTGTCTTTGGAGTTCGTGCTTGTAGAAGAAGCCAGCTAGGGTTTCTGCCATTTCCAACATTGGAGAACGAAAACTCTTCAGTGTATGTGTAATTTTGAGGCTATGAGAGATCAGCTGAATTATTGCCTGATTGTGGACTTCATTCAAGGGTTCAATGTGTAATTTTGAGGCTATGAGAAATCAGCTGAATTATTGCCTGATTGTGGACTTCATTCAAGGGTTCAATCTATGCTTATTGGAGAATTTTTATCAAGGGTTTGAGCAGATTTCATTTAGAAGGATAAATCATTTGAAATTGCATTTAATTCCGGGCTTGGCACACTTACCAAGAAGCAATACCGCTGCTGATTTTAGCCAGGCCGTACCATTTCCAGCAAGGGCGTGTTCTTCCTAGAGCAAAATGCCTAGGGTTTTCAGCTTTCCTCATCATCATTGCTGGCGCCAAGATCAAAGAAGGCCTTTTGTGCAGTTTTCAAGGTGGAGAAATCAATTCTACAGGCAAATCATACTTTTTACCAGTTGCTGCAATAAATTTCAGAATTTCATGAGGTTGCCTTATGTTGACTTTCGGGTATGCTGAATTGAAGAATAAGAATTGTATATCTTTTATATTCAATAAAAAGAATTGCAGCTCCTTTATTATTCCAGTTGTTGCCTCAATTATTTGTTTGATCTTTTATGCATATTTCTTGCCTAGCACTAATTTGAAAAAATACATAAAAAATTGCAAACTTTCAAAAACGAAACAATATTGCATCATTCACATATCTATTTGCAAGGGTTAGAGACGGCAAGTCTCTTACAAAAGAATTGTAGAGCTGTTGGTATGATAGTTGAGTCACGATTCCGACATATATTTTGGACACCTTTGTGTCGTGCATTCCCTCAACCTCATGCTACAGAAGTTGGGTACAAAAATAGATTGGATCAAACAAGTCTATGCTGAAGCTGAAGAGATCCAAATGCTCATAACAAATCACCAAATGTCCCAAGCTATCTTTAGATCATTCTCGCGACTAGAGCTACTAAAGGTAACTCAAACTTCAAACATTGCATTTTTTTAATGTTATGTTTTACTTTAATAATTTATTTAGAATACATACATATATTGATTTTATTATTTTAACTATTTAATTTTTATTTTCAAATAGGTGGCAGAGACTAGATTTGCATCCAACACAATAGTCTTGAGACAACTTGTGAAGGTGCGAGAGGCGCTTTCTACTATGGTCATTAACCAATCATGGTCTATATGGAGGCAATCAAACACTGAGAGGGCAACAAATATAAAACAAAAGATTCTAGATGACATTTGGTGGGATCGGGTGGAATATCTTCTTGCTTTCACCGAGCCCATATTGAGCATGATACGCTTTACTGACATGGATAAGCCATGCTTGGGGGAGGGAGGTTTATGATGGCATCGACTCAATGCTTGAGAAGATGAAAACCATCGTATGTGAAAAAGAGCAAGATCGTGAGGAAACCTTCTTCAAAGAGGTGCATGAAATTTGTGTTGACCGGTGGAACAAAATGGCCACCCCACTCCATCGGTATCAGGACATAATAACCTGGCCACAATAACCCTAGACACAATAACCCCGTCATAATAACCCAAGGACAAAATAACCCAGGGTCATAATAACCCATGGACAGAATAACCCATGTAATCAAGGCAAGTAGTTTTTCTTTCTATATTCCTTACAGTGGATATTTTGTCCATGGGTTATTTTCCGGACTACATGGGTTATTATTTTTGGGTTGGGTTATTATGACCCTGGGTTATTTTGTCCTTGGGTTATTGTGACCGGGTTATTCTGTCCAGGGTTATTTTGGTTGGGTTATTCTGTAACCCACTCCATCTTCTTTCCTTCGCTTTGACTCACAAGTTTTACAGTGAACAGATCCTTGCTATACCAAACAGAGTGCCACCATACCGTGATCCAAAAGTCAATGAAGGATTTAGAAAAGCTCTTGTTAAACTCTTCCCTGATCCTAAGATGGAAGATGCAATTTCAATTGAATTTGTTGGCTTTGTTGTCTCTAATGATCAAAGTGCTTCTGCTCTCCATGACAAATATAAGGATGCTCACTCTTGGTGGTACCTCAATGGCTACAAGATGCCACACCTCCAAGTTCTTGCAATAAAAGTCTTATCTCAAGTAAGTTTTATCATTTAAAAATTTTAAATTAAAATGTGTTATTTTCAAATTTGAAGTTTGATTTACAATTTTTTTAATTTAACAATTTTAATGAGAGCTCTCTTTGCTTCAATTGGTTGCTAGTTCTTCTTCAGTAGAGCGGAATTGGAGTACATACTCCTTCATCCACTCAGTGAAGCGCAATCAATTGGCATCAAGCAAAGCAAAGGAGCTAGTTTATGTTCATTCCAACTTGCGCCTTCTTACGCACAAAGAGGATGAGTACAAAGAAGGGGCAGCAAAGATGTGGAATGTAGAACCAACGCGGGCTGACCTAGATCTTTCTTTGGCTGCAGTTACACAATCTTCCTCAAATTTTGAGGAGTCAAGTAGTCAGCATACTTTTAGCGCAAGTGCTAATGTGGTTCCATCATCTAATGTTCATGTTGATGATGATCTTAGTCTTGATGATGAGCCATATGATGCAATTGCAGATTAGTGAATTGATTACTATTTGTATTATTTACATGTTAAACAATGATTATCTATCATGACATTCAAGTTTGATCCTTTTGATATTGAAAACTAAATTTAAATCAATATATTATGTTTCAAAAATTGAAATTTGTCATGGTTTTGTTTATCATATGCATTGGTATATGACATTCTATACTTAATTTTGTTTCTAGGTTATATATATATTTGTACGCACGTACCCGATTTCATACCCAACCCCTCAAAATTTTGTGCCATACCCACGTACTCGTACCTATGCCCATACCCGATTCAGCAACTTAGCCTATAAATCATAAATGCCATAAGTATGCCATGGATGCCACCCAAGCCAACCTAACTACCTATATAAGACTATATAAATGACCACATAACTTAATTAAGGGTTATGCTAGCCACAAGTCAGCTACACATATCCCCATGCACAATATAGGTTAAGGGCATAGCACTACCAATGGTGGTAATGGAGACTTTCCAATTGGTTTTGGCTTTCGCAGCAAGATGAGTAGTATATCAGGTGGATATAAGGAGTGCTCTTCTGAATGGATAGATTGTTGAGGAGATCTATGTAGCAGAACCCAAGGGCTTTGAAGTACATCACAAATAAGATCATGTATATGGCCTGAAAAAAGCTTTGTGTGGACTTAAGCATGCATCTCAAGTTTGGGATTGTAATATCCCCAAATAGGGATAATAGAAAAATAACAATATTTCCAAAACTAGGGCACAGAAAAATCTGAAACTTAATTTGCATATAAGAATTTCAACATCAAACTCAGATTTACAATTGGATTAACGATCTGTTTTTTCTGCTAAAAGAGATAAATTCCGAGTATTATT
>VDFB02075321.1:222803292-222826044 GCA_007258455.2 Sequoia sempervirens | reverse complement strand
TGATGCAATTGCAGATTAGTGAATTGATTACTATTTGTATTATTTACATGTTAAACAATGATTATCTATCATGACATTCAAGTTTGATCCTTTTGATATTGAGAACTAAATTTAAATCAATATATTATGTTTCAAAAATTGAAATTTGTCATGGTTTTGTTTATCATATGCATTGGTATATGACATTCTATACTTAATTTTGTTTCTAGGTTATATATATATTTGTACGCACGTACCCGATTTCATACCCAACCCCTCAAAATTTTGTGCCATACCCACGTACTCGTACCTATGCCCATACCCGATTCAGCAACTTAGCCTATAAATCATAAATGCCATAAGTATGCCATGGATGCCACCCAAGCCAACCTAACTACCTATATAAGACTATATAAATGACCACATAACTTAATTAAGGGTTATGCTAGCCACAAGTCAGCTACACATATCCCCATGCACAATATAGGTTAAGGGCATAGCACTACCAATGGTGGTAATGGAGACTTTCCAATTGGTTTTGGCTTTCGCAGCAAGATGAGTAGTATATCAGGTGGATATAAGGAGTGCTCTTCTGAATGGATAGATTGTTGAGGAGATCTATGTAGCAGAACCCAAGGGCTTTGAAGTACATCACAAATAAGATCATGTATATGGCCTGAAAAAAGCTTTGTGTGGACTTAAGCATGCATCTCAAGTTTGGGATTGTAATATCCCCAAATAGGGATAATAGAAAAATAACAATATTTCCAAAACTAGGGCACAGAAAAATCTGAAACTTAATTTGCATATAAGAATTTCAACATCAAACTCAGATTTACAATTGGATTAACGATCTGTTTTTTCTGCTAAAAGAGATAAATTCCGAGTATTATTGAATTCAAGAAAAATACAGAGAATCCTCTTATTTCTACCCAGAAATTCCAAAAATGAAACACAATGGTTTTTCTTTCGTTTTTTGAGATAAAGGATAATAAAGTACGTAGATTTTAGATAAAATACCACAGTCTTTCTTCAAACCCTAGCCACCCTCAAATATGGCATCAAACTTCCCAAGACAAGGTAGCACTAGGTCTGATTTACTTGTGCACTTTTGTTTCCATCCTCAAGAATGCTCAAATATGTTAAGATATCATGCCATAGTTGAACCAAATCTGAACCTTCAACTCTAAATTCCACCTCTAAATAGGCCTCCAAACCTAATAAACAATTGCAGCCCAAAAAAGATGATGTGCTAGGGTTTCAAAAACCCTCTTCTACCGAAACACACCCTTTTGACTAGGGGAAGCCCGTATGTCTCTCTAAAACCAGGGATACTCAAGGGTTTCAAACCTTAAGCCAAGTTGCAGGAGCAATAAACAGAAAAATCGCCACATAATAAGCTCTAAAAGACCCCTAAAGAGTCATATAATATCTCCCAAAAAGATGCATTAATCTCAACCCTTGATTCACCACCTCTTAATCCAATGCTCCACATTGAAACCCTAAAAACTGAACCAATAAGTTCCAAGAAAACCTACACCCCTCTTGCCTTTTAATCACATACTTTTTAAAATCACTTAAAGTACATAAAAAGAGAGACAACTTAAGTCTTTTGGCTAAGAGTTACTTAAGTTGCCTAAAAAGATGTGCCCACAACTTAAAATGATGTACGTTCACTTAAGTTGAATAAAAAAACATGCACACAACCTAAGAATAGAATAGAATACAAGCCAAAGACTCCATACTTACCCAATAATGCTCTACATCCTCTTCCTCTTGGGTAATCCAAGGAAAGGAAAGCCAATGTGTTACTAATCCTCATGATTTGAGTTGGGGACATTACAGGGATTCAAGGATTGCATCTGCAGGATGGAGGTTTTCAAAGACTCACTCTTATAATTGTTATTTATGTAGATGATATTATCAATAGCGAACAGTTTGTAAATGTTTGATACGTTTAGAGCTGAGATGATATCAAAGCTTGAGATGATAGATCTTCGGCAGATGCATTTGTTTATGTCTTTGGGGCCTTGAGAACTGATCGGCAGAAAATGGCATATTTGTTTCACAATGCAAGTACGCTTCTAGATTTGTTGCAAATATTTCACATTGAGTGTTGCAAATGAGTTGCAACTCTGATTAACCTTGGAGTAAAGTTGTCCAAGTATGATGGTTTGGAGTAACCTGATCTAACATTATAAAACCACTTGATTGAGAGTTTGATATACTTGACCACAACTAGAACAGACATTACTTTTGTTGTTAGTTTGATTGGAAGCATGGCTTTGCAGAGTTCTTAAGGATTTGCACTAGAAGCAAGATGGACCTACACAAGTGTTTTAAGGCAACAAGAGCTCTATTTAGATGACCAAGAACCCAGTGTTTCACAATAGGACTTATAGCATATAGAGATTCGTCATCATTTCATCATACAATGCAGTTGAATTGAGCCTATATATTGCAGCACAGAGAGCAGTTAACAATAATTTTACGAAATCATTAGTTTATGATGGATTCAACAAACACAGAGCACTTCTTGGAGTCTCTCTAGGTTGTCATAATGGGGAGAATGTGAGAAATACCCATTTGTGCTCATTATATTTTGTCATGAATAAAGGAATTTTTGGCATTATGTATGAGGAGATAATTATTAGTTATTACTTATTTCTAGTTATTGGCGAATTAAAAGATATTATTATTTGTCTATTTGTTGGGTGATAAAGTTTTTATCTTATCTTCATATGAATAAGTTTATTATAAGTATGATCTTTTTAACCGCTAGTTATGTCAAGTAGTTGGATGAGTTAGTTTTATTTTACCATAGATACTTCATCCATTTATATTTTAACATTTCACTTCTGCTGGTGTGAGTGACAAAATTCGTCCATTTTATTGTTTCTTATTCATTAGGAGTTTTTTGGCTCTCTCGGTTATCCCTGCATACTCCATTTTCTTCAGCTCAAAGGATGCGGAAGGAGGAGTTGCCTTTGAATGTTATATAGTATAACTAGTGCCAAAGAGTTGAACTTTCAAAGATATTTAATGGAAACAAGATGTTATATATGTAACAGCAAAATACAGAAGATTCTAACAAACATTATTAAACTTCCTTCTATTAGAGTTCCGAGACTTAGGGCCAGCTCTCTTTAAAAAATATATATGTATTATTTAGAACTGTTTTCCTAGTATAGTACATACACATATACTTCCATATTGGCCTAATTGAGCAGGGTTTAGATTGCAAAAAAGTCTAGAGATTTAGATTGCAGTTTCTTACTGTGCCATGTCGAACTGGTTTTACTAATAAATTAAATTCAACTGCATTTCCAATCCAAGTGAACGAATGATAGCTACGTTGCGTTATCATACAGACTTATCGTCTATGATTGAAAAAATATTCCTAGGCTTCTAATGTGTTGAGCAAAATCGACTGCAAAAATATCCAAAATAAACAGGTGTGTTTTAAGGAAAATACTTGTGCTATCGATTTCAAGGATAAATCCGATTTGTCGAAATCCGTCTTGCAGTTGTAAACCTAAGCCCTTGCAATGGAAAATATTTCCGTAGAAAAGACAAAATAAGCCCCGCCACGGAAATCATTTTATTGTTATTAGTCAGTAGTATCTGAGGCTCGCCGGCTAGCCGTACCTTTTATTTGACAGAGCATTTTATGGTTTTTAATGGGAGCCTGATATTTAGTGTTTGCATCCCAAATATGAATAAATTAAATTATGTTTATTTTTATTTTGTTAAATATTGGGGATTTTCAAGGGATTTTTAGTCAGTTGATTAAGAATCAAGCTTTATTGAGTACAAGGTCTTTACATCGTGAAGTGGACATTGTCTCCTAAACAACTTTGGCAAAACGGATATCTCTTAGACATTTGAGAGTAAAACTCGTACACTTATATCACATAGCAAAATGATCTTGTGGATAATATACTATCCTCCTAAAAAATATTGAAGATTTAATTTGGAGAATATAACATAGTACTATCAATATTTTAATGGTAATAAAGATGAAGAAATCAAATTGTCCTAGTTATTTTTTCTAAATAGTTAGGGTCTTATGGTTGTAAAGAAATTAAAATGATTGTTTTTCAATTTAGTTTAATTACTTCATTAAGCAATAATTAATCTAAATAATAGAATGGGGATTAATCATGGAAAATTACAAGAAATTAAATATTTAAATATATAAAATTAATTAAATTAAATACATAAGTATCTAGCTCTTATTATGTCTATTTATTAAGATTCTATTTTTTTTGTTTAATGTTAAGATCTATAAATCTAATTGTGTCTCATTTGGGGTCAACTCCACTAGTGTGAGACTAATCTAGTACACTAAATGATCTTGTAACTCATGGAAGTTATCTGGGAAAATGTAAACTACTAAATTCCACTCACCTTAACTCATGATCTTTGATTGTGCGCAAAGATTAGTAGTGTTTACAAACATTTTTTGTAATATGTTAAATTATGAAGTTCAAGTTATCTTTAGTAAAATCCCTTCATGTATCGATTGTATGGCTTGAAATGAAAGTTAATATAATCCATTTAATCAGAATTGAATTCATTAGTGTGCTCTATAGTTCCTAGATATGTTAAATTGATGCATCTCAATTAGGGTTAGTCTTTTAACCAACTCATAACAACTAGTAAAAAAGGTGGTAATTTTTTTAATTTTAAAATGTTTAACTTTAGATTTGTAAGTTTGAAACTAATTCAAATTGAGTATGCACTATGTATTTGACCTAGATAGAGAAAATGGAATACTTATGGAATGGAGTGGAATATGTGGGTGTGTGATGATCAAATTTGAGAATGGGTGATATTATTTGCCAACTTCCATGTGAAATAAACTATTTTACACACTATTTGATGCATTAAAGATTACCTAATCTTCATGGGCCCAAAATGTAAGAGAAAAGGGCATGGATATATAATTTCCACTGTTACATTTTGTCCTCGCTTTGATTTGTATGCTAGCTACTATGAAAATGCATGTTGAAGTAAAATTAAGTAGCCAACATGAAAATTAAATATTTTTCACACTTAAAGGATAGATCTACGTAAAGTAACAAATCATAAATGTGGATTGTGTGTACTATTGTCACCATGAATGTTCCATCTTGAGCACCTACAAGCATAGTAGAAAAAATTATAATGAGTAGTATATGTCAAGTATTTAAGAATAATTGAATAACAAATTGTTAAAATTGTCTTCAAAAAGGTAAAGAGAAGTAAAGTGAGATTTATCTATTATGAAAAGTGAGAAAAAACTCTAACTATGTAGAAATATAAAAGGGTTATGTCTAGATATAAAACAAGATTAGGCTATATGGATAGCATGATAAAAGGTCTCTAACTACACAAACAATTCTAAAAAGAATTCAACAATGTAGATGAGGTTTCAAAGGTCTTCATTTGGATACAAAACATGATATGACTCTACAAGTAGCTTGATAAAAGGTCTTTTTTTATTTGGATACAATAATCAATGCCTTGACTACTATTGGAAAATTATCATAATTGTCATAATTATGTCACTATAATCAAACCCGTGAAGAAATTCACTGCTAATATATGCTCCATCTAATTGGGTGCATAAATAGAATGCAATGAATTAGAGAAGAGGAAAAAATATAAAATTATGATAAAGCATGCAATATAGCATTTAAATCTACATTAGTACTATAAATCTACATTAGTATATGATAAGCATGCAAGCACATAAGTTGGAGATAATTATCAAAGCATGTGTTAAAGGTTTCCCTCAATATAGGAAAATTACAAGATAGGGATAGCCATAGATGCTATATAAGAGTCATGTTAACAAATCAAGCATGCAGTAATCATCATCAACAAATAATATCAAGGTACATCAAGCACGTAATAATAGATAGTGTCATAGAAAACACCTCAAGCATGTAGCAATCATCAATGATAACCTCAAGGAAATATCAATAAATAGTGTGTATAAGAGAAGCATATAGACACATGGAGGATAAAAGGATCAAACACCCCTAGGATTAACTTGATGATAAAGTGATCATAATTAATAATTAATAATCGCAACATAATAAATTTTGTATCATTGGATGTGAATAATATGAGTATTCACACATAGGATGATTGAGAATGAGTATCGTGGTTGTTATGAATACATAAGCCTTAAATGTCATTCTATAAAAAATAAAGGTCATAATAAATGTACCATCATATAATTCATCAAAATTGTGTATCAACAATCATGTCATCATTGATAATGTCAATCATCATGATTAGTGTCATCATGTATTAGGTGTCAATGAATGGAGAAAATATTGTTGAGTAATGTACATACCCATAATTATATATAGTGAGGCAAAACGACAAGAGTGACATTTTATTTTCACATTCACCCTTGAGAGGGATAAAATTTGGGTCATTTGTGATGGTGTAGTGTAGAAAGAACTTTAATATACAAAAATATAGGGTACATATAGACAAATTGATACAAAAAATCCTCTAAAGGGTATGAGAGTCAATTATCCTCATTTTTTGTGTATTTTCAAATTTTAAAAATTGATTCAAATTTCATAAGATAGTGTTAATGTTTTAGTTTACTAGGTGAAATTCATATAACTAAACCTGTTTGCATAGATATGACCTTGATATATGTAAATATAACCTCATCTCTAGATTTGATCCAGTCTCACATTTTTTAATTTTAGCAAAAAGAATAGAACTTTTCTTGCATGTCTTCTTTTGTGTGATATTAAATATGTTTTTATCATTAATTTATGATATATAGGGACATTAATGTTATCCAAAAATTGTTAGATATGCAATCTTCATGATTTAGATCCCATATCAATTGACACTTAGATGGTTGATAGGGTAGGTCTAGGGTATATAATAAAAATGCCCACATTTTGTTGCAATTTTTGGATGATCACAACATTAATGAAGAGGTGATGTTTAGACACAAACACCTTTTATTTACCCATTGATGGTATAAAAGTGACTTTGGATGGTACATGGTGTATTCACATATTCCCAATTCATGGGAGAGATGTGACTATCAACTATTGCATGGCCTACTAGTAGGATAGGGTATTATATTGTACTATATTAGCATATTAGGCCACACATGACGAGATGTTTCATTATTAGATATTGCAATGGGTAGTGCATCTAAGAGACATGCGATCTTATTATTGATTATTGTAAATTTGATTCTTTCCAATGCATATGGTTCATCAACTATCTATAACTTGATGCATTTGATTTAAGACATGGAGGATTAGAGTGCATCTATTTATGGAGCTAGTATATGTTAGCACACTTATATGATGATTACATATGTTTCAAGATACGCAATGGGCCACATTATGTGTCATAAAATTATTATATTGTTTGAATTATAAATTTATTAGGATTCAAATTCCCTATATGTACCACTATGCATTGTTGCAGATAATCCATGTGCATACTAATGGGAAACTAATAAAATGGAAAACTATTGAGAGTATACTATATCATGTGGATGAAGACATATTTTTAACTATTTAACCCCTATCAATTGTGTGTGGTGATCATATAGAGATATACCAAGATGGTCAAAGAATAGGCATTAGTTGCAATGCATTAGGTTATCAAAATGATGTTTTGTCATATCACCACATACATTGATAAATTTCACTATGAGAAAGTTCTTAGATAAATTTATGTATACTAGGTTATACAAGAGGTATCAACACTCACCATTTTAGTAGAGAGATATTGATATTCCATTATTTGAATTGCATGTTCTAATATATGATGAGATAAATGAGCTAATAGTGTTACACCAATAGATTATGCAAGATTTATAGCTATATATCCATACTATTAGCATAGGTAGTTCCCTCAAATTTGTATCAATTGTATGCAAAAGTTAAGGATGAAACAATAAATGATGCAAAAGTGGAACTAGATAGTGAGGAGGTAGATTTAGAAGAGGTGCCCTTGGACATAGTCTTGCTACAACATAAAGGAAATCGTGAGGGGAATGATCCAATACTTTGATAATTAATATTTTAACTTTGTGTTTCTTGGAAGAGAAGGTGTCACACAACAATTATCAAATATATACATACGTCTATGATTAAGGAGTTGATGCTCTTCATTTCCTCTTGTAGATTATTTGGACCATGGTATATACTAATAATATCAACAAAGAGGATTATTCATGATCTTACACATTTCTAATTTTTTAATCCCTTATTTAATCTAGTTAGCTAGGCTTGTGAGGCATACAAAAGTTCTTCAACTAAGTATGCCTCTCTTTAAGTAGAGAGATACATAGTTATAAGAGAGTAGAAGAGGATCGACACAAATGGACATGAAGCTATAGGATATGGGAGGAGGAATTGCATAGATATTATATTTTGTTCAAGTAAATTGAGTTCTAGCATAGGTAGAACAGCAAGAAACTATGCATGCCCTAAGAGGAGATGTTATCATGATGATCACATCGTAGTAGTTAGCATAGTCATAAGCAACAAGTTAGGAAATTCAAGTAGAGGTAATGAATATTTATGAGTAGGTCAACCAACTCAAAGGGATTATGATTCGTTAGCTATAATAGCAATCTTAATTAAGTATTAGGATATGAGATAGGGGTAGGAGTTAGATGGGGAGGCGTCATCAAGATAACCTCCCTCAAATGACTAATTTATTTGATGTTATTGGTATATTATGTTGGACACCTAATATTTAAATAGTTACTATATGCTCATGTGAACTTTGATTGATTTGATAGACTTCATTTATAAAATGGAAATATATATGCTTTTAATATTCAATTTATGGTATTTTCAAATTTTACTCAAATATTTATGTGTGTTTTGTGTATGTGAATGATTTAACATGGATAATCAATACATTTTTTTGGAAATCAATAAACCATATAATTAATTATGGAATCATTATCAAATAAATCACTTTAAGCACCAATAGGAATCCTATAATCATAATATAAAGCATATGTGTCATCAATGTAGATGTATGAATAAATTGCATCCTTATGGGTCATGTTGACGCCAAAATTTGACAAAGTAATAGAGCCTTATGGGAAACTCAATTTAAGGGGGACCTTTTGCGCTAAACTAAGTAACCTTTAGATTTTTAGAGAAGTCGGCTTCTTCTATATTGGGGTTTAGAAAGGGAAAAGGAAGTAGATATAATAAAATGAAATCTAACCTAAGGCGATGCGCCAAGATTTAATGATGGGCATGATAAATCATATATTTAAGGGCCCGAATGGTGTTGTAGTGTTCCAGAACATCAGAGACTTAAGATTATAGCATAGACAATTCATTCATTGACATAAAATAACATTGCATACATTCTTACTGCCAAGAAGAGTCCTTAGACATGATCTAGGTAAGCAAACTTGCATCCAACATATATAGAAGTTCTCAAATGAAGTGTTAAGACAATAAAAAACACAGTTCACAGTTTGATCAAATAGCATGAAAAACAAAAAGGCTAAACAATTGGCACAGTCTAAGATTTTTTGCAATCAAATAAAACAGTAATAAATGCCTGGTGTCTTTTACTAAAACTAGTGTTTTCCTTCCAATTCTTGGACCTTTTTCTCCTCATAGAGAAAAGTATATATAGCAAGAAAACCTCCCACCACTTCGGAGAGTAGTAATAGAAAAGATTTTGCGATCCCCGACAATAATGCCTGAATTAGAATATTCCCAAGGCCATTACAATAGGATTGATCCAGAACAAAGCATTCAGTCATTCCAGGCATAGGTGTGTCTTCTGCAAATGATGGCAGTGGTCCCGACAAGGCTTGATCAGACAAGTGTCACTCCCTTATGTGAATGATTATAACACACAGCGACCAATAGCATTATTCGGTTCATTCGGTCCATCACCCGCATATGAGATCCGCTGGTTAGGCACGTGGTAGCCCTTCGCTACCTGTATGAACCTCTCTCCCCTCGCCACTAAGGACTTGCGTTAATGCTACATGTGTCAAATGGGCAGAGCCTTCATCAACAATAGAGGGAACGAATACTAGACGAGCAAAAAAGAAATGTGTGGCAGCATTTTGCTACCCGCGGTTGCTAATTCATCTATGCACTGAAAGATGTGTGAATGGCAGACATGTAGCAAGTATACACCGCAATTATCAACAGTGGGGATCACCAAAACCCTTTAGGAATGAGGGCTTCGTGGTAGCATTTTGCAACCCGATGAGGCAACAAGAAAACATGATTAAAAGTATCTCGCAGCCACAACATGTGGAAGCACAACGAAGTTTCTTAGGATGCGCAAGGAATGTCAGAACTTAGAGTTGCAAGGAATAGACACATAGAGCGATAGAGAAAAACTTAGATAAAAGGGCAGCAAACCTTACGATGCACGAGCCGACGCATGGAAAAATAAACCCGAAGGGAGCTGGTTAAATATTTATTAAAAACTTTTGGCGACTATCAAGGGCATTTCGACTAAGGAACAGAGAACCCAAAATTTCTCTGGTTTCATAGACCAGAGTGTCATTTCATTTTATCAATGGAGTTAGAGATTGGAAAGAGCTTCCTGCAAAAGCGACCATTCATCCTCAAACGACTTCACCATGTTGCGCAAATTCTCCTGTGCTCCACTTAGATCAATAGTTTCTTTGTGAGGCAACACATTGGGTAAATCAGCCCCTGCTTTGCAATGGAATAGTAGTTATGAGAGTGGATGAATCACTCCCTCAATCTCGGTCACTATGGGAGGATCACTGAAATCCCTTAAAGCCTCCAGATCATCTTCCCTTTGTTCTATCCTTTCCACAATATGCTCGGCCGTGGCAATAGAACCATCTTCAAGGAATGGGGACGGCAAACCCATCCCATTTAAACCGGAAAAACTTCCTCGTATGCTATCCAGTGTCTTACTCAAAATGGTCGTGACTGCTTTAGTGCACTGGAAGGCAGAGTGGCAATAGATGAACTTATTTATCATTTGAGCAGCAGCATCTCGATCTTCAATACCCGCTCCAACAAGGCTCTCATTAGAAACCAAGTATAACTTAATGAGCAGATCTTTTGCCTCAGGAACCCACTCCAAGATGAACCGTGGGAACTACTCAATTGTATCATGGGCCTCCTAGCTCAGCTTTGATGCCTTAGTGATGAATTAGAGGGTAGGCTACAGTGTTAGGCAAAAGGATTTAATTTTTTCCTAGTGAGAGATGTATAATTGTCTAAATAGAGGAATGATATCTGGTTGTGTAGGGGGAGGCAGGAGAGAGCCTTTAAGAGAAGCGATCTCCACGTCTCTTGAAATAATGGCTTCAGCCAATTCTGCCCATTTTTTTTTCTCGAACGCTAGCTGTTTCGCAGAGCTGCTCATTTCTTTATTCCAGTTCTTTTCGGCTCTGGAGTGATTTGCTAAGTGTTCATTCAGAGAAGACTTTGCCTCTCGAAGCTCTTCCTCTAGTTGAACTTTTAGGCCTTTAAATTCAGCCTCTTTTTCTTGTATTTTCTGCTCATATTGAGCCTGTTGGTGTTCCAACACTTCATTTCTCTATACCATTCCTTGGCTATACTCAAGGCAAAGACGCTCCAGTTCTTCATCCTTCAGTTGCAAATTTTGTTCCGCCTTTTGATTCTTAGAGCGCAGCTCCTTTATCGTGGTAGGGTCAGTGGCCCGAGTCTTCGCAAGTTCGCTCTAAAGTTTGTTCCTCTCATCCTCTGCTGCCAGCGCTCTTTCAATCATATGGGCAATATCCGCCTCTAAGGATTTCTCTTTCCTCTCTAGAAAACTAACCCTTTCCCTTGCTGTTTTAAGTTGCTCATCCTTCTTCTTTAGTTGGCGACCAGTTTTAAGGAAGTCAGAAGTGACTACCTGTTGCGTTTCCTCCATGATTTCAACTTTATCTTGCGGTCGGGCTACCTTCATGTTGAGTCCTACAACATATATCTCATAGTCTTCTAGTTACATTTCTCCCTAAGGCTTGCTTACCCACGGGTACATGGTTGCAAACTTCAATTCTTGTTAGGCCTCATCATAAAGAGCATGCACTTTTGGCTCAACATAAATGCTATCATCTTTTGTCCTGCGCTTTCTCATTCTATTTGCGCGTGCCTCTTTTCCACAATCTATATGTGCTATGAATTCGGTTGGTGATGAAACTAGTCCACCTACAAAAGAAACACCAAAAGGCAGGTCAAAAGGATAGGTAATCTTCATAGGCGCGAGCATTTGTTTCTTCTAGAGAGTGATAGTTTATGGGGAGAAGTGGGGCACATTCCATAGTTTGGTTTGAGAACCAACAGTAGGGTTAGTCATTTATAATGACTGAATTGGGGAATCAGTCATAAAGCTCATTGGCTGGGATGGTGGAGGGGTTGTCAATGGGGTGTCAGCCTATTGCGATGGAAAAGGATCTGCAATAATAGTGGAAAAAGAAGGGGCACTCACAAGTGGAATGCTTTCTGAAAGCGAGGCGAGGAAAGTATGAGCAGCAATGGTGGGTGTAAGGATCTGCAGAGGAGTAAAGACGAGCAGAGTGGTTTGTGAAAACTGGACGAAGCTTACTGAATATGTCAAACTAGAAGTAGAAGGCAGAGGGCTAGTACTTATGGTAGGGATCGCTAGTGAGGCAAGGGCAGATACCAAGGAATGAGAATCAAGGGAAGAAGGAGTGAATTTTACCTATTGACTAGTTGATGGTGGCTCCAAAATAGTCAGCGAGTCCTCCTCAGCCTCAAGCTCTTGGCTAGTTGTAAGCACATTGTCTCCAGCGGGTTCCTGTGAACCCTCTCCGATAATGCTCTTTGTGCGCTATCGTTTTGCATGTGGGTTCTCTCTAGCTTCAGCAGTCATCTTTGATTGTTGTAGTGATAATTTGGCTGGTTTAGCAGCCCAAGTGAGTGTATGTGAGCCCCTTGATATATTAAAGCGCACATTCGTGGCCACATAGGCGGGCTGTCCGGGGCCTTTTTCTTTCAGTATAGACGAGGCTGATGTCGCCACTTTCTTGCTCTTTAGACTCTTCCTCTAGGTCTCCGCTCCTATTAATACTAGAGCTCGGTCTGGGGTGGCCCTCCTTCCACCATCTTTCAAATTCTTGGTCATCCTTCAGATTGTTGTAAGGAGCATCTAATTGTGCTATTTCTTCGCAATACTTCCAGAAAACCTCTATTTTTTCCTTAGTCCATTCTTCATCCTTCTTCAACCTATTGTACATGTTGCACTCCATGAGGACATTATCCTGGGCCACTGCCACAACAAAGTAGAACTTGTGCCATGGCCCTCTAGTATCTTGTGTAGGGATATGTGTCAATTCAACAAAATTTTCATCTTTGTCTACCCGTGGGTTACGCCACTTCTCCTAGTAAGGTCGAGGAACATGGGTAACTCTTGTTACATCCCGATTTTATAGCTACTATTGTATAGGGCAATTGATTGTAATGTTTGAATCTTGATGATGAATAAAACATGGTTGATCTCGTTATTAAATAAATGAGTCCTGTTTAAATGATGGTTTCATTTGATTGTTACTTCTAAATGATTAGTCTTGATTAAATGTTGCATATAATTATGGAATAATAGTATTCTAACTTGTGAGATGTTTTACCTTGTTACGAGCATATGACTGCCGGTGTCATGTCATGATGTGCAGGTACGAAGACTGATCCTCCAGACAGAGGAGAGACATCATTCGGGGAGGAACTTGGTCGGGTAAATAGTAACGAATACCAAATTGAGCATACACACACATACTATAGAATGAGTAAGCCAAGTCTGTTTGTCAAGGCAACGGTAAGTCATCCATAGGCTTGTGTATTGACCATAAGGATTCTAAATTCACTTCTTTATGCTTTAGGGATGTGATTGTTTAGACGTCAAACTTGCTATACCATGATCCAAGTATGAATGATGTGAATATTATGTGTTTATGATTGATTGGGCACATACATCTATACATTGTGAAAACATATTTATATGTACAGACGTATCAATACATGTGTACGTTAAGCAGACAGATATGCTCATACACGTGTGTCGACATGTATGTACACATACATACGCAAATACAAATGTATGTGTACACATTCCGTCTGATATCTGTAGTGGAAATAATATTTAATAATATTGCCTAGCATAATTACATAAATATTTATGTATTAATGTATATATTAACAGTTTGGTTATATTTATGATATATATACATAAATACATAAATGTAAATGTATTATATATTTATATACTTAAATATATGTATTAATATTAAGGTGAAATTTACATATATATAAATATATATATATAGATCACGATATAATGTCGGAAAATATATATATATATATATAAGAAATATTACACCTAATTAAAATACATATATAGATGTATTTAAATAAAAGATTTAAATGAAATTTAAATCAGTGAAATGAGACTATATCATATAACGTTTTCTTAAAAATGACAATTATTCTCTAAAGATATAAATACTTCTTTGAATCAAAATATATTGAGAGTTAAATATTTGTAAAATACCAAATACTTCAAAGAAGTCGAAATATAAAACACAAAGGATTTAAATCCTTTAGCAATAACTAAATGTTACGATTTTAACCTCATCATTGAAATCGTGCCTTTTGTTTGAGTTAATCAAATCAAAGAGAAGTCAAAATTTATAATGAACATTTGAAATATTTAAAAAAAAGAAGGAAAGAAACGTTTTCATGAAAAATCGCGTGAGGAAGATGCGCGCAGAAAGAAAAACGCGTCTGAAGCGCGTGGGCAAAGAACGAATCACTAAGAAGTGGCGCAAATACTGATCTTATGGAAAAAATAACAACGTGGAACATTTTAAGCCTTGACCTTTTCATCTGGAATGAAACCTCCTGATTTATTGCTACAAAATAACCTAAAATTTGTAAACGTATTGAGCTGTCGACCTTGGAAATTCGCCATGTGAAGTTTGTTGAAGGGATAATGATTAAAGTTGAAAATTTCTTCAATTGCTGGCGCTATAAAGGTCGAATCACTCTTTTGAAAGATAACCTATGGTCTAAACACTTGCCAAGTATCATTTTGACTATTTCTGGGCACTTGTTGTCAATCTGCATGCCTTCTAAAAGGGAAAACAATTGCAATTTGGGCCCTATATAATGACGCCCTTTCATTCATTGAAAAATACGCACATTGAGCAATCTGAGTTTAGTAATTTTATTCCATGTCCAATTCATTATATTACTTGAGTTTATTGCATTGCTGAGTTTGACAAATACAGTGAATTATTACCAGCAAATTGCCAGTCACAGTGAATTAAATCATTTTGAGTTCAGAGTGTGTTATTTGTGAATTACAGTTGAGTAGGAATTTGGAGTTGAGTTCATCATTTGTGAGAGAATTGAGTTCATCATTTGTGAATGAGTTTAAAACTGCTGAGAGAAGCTTTTCTTATTTCATGAAAGCATATTTCACCAATTGCTGAGAGACATCTCCTATTGTTATATTCATCACTTCTGAGTTCACAGTAAGAAATTGAGATTACTTTTCAGCTGTAGTAAGGGATTAATTTCTGAGGAAGATTTTGAGACTGGTCTGAGAGTGCTGGAAGTCTTTTGTTCGAGGTCTGAGGAGCTGCAAACCCATTCAAGGTCATCCCATAAAGGGGAAAGGCATATACCAGGCATGTTGTTTCATCCTTCATGTTATAGAGCATATTTCTTGATAAATAACTAAAAAAAGTAAAATGTTGAATGTGCATAATTAGGGAATTATTGCATTTTGAATGACTTTTGCATGTTGTGTATGATCTCTATATATGGAGAATACGTAGACGTACTTATTATATTTACTAGGATCGAAATGATGGCAGAATCAAGTGAAGTCTTTTAGCTTAAGTTATTAGGATAACTGAGTCAAGTTAAGTACTCCTAGGATAAAGAATTCCTATTTAGGAGGATTGTTACAAGACACTTGAATACTATTTTCATTTATAGTAGGTTCGTATGATTGTAGGATGTCTGGGATGACGAAATCACCCATTGAAGGACAAACCTATGCGTAGAGTAAGGAAGCCTTAAGTCAAATCGACCCTGAGTAGTGTTTATGATAGATGACCTTCATTCGAAGTACTGAATGAGAATACTTTGTCCAAAGTAGTGAAATGTACGACATCCACCTAGATGTGAGATAGTTGAGACTACACTGTCAGTTCATTGTGATCCGAGTACTAGTTCAAGATTGTGAAATAGTAAGGTTCTAGTTGAGTAGGACACAACACTATGCTCAGTTGGTAATCATTAAAGGATACCCTACCAATCTCTTCTTCGAAGGGAGGGTCGTTCATTGCAAAATGATCGTGCGGGGGACCGCATTATAAGTCTGTGGTTGGCGGAAAAGCGCCCACGTGATGTTTCTCCTCCACAGCAAGCGGCCGATGTACCAAGATTTGAAAGGACGGATTCCTGGACCTTCTTACTTCTATTTGTGCAAAAGCTTACGAGCTATGTATGTAACTGTATTACTTTTAACTCTGATTTATATTTGCAATGAAAATGAAATTCATGAGGAAACATATTGTAACTTGTACATGTTTATCAATAAAGAAAGGAAGAAATTTATTGTAATATCTTTGTTATATGTTACTTTTACATGATTTAAGTGAAAATGGGAAAGTTTTTAATTTACGCAGAATTGGGTCGTAACATGTGGTATCAGAGCTACCAGGTTCTGCACTGAAACCTATGAGCTCATTACGCAACAATGCGTAAACCTTATCAGAAGATAACGGTTGAAAAGTTCTTGAGCCACAACGGCAAGAGACAAGAACTTAGAGAGGAGAAAAGGAAAAATGAGATCCTTAGTAACTTATGTAAATTGAAACGAGTTAAGAGTTATCCTTAGAAAAGGAACTCCTAAACCAACAAATGTCACCTAGAATTGCGAAAGTATATGCAAATAGGATAGGCAAAAAGGTTAGGATGAATAACCAAATTGTATCTTTATCCAAAAAAATAGCTTTATGACTAAGGAAAGGATGTGACAACTTTTAATAGTCGTAAACTATAGTTATAAAGAATCGAGAACTTTTGGATTTGGTATAGAACAGCTTTGAGTCTATGAGAATTTGAGAATGAAACAAGAGAATTAATGTCAGAGTTAAGACATCAAGACGACAACAGAAATTGTCAGATGAGAAACCACTATAATCCAGGAAAAAGATTGAGTAAGAAGCTGCACGGAATGTGGCAAGGTAATGTCCGGTATACCAGAAAATGAAGATCGGAAGTCATCATTGGTAGAACATACATACTCTCTTTAGATTCCAGAGGAAAATGATAGAACATGAAACAGATCAATCTGATTATGTTAGTAGAACTAACATAATGTTCTAAGTGGATAAACTCATGAAAGAAATCAACGTTTCAGAAAACTTGACTTACAAGATTTTGATTTGTGAACATGTAGTTGCTTAGAATCCTGAAAAGGGTATTTTAGTTTAGCAAACAAACCATGATCATACTTGAAATATTCAGTTGAGCGAATGTGCAAAGTATTATAGTCAATAAGTGAAAGTGGTAAACCAAAACTTGCATGAAAATCTTATGAATGTATGCTTATATGTTTTCCAAAAGATAGTTAAAAAAATGTAATTAGGCTAACTTGTATGAAACGTTCAGGTTAAAGTGAACTTTTAAAACATGGTGAAAGTATATGAGAGGACAAGAAATATTCCTAGAACAAGTCGTGAAGAGGAACAAGAACCAACAGGAATAGAAGCTAAGCTGGAACAAATTCTGGCGAGATTGTCCAACCTTGAAAAGGCAAAAGCAGTTGAGATACCTGTCACCAATAATGAAGAGGAAAGTTCTTTGCATGGAGAAGGCATTAATCATAACCATGAGAAGGAGAAATCTCCAACTCCATCTATTGAGAAAAAAAAGAAACAAGCGTCCACTGAGTTAACAAAGGATATGAAAAAGGTATACCCTCCAAAATTTGATGGAAGTGCCGGAGGAGATGAAGCTGAAGTGTGGTTAGTACAAATGGAAAAGTACTTTGACATAAGAAATTATGACGAAGTTACTAAAGCAGCTTGGGGTGCTTATCAGTTAGCAGGAGAAGCCTCCAACTGGTGGATGAACAAGAAACTGGAATTGGATATAAATTCCTGGAAGCTGACTTGGGACGAGTTTGTTGAAATCTTCCACAAGCGGTGGTTGCCACAACTCTATTACGACCAAAAACTTTCTGACTTCCAAGAATTGAGGCAAGGGACCATGACAGTCAACGAGTACTGGGAAAAGTTTACTCAGCTTCTGTGATATGTTCCTATCTATCATAAGGATGAACGATTCCGGATCAGGAAATTCATCTTGGGACTGAATAAAAATATTGGAGGTGAAGTCGATATGCATGGTCCGAGCACAATGGATCTTGTGTATGAAAAACCATTAAGCGGGAACAAAAGCTTAAGGCAGACTCCAATCAGTATGAAGAAGAAGAACAAAAGAAGAAAAATGAAATTCTCGAAAAGATTGCCCCCAAGAAGGATGAATTTGCGCAAGATGCAGCAAGGAAAAAGGGGAAGAGATCTCGCTTCAATGAGAAGGAATTCAGAAAAGACTGGAAAAGAGACAACTCCAGGTATAATGATATTAGAAAATTCAATGAAGGTGACAATAAGACTGGGGAAATCATAGAGAAAAGAGGACCAAGAGCAGGATGCTTTATTTGTAGAGGTAATCATTATGCAAATGAATGCCCCAACAAAACTTTTGGTACCCAGCATGGAAATTCACTACCTACTCAAAAGGCCATGTTTCAGCAAAGGAAAAACACTGCCATGAGTGATGGACAAGTTGATGTCCAGATTACGCCAATCAAACATTCTTGAAACTTTCAAGAGTGTAGAATAAATGTAGAGTCATGTTTTTATGCTTTTGAATAATACCTTAGTTCATCGGGGACGATGATTCGTAAGGGGGGAAGTATGTTACATCCTGATTTTATAGCTACTATTGTATAGGGCAATTGATTGTAATGTTTGAATCTTGATGATGAATAAAACATGGTTGATCTCGTTATTAAATAAATGAGTCCTATTTAAATGATGGTTTCATTTGATTGTTACTTCTAAATGATTAGTCTTGATTAAATGTTGCATACAATTATGGAATAATAGTATTCTAACTTGTGAGATGTTTTACCTTGTTACGAGCATATGACTGCCGGTGTCATGTCATGATGTGCAGGTACAAAGAATAATCCTCTGGACAGAGGAGAGACATCATTCGGGGAGGAACTTGGTCGGGTAAACAGTAACGAATACCAAATTGAGCATACACACACATACTATAGAATGAGTAAGCCAAGTCTGTTTGTCGAGGCAACGGTAAGTCATCCATAGGCTTGTGTATTGACCATAAGGATTCTAAATTCACTTCTTTATGCTTTAGGGATGTGATTGTTTAGACGTCAAACTTGCTATACCATGATCCAAGTATGAATGATGTGAATATTATGTGTTTATGATTGATTGGGCACATACATCTATACATTGTGAAAACATATTTATATGTACAGACGTATCAATACATGTGTACGTTAAGCAGACAGATATGCTCATACACGTGTGTCGACATGTATGTACACATACATACGCAAATACAAATGTATGTGTACACATTCCGTCTGATATCTGTAGTGGAAATAATATTTAATAATATTGCCTAGCATAATTACATAAATATTTATGTATTAATGTATATATTAACAGTTTGGTTATATTTATGATATATATACATAAATACATAAATGTAAATGTATTATATATTTATATATTTAAATATATGTATTAATATTAAGGTGAAATTTACATATATATAAATATATATATATATATAGATCACGATATAATGTCGGAATATATATATATATATATATATTAAGAAATATTACACCTAATTAAAATACATATATAGATGTATTTAAATAAAAGATTTAAATGAAATTTAAATCAGTGAAATGAGACTATATCATATAACGTTTTCTTAAAAATGACAATTATTCTCTAAAGATATAAATACTTCTTTGAATCGAAATATATTGAGAGTTAAATATTTGTAAAATACCAAATACTTCAAAGAAGTCGAAATATAAAACACAAAGGATTTAAATCCTTTAGCAATAACTAAATGTTACGATTTTAACCTCATCATTGAAATCGTGCCTTTTGTTTGAGTTAATCAAATCAAAGAGAAGTCGAAATTTATAATGAACATTTGAAATATTTAAAAAAAAAGGAAAGAAACGTTTTCATGAAAAATCGCGTGAGGAAGATGCGCGCAGAAAGAAAAACGCGTCTGAAGCGCGTGGGCAAAGAACGGATCACTAAGAAGTGGCGCAAATACTGATCTTATGGCAAAAATAACAACGTGGAACATTTTAAGCCTTGACCTTTTCATCTGGAATGAAACCTCCTGATTTATTGCTGCAAAATAACCTAAAATCTGTAAACGTATTGAGCTGTCGACCTTGGAAATTCGCCATGTGAAGTTTGTTGAAGGGATAATGATTAAAGTTGAAAATTTCTTCAATTGCTGGCGCTATAAAGGTCGAATCACTCTTTTGAAAGATAACCTATGGTCTAAACACTTGCCAAGTATCATTTTGACTATTTCTGGGCACTTGTTGTCAATCTGCATGCCTTCTAAAAGGGAAAACAGTTGCAATTCGGGCCCTATATAATGACGCCCTTTCATTCATTGAAAAATACGCACATTGAGCAATCTGAGTTTAGTAATTTTATTCCATGTCCAATTCATTATATTACTTGAGTTTACTGCATTGCTGAGTTTGACAAATACAGTGAATTATTACCAGCAAATTGCCAGTCACAGTGAATTAAATCATTTTGAGTTCAGAGTGTGTTATTTGTGAATTACAGTTGAGTAGGAATTTGGAGTTGAGTTCATCATTTGTGAGAGAATTGAGTTCATCATTTGTGAATGAGTTTAAAACTGCTGAGAGAAGCTTTTCTTATTTCATGAAAGCATATTTCACCAATTGCTGAGAGACATCTCCTATTGTTATATTCATCACTTCTGAGTTCACAGTAAGAAATTGAGATTACTTTTCAGCTGTAGTAAGGGATTAATTTCTGAGGAAGATTTTGAGACTGGTCTGAGAGTGCTGGAAGTCTTTTGTCCGAGGTCTAAGGAGCTGCAAACCCATTCAAGGTCATCCCATAAAGGGGAAAGGCATATACTAGGCATGCTGTTTCATCCTTCATGTTATAGAGCATATTTCTTGATAAATAACTAAAAAAAGTAAAATGTTGAATGTGCATAATTAGGGAAATATTGCATTTTGAATGAATTTTGCATGTTGTGTATGATCTCTATATATGGAGAATACGTAGACGTACTTATTATATTTACTAGGATCGAAATGATGGCAGAATCAAGTGAAGTCTTTTAGCTTAAGTTATTAGGATAACTGAGTCAAGTTAAGTACTCCTAGGATAAAGAATTCCTAGTTAGGAGGATTGTTACAAGATACTTGAATACTGTTTTCATTTATAGTAGGTTCGTATGATTGTAGGATGTCTGGGATGACGGAATCACCCATTGAAGGACAAACCTATGCGTAGAGTAAGGAAGCCTTAAGTCAAATCGACCCTGAGTAGTGTTTATGATAGATGACCTTCATTCGAAGTACTGAATGAGAATACTTTGGCCAAAACAGTGAAATGCGACATCCACCTAGATGTAGAGATAGTTGAGACTACTACTTTGACCAGGTTCATTGTGATCCAGTACTAGTTCGAGATTGTGTAAATAGTAGGTTCTAGTTAGTGGGACCTGACACTATGATTGTGTCGTTAAGGATACCCACCTGACTGCATCTACTTGAAGGGAGAATTAGTTCATTGCAAAATGTAATGATGTGGAACGCATTATATAAATAAAAGTGGATTTGGCGGAAGGCGGTACAATAACTTCACACGACAATATTCTCTTTCAATATCTTGTGAAAATGAAATTCATGAGGAAACACATTGTAACTTGTACATGTTTATCAATAAAGAAAGGAAGAAATTTATTATAATATCTTTGTTATATGTTACTTTTACATGATTTAAGTGAAAATGGGAAAGTTTTTAATTTACGCAGAATTGGGTCGTAACAACTCTCATGTTTGGCTCCAACAAGTCATTAAAAGGGTTGTATTCCCACTTATCATTTACCAGTACCAACCCTAGATAAGCCAGCTTATCCTCCAACAACTGGTTCGATTGTTTCTTTATCAGAGTTACCGACTTGAAATTATTTGGACAAGAGAAGAATCCCTTCTTCTTGACACTTTTGCTATTACAAAAGGTAAAATCAATGATACACACCTGCCGAAACATTTCCAGTGTGAGCACCCTATCTGTGACATAGGCTGAGAGTAGGAAAGGTTTACCAGTAAAGCCCCGCATCTAGAGAATCATAAAATCCTTTCCTAAGAACCAGTCATAGGCGGAGTGAAACTTTGCATATATTCAGTATGCTCCTTATCGAGACTAATTATGTCACCCTTTTCGATTAAATCATGCAAGACGAGAGCTATGAAATAGTCTTAAAATGCAAAATAATCATATGATGCAGAAATAAAAGGTGTCCACATGGACACTGGCTTCCTTTTATTTTGCTCATCAAAAATTGATAAAGGAAAATGCCGGGTGAGGAAATCTGGGTTTTGATGCAGAAATATGTGGACCAGGAAAGAAAGAAA
>VDFB02075321.1:222667659-222803192 GCA_007258455.2 Sequoia sempervirens | reverse complement strand
GACATCCACTTAGATGTGAGATAGTTGAGACTACACTGTCAGTTCATTGTGATTCGAGTACTAGATCGAGATTGTGAAATAGGAAGGCTCTAGTTGAGTAGGACACAACACTATGCTCAGTTGGTAATCGTTAAAGGATACCCTACCAATCTCTTCTTCGAAGGGAGGGTCGTTCATTGCAAAATGATCGTGTGGGGGACCGCATTATAAGTCCGTGGTTGGCGGAAAAGCGCCCGGGTGATGTTTCTCCTCCACAACAAGCGGCCGATGTACCAAGATTTGAAAGGACGGATTCCTGGACCTTCTTACTTCTATTTGTGCAAAAGCTTACGAGCTATGTATGTAACTGTATTACTTTTAACTCTGATTTATATTTGCAATGAAAATGAAATTCATGAGGAAACACATTGTAACTTGTACATGTTTATCAATAAAGAAAGGAAGAAATTTATTATAATATCTTTGTTATATGTTACTTTTACATGATTTAAGTGAAAATGGGAAAGTTTTTAATTTACGCAGAATTGGGTCGTAACAACTCTCATGTTTGGCTCCAACAAGTCATTAAAAGGGTTGTATTCCCACTTATCATTTACCAGTACCAACCCTAGATAAGCCAGCTTATCCTCCAACAACTGGTTCGATTGTTTCTTTATCAGAGTTACCGACTTGAAATTATTTGGACAAGAGAAGAATCCCTTCTTCTTGACACTTTTGCTATTACAAAAGGTAAAATCAATGATACACACCTGCCGAAACATTTCCAGTGTGAGCACCCTATCTGTGACATAGGCTGAGAGTAGGAAAGGTTTACCAGTAAAGCCCCGCATCTAGAGAATCATAAAATCCTTTCCTAAGAACCAGTCATAGGCGGAGTGAAACTTTGCATATATTCAGTATGCTCCTTATCGAGACTAATTATGTCACCCTTTTCGATTAAATCATGCAAGACGAGAGCTATGAAATAGTCTTAAAATGCAAAATAATCATATGATGCAGAAATAAAAGGTGTCCACATGGACACTGGCTTCCTTTTATTTTGCTCATCAAAAATTGATAAAGGAAAATGCCGGGTGAGGAAATCTGGGTTTTGATGCAGAAATATGTGGACCAGGAAAGAAAGAAACCTAAAAATTTTCTCCGTCGGGTAATTCTTTATTTTTTGTATCATTTCCTCTACCATAAATTCAGCAAAATCATACCAGAAGAGATCATGTTACTTGTGAAATTGTAATGTCAGTTCCAGTTGAAGAGTCTCCACTTTCTCATCAAAGTCTCGACCGCAGGAAAAAACTAGCATGGACATGGCATCTTGTAGATCATCGTGTAACACACCACGTGCTAACAGAATACTTGGTAGTTTAGTGGCTGAGATTCCTTTCCTACCAGTCTCCTCCAACAAGAACTCTAAATTCTTTTTCATCCTCTTCCATATTTTCTCTCCTTTTCCAGGGTAAAAGGACTCAATAATCTCTTCTCTTACTTGGGTATGGGATGCATAGCATGTGCCAAATGCCCTATGGAGTGATATGCACCCTTAAGTTGTGGTCTTTAATGTAGTGGGTATCAGGGTTATAACGTTGGATAGCAACATCAACTACTTCCGGATAGTAGTGCACCAGTGGGACCATGTATTAAGGGAGATCACTGTACCAAATTCTCTTCATCATAGATTGGTCTGTCTTTGGTTCCATCAACCTTGCATAGGCTGCCTCTTTTAGGGACTTAGGGTTTTTCGCGATTCATGGATTGTAGACATTATCCCATTTCTCTTCAACCCTTTTTATGGTTTCTGCAATCCTCAAGCCTTTTCAGCTCTTCTGTATAGGCCTTTTTTGGCCTGCTGGGTATACTAGGCGTAGCATACACCACATCCTCATAGACATATACCTCCTCTAAATAATGTATAGTTGTAAACAACTCCTAGCTAATTTCTTCTTGCATTGGCTAAGATGAAGTCTCTAACATTTTCCTTTGGGTGAAGATCTCCTCAAGTTCTTGGCTCTGTAACTTTCCTCGGTTCTGGATACATAGAAGAAGAACAACTCTGCAGTTTTAGCTTTGGCATTTGTGAAAAAAAAATTAAACATTAAGCCTTTTCATGCAATATTTGGCAATATTTCCTCAAGGTGGTAGGCGAAAGCATGCCTTTGCATTTAATTCGGCATGTACTGTTAATTTTGCAATTCGTGCAATATGAACTGCCTGCCATTTTGAGGCAGCCAGAGTTCATTATTGCGTTTGGCAATCATGTGATACACTGTGATTCCCTTGGAACTTGAGCCAATTATTTACTTTCTAACCTTGCGTTAGCATGCGCTGATAATTAATATCTTGGCCGAAATGATTACGCCAAAGCAAACGATCACGGCCTGAAAAGATATGAATATCGCCTTGGGCTTTGGGAAACACTTGTGAGATGACACAATAGCCTACAGTTGTGCATCTTACTGTCAATGAGCGCCACCTTTTTAAAGCTAATTAATTAACCCCTACTAATCTAGCACGCATTGAGTCGTACCCTCACAGATGCAACTGGCCCGAAAATGTGAGCAAATGTAGGCACACCTTTCAAGTTGGCAACTAACTTATTATCACATTTTCTCAAAATGGATGAGCATGTGTCTTGTCATTTTTCTATAAATAGGCCAATAAGTAGTGAGGAAATCATACTTAGCATTTGAGCAGTGATAGGTTGGTAGCAAAGTTTTAAGTAAGCCTTCTCATAAATTAGGTGATAGATAAATTTCAGCATTAGCTCAAAAGCATAGAAATAGTGTTAGAATAATGGACACTCTAGTTCATTTAACCTCATATAAGTCACATACGACATTCCTAGGGGAGGTTTCAACTATGAGGCTGAAATGGATGACCAAGAATAAGCATTCTTTGGTCCTGATAGCCATAAAGTAGGTTCTAGGTAAAGATTGCATAGCATATGAGAACAAGTATCAGGTGAACACCGACATATGCTCCCACTTTGTGGCATCCATGTTTGACATCAACGTCCCCCAACCTCTTATCCTGAAACTTGTTAAAGAAATGTTTCCAAAAAAGCACCTGAATGGTCTTGGCGAGGTTGTCACTCATGCCACCTATGGAGTAGGTTTGTCGTCAACTAGCGACCTCCGTTGCTTTATCGAGGAAGAAGTTGTAGTCATTTGGCTGTTGTTTCTTAATGGATTCCGCCTTCAGACACTTGACGAGCATCATCAGAGGGTTACCTAGGCCTTACATTTCCTATTCCACAACTACAACATAATACCCTTCTACGATGTATATTGGTATACTAATTTCAGGAACCTGGTATTTCCCTTGCCAATGGCAATTGTGCTGAATGATGCTACAGTGTTGCCGAAGAACCTGTTGATGAGGAAGAGGTGGATGTTGCTGTTAATGTGTTAATTGCTACCTCTCATGCCTTTGGATGAAAACACCCTTTCTACTCTCAACAAATGTCTCCCCGTTTACTCCATTTCCTGCTGCTGCTCAGAATACCTGCCTTATAGCTTGTATATAAGCTTGGAAAAAGGCTATCATATTGCATATATAGTAGCCTGAATACTTGTAAATTTTTGGATTATGGCTTCCTAGCCATTTTTTCAATGTAAAAAAAATATATAAATAGATATATATCCTTTTAAAGAAAACCCATGCATTTTCCTTCATTTTGTATTTCAGTTTTATGGGCTCTTTATAGCATATGTGTTATTTCTCCACACATGGGTATGTTTTGTGTAAAACATCCTGATATTCCACCCTTCATAATAATGGGTTAATTTCGTAGAAGCACAAACTAATTTCAAAAAATACCAGCCAAAGAAACGGAAATAAAATAAAAGCATTATTCACATATGTACAAAAATAGAGCTCAGTGCCTAATGGAATAACTTAAGATGAATCTCATTAACTGATATTTTTAAGGGTTCCTATTCCATATTTTCTAGCTCAAAAGCGTTATGTTATTTGCACCGAATGATTTTAAAGGGGCCCTCCCATAGGCTATCAAATTTACCGTGTTGACCTAGCTTAGCAGCCCTTTCATCATACTTTAGTACCAAGTCTCCACACTTTAAACCTTGGTCGAAAGCCTTCTTGTCAAACCATCGCTTGACCACCTGTTGATGGTTTGTCATGGCTATTAGTGAATTTTCCCTTTTTTCCTGTACTTCTAATAGTTTGTCATGGCTATTAGTGAATTTCAACAATTGGAGTGTCAGAATCTCCATAGATACAAGTAACAATGCCTCTTTCCCGTATACCAAATTATAAGACAAATTCTTAAGGACTTGCTTAAGAGTTATGCGGTTTGCCTAGAGCAATGCTCAAAGATTTTTATGCCATTCCCTTTGGTATTTTGAACCAATTCTCTGAAGGAGTCGAACTAGGCTCTTGTTCATTGACTCTGCTAGGTTGTTTCCCTGTGGGTAATAGTTTGATGATGTCTTGAAGAATATGCCATCCTTTAATACAAAATGACATACCTTTGTGCCTAAGAAAGCTCTGGAATTATCTGAAATGATAGTTTTCGGAGGACTGAACCTTGTCACCAGCTCTTTGAGGAAATCTACAATTTATGTTTCTGTTGTGCACTTAAGTGGAACAACCTCTATCCATCTTGTGAAGTAATCCGTGACAGTCAGAATCCACTTGTGTCCGGTGCTAGAAAATAGGTTGATCATTTCGATGAAGTCTAGGCCCCATTGCGCAAACGGTTGGTCCACCACTATGGGTTTGAGGGGCATTACAGAATTCTTCCTTCTCTCAGTAAAGAACTGGCATTTTTTGCAAGATTTTACCATAGAGTGGGAGTCATTAAAAAGTGTAGGCCAGTAGTAACCAGCACGCATGATTTTAATGGCGGTAGTCTTAGTAGAGAAGTGTCTACCCGTAGTGCTATTATGAAATGCATCAAGGATTCTCTTCACCTGCTTCGAAGTGACGCATCACAGGAGAACACCATTGAAATTATTTTTGAAAAGAACTCCCTCTATTAGCGTATATCCATAATTTTATAGCCAGTAGTATCTCCTTTTTTTTGGGTGAGAGACTGGCGGATACTTTCCGATTTGCACGAACCTCATTCTATTAGTCAACCAACCGCCTTCCGATTCTAATTCATTTATCAAGACAAGCTTCGGTTGCTCCTCTATGGAAGGTACCTCCTCGTTTTGTGCCATGTACTCACACAGTCCTCTTCCTTTAATAGTTTAGTAGGCTTGACTTCAATGTCATATTCAAGGATCTTGGTGATCCAATTAGCCCTTTTTTTTGTGATCTCCCCTTCCATGATATATGCACGCACACTGGAATGTGCGACATACACCAACACCTTGTTGCAAGAAATTAGATGGTAGAACTTTTTGAGTCCCTTCACTATTGTAAAGGCCTGCCTTTCGACGAAATTATAATTCACCTCATATTCCTTCAGGGTTCGGGAATAGAACGCTACTAGATGTTCCCCCTTTTTTTTGACATCCTTTTGGGTTAGGACAGTAGCAATACTGGACTTACTACTGAATGCATACATTATAAAATCCTTGGATTGATCTGGATTAACCAGTACTAGATTTATGGAAATAGCTTCCTTGACCTTTTCAAAAGCTTCCTGAGCTTCGGTTGTCCACTTGAATGTTTGATCTTTCTTCAGCATCAAGGTGATTGGCTTAATTATTCCCGTGAAATCAGAAATAAACTTGCTGACAAAATTTACTTTACCTAAGAAGGACTAGACACCTTTCTTATTCACTAGAAGGGGAAGCTCCCTGATAACTTTCACCCATTCGGGGTCAATTGAAACCCCCTCCTTAGATACAACATGCCCCAACAGCTTACCCTGCGATACTCCGAATACACATTTCTTCGGGTTTAGGGAAACTTTGAACTCTTGGAATTTCTGAAAAACTAATTCTAAGTGATCAAAATGATCATCCTTAGATTTAGAGAACACAGTAAAATCTTCCAAATAAATTAGAATAAGCTTATTGATTAATTTGTTGAATGTGATGTCCATCACCTGTTGGAATGTTGCCTCTGCATTGGATAAACCAAAAGGAATTTTAGCATATGCAAATATCCCCCACTTTGTGGTGAACGTAGTCTTGTGCCGATATTCTTCTTTAACTCGGATCTGATTGTAGCCAGAGAAACCATTCAATAGAGAAACTGTTTGTAGGATTGACTCTATTGAAGGCAGTGGATAGTGGTATTTTAAGGATGCTCTATTTAGGTCTTGGAAGTCCACACATAAATGAATATCTCCATTCTTCTTTTGGACTAGGACCAGATTTGATACCCAAGTACTATGCTTGATTGGGAAGACAATGTGCGACTCAATGAGCTTAGTTAGCTCTTGCGCCATTAGGGCTTCAATTTTAAGGTTCACGGGCCTCTATTTCTATCAGACTAGTTTTGCACCTTCTATTAGCTCAATAGTGCGCTGAATGATGTCAGGATCATATCCCTCCATATCATCATAGGACCAGACCACTACTCCATATTTTTCATAGAAACTGATGAGTCTTTCCTTATCATGGTGCAGGACATTCTTACCGACTAGGAGATTCCTACCATCAGAGACCCGAAGGTCCACATAATCACTTTTGTCTGCTATGAACTTTCATTTTATCATTTCGGGGATCATCACAATCAAAAAAGTTTTCGAGAGTAACTAATCCTTTCAGAAGTTTATTAGATTTCAGCTGCATAATTTGTCCTTCATAAGCTTCAAAAATCTTTGGTTGAAGCTGATCGGCGAACTCCTCTGAGTGTTGGATAAACAAGGCGATGTGTTCATCACTTTCAAAAACTTGCCAACTCTGATCATTGTTGAGAATCGCTAGTTAGACTAGTACTCGTACTGAATGTTTATTATGAAGAAAGTCAGAGACATGATCAAACTGAGCACCAATCATGGCCATGCGATCTACGTTGTTATTTTGTCCTCGGGGAATAGTCTTAATGTTGAAAGCTTCAAAACCATCAATCAGGTCCCAGAATCGATGCCGATAGGATCTCATGCGGACATTATTTGTCACATAAATTCCTTAGACTTGGTTGACTACTAGTTCAAAATCTCTGAACAAAACTAATTGCTTAATGCCCATTCGTTCCACAAGGCTTAAACCTTGAACCAATCCTTCATATTCAGCCTCATTGTTTGAACAGGCAAAATGAAAGTGGAAAGACTTCAACAATTTTTTATTTTGTGGGGATATTAGATATATCCCTACTCTAGCACCCACTTTGATTCTTGCTCCATCAAAGTACAATTTCCATAGCTCATTTTCTTGGCTACCTTTGGATTCTTTGGCGACCCTTGGAAGCACTTGGTCTTCATCATAAATTACATGTGCCCAATCCTGTAGCATGATAATTTATGAAAGTATCATTGTCTATGTGTTCACTCAACAAAGCATCTTCTTTATCATCCTAATCTTCACTCACCTTCTCTTCCTCTGGCAATTCAACACAATACATTTCTTGCTTGGTGATAGAGGTATGTGCGGCTTCAAAAGTGATCAAGGTTTCAACCGCTACATGTTCAGAATGTAAAGCCTCTGATTCTATCTTCATTTTTGCATCATGTTTGGTCCTAAGTATCAAATGTGACCAATCCAAGGACATGTATCTACCCACCTTTGAAGTAAATTCCCAGGATAGATAGAGACCAAATATAGGAGGAACATCTATGATCACCATGTCTTGTGGGACCGTGATACTAGGACAAAAAAATAGAGTTAAAGGAAGCACTTTGATGATACCTACGGTCTCAAATTTATTCCCATCAAGCTATATTACCCATCTTTTCATAGTTCGTAGTTGAGTCCCAAAGCTTTGGCTATCTATTTAGGCATAACCGTGGTACTAGCGCCAGAATCAATCATAGCATTGTGCAATAACTTATTTCCTATAATGAGAGTCAAGAAGAAGGGCTGAGGTTTCATCTTATTCCTATCCTCGACAGGGGATTCCTTTGTATTGTTTATAAGGACTTTATCTGGCGGTATTTGATAAACAACCTCTATACTGGCAAACAACTCTGTTGGTGCTGGGTTGACCTCTTCTTGAAGCGCCTTTTGTAATAGCATCTTTCTTCTAAGATAGCTAGAATGTCCCATAGAGACACATTAGCAGATGATTTCTTCAATTTTTCTACCACATTAAAAGGTGACAAACTCAAAGGTTTCTGCTCCTTGCTTCTTACTATAATAATTTCCTTCCATAGTTGAGAAGGTGAAGGGACAGTTGAAGTACTGGGAATCTGATGAGAAACGCCTTTGAGTTGCGGGTTGTCTAGATGCGAAAAAATTGACTCACTGGTGAATCTCCTCTTTGAGCGTGTGTTATAATTAGACTGCACTTACGATGTTTTGGATATGAATGCGTCATTATCAAACACTGTTTCTTCTTTCTCCATCCAGGAGAAGAGCGCATGATCAGGAGCAATATCAGATTCTTGTTCTAAAGACATTCCTTGCATTTGTGTGGTAAGGACCGCACTCTCCATTTGTGGTGAGGCATATATATAACCTCCATGTTCCGTTGTCGCATCTTGGCTGTGTTGCTCTACCACCTTTTGTTGTAAGTTTCCACGTAGACAATTCTGGGGCATATGTGCATCACTATAGGGGAAGCACCATGGATTCATATCATCAATAAGCTTGTCCTGCCCTATGATTAATTCCTTACTCGAGCTTGGTGATGCGCTCATCAGCGGAGTAGGAACCAACACCATTTGGTTTGTAGTCGGGGCTGGTGGATTAGCGTGAGGCGCGCCCTGGTATTGATTTTTCTAATAAGAATACTGCCTTCCTTGATAGTTTTGATATGCAAGCTTTAGAGGTGTTGATTGGTTCCACTTAAGAGTAGTTATATCATTTTCCATAGTTCACAACATCTCTTTGAGGTCGCTCATTTTATCTTTGGAAGAACCTGATGTAGAAGCCACATTTTGTGGGGCGGCTGCATATGTGTACATTGACTAGGCAGTCGTCAATGCGCTAGTTGGTGCGACCTCTTGCACGAAGATCAATATTTCAGGAAATGTCGGCATAATAGGTCAAGGAGGCAATTTTCTACAATCCATTAAATGATTCTTGGCTTTGATAGCAATACCATAAGCATCTGGTAGAGTAGCTCCTCCCAAAGACTTGATCATCATAGAAATTGCAGAATTGATGGATTTTAGATAAAATATAAACGCCAACTTAGGAGTCGAGTGGATGGTAACAAGAATCCTCTACCAATTTGCATGAAATCGGGCATTAAAGTCCATTAGAGCCTCTTGGGGGGCTCGTTTTATGACATATAGTTGATAATACAATGAAGAACAATCTTTGTCATTCGAGAACCTCTCATAGAACAAATTTGTGAGCTCATCCCAGTTGCGAATTGAATTAGGTGTTAGTGTTCGGTACCAATCCAGCGCCTTGCCTTTAAAAGATGCGGTGAGAAGCCTTAGGGCTGCATTTTGTGTTGTAATCCTGTGTACCAGACATATGTCTGCCACATCCTACAAATGTTCTACTGGTGTTCTTGAGCTGTCTCCGGTAAAATTTGGTATAGCTTTCATGGCTGAAACTAGGATAGCACCCCAGATAGTGGGCGCTGCTGAGGCCACTAGGGAACTTCCAGCATCCCATGCCATGTAGTTTCTGTTGGTAGCTGACAACATGGTGAGAGGAAAGGGCGGCGGGAATGGAATGGTTACTAGCTTATTTGCGACTTAGATTGTACCTAGGGGAGGTACTAGTAAACTAGGGTTGCTTATGGTTTGGGATCTAGTTACAAGCCGATGGTTCATACACCCTTCTAAAATTCAATTTCATTTAAGCTCGGTCCCATTGGGAATGCTAGAAAAAGGAACAAACTGTTGATGCCAAAATTTGACAAGGTAACAGAGCCTTATGAGAAACTCAGTTAAAGGGGGCCTTTTGCGCTAAACTGAGTAACCTCTAGATTTTTAGAGAAGTCAGCTTCTTCTATATTGGGGTTTGGAAAGGGAAGCAAATATAATAAAATGAAGTCTAACCTAAGGCGATGCACCAAGATTTAATGATGGGCATGATAAATCATAGATTTAAGGGCCTGAATGGTGTTGTAGTGTTCTAGAACATCAAAGACTTAAGATTATAGCATAGACAATTCATTCATTGACATAAAATAATATTGCATACATTTTTACTGCCAAGAAGAGTCCTTAGACATGATCTAGGTAAAAAAACTTGCATCCAACATATATAGAAGTTCTCAAATGAAGTGTCAAGACAATAAACAACACAATTCACAGTTTGATCAAATAGCATGAAAAACAGAAAGGTCAAACAATTGGCACAGTCTAAGAGTTTTTGCAATCAAATAAAACAGTAATAAAGGCCTAGCGTCTTTTACTAAAACTAGCATTTTCCTTCCAATTCTTGGACCTTTTTCTCCTCATAGAGAAAATTATATATAGTAGGAAAACCTCCCACCGCTTTGGAGAGCAATAACAGAAAAGATTTTGCGATCCCTGACAATGATGTCTGAATCAGAATATTCCCAAGGCCGTTACAACAAGATTGATTCGAAATAAAGCATCTAGTCATTCCAGGCACAGGTGCATCTTTTTCAAATGATGGCAGTGGTCCCGGCAAGGCTCGATTAGACAAGTGTCACTCCCTTGTGCGAATGATTATAACACGTAGCGACCAATAGCATTATTCAGTTCATCCAGTCCATCGCCCGCATATGAGATCCCCTGGTTAGGCATGTGGCAACCCTTCGCTACCTATATAAACCTCTCTCCCCTCGCCGTTGAGGACTTGTGTTAATGCTACATGTGTCAAATGAGCGATAGAGGGAACGAATACCAAACGGGCGCAAAAGAGTTGTGTGGCAATATTTCGCTGCCTGCAGTTGCTAATTCATCTCTGCGCTAAAAGATGTGCGAATGGTAGACACATAGTAGGTACACACCACAATTAGCAATCATGGGGCCTGCCAAAACCCTTTAGGAATGAGGGCTTTGTGGCAGCATTTCGTAGCCTGATGAGGTAGCAAGAAAACATGATTAACAGTATCCCGCAGCCACAACACGTGGAAGCACAACGGAGTTTCCTGGGATGTGTAAGGAAACCCGAGACTCGGAGTTGCGAGGAATAGACAAGTGGAGTGGTAGAAAAAAACTTAGATAAAAGGGCGAGCAGACCTTACGATGCACAGGCCGACGCATGGAAAAATAAACCCGAAGGGAGCTGGTTATATATTTATTAACAGGTCACATAAAAGTCATGTTTCTTTCTATTGAGATAATATGTTGCAAACATTACATGAAGTCTATGTGTGGTGCCACATTTTAGTGGAGCTCAATATCTTCCCAAGGGGTTATTATGTGTAACAATACAAATGTATTTAATATTAATGACACTTTACTAGAGATGCATTTAGTATTTGGAGGATCATGGTTTATTAGTCTCATTGGAGGAATGCATTTGATGGTTGAAGATCAATATTATAGAAATAGTTTAATCCTTGGGTTACATGTTTGAAATAAAACTTGGGAATTAGACTTCAAGGGAGCAATATTGGTGCCTTAAAGAACACGTTTTTGATATAAATAAAAATAGGTTTTGAAAGGTCTCGAACCTTTTTACAAAGACACATCAACTATTAGGAAAAAAAATAGAGTACCATGAGATATGGGACTATAGAAATAAACTAAATAGTAGGAACACATAAAAAGTAGAGGAATAACAATAACATAGTAGAAAAAACACGTATTTGTTATCAACCAATTTTTGAAGCCACTAACAACCTACCATTCTTTGGTGAGAAGATTAACTTGATCAATCAAAGAAACCTCTAGAGGTCCTATTCAATAAAAAATATTTCAACTTTTTGAGTTGCAGTCTTGGATTTGGTTATCCTAGTTGGACCCTCTTGTTTATTCTCCCTTTGTCATTTTTTAATCTCATTTTGCAAAAACATAAATACTAATAGCTAAGTTTTGTATGGTCTACTTGCTAAATTAGACAATTTGGGATAGGTTATCATTCAATTCCTCCCAATTATTTTATAGGGTGTGGAACTTCAACTCTAAAAGGTGGTAAATAATTTTTTCACTTCTTTCCATATGTCTTCATCCACTTGGGTTTAATTTATTCCTTCATCTGGTTGAACACCTTCATCTCCATATCTTACTTTCTCAACCTAGTGTTTTGGGGATAAACAAGGAACCATTTTATTGCATTATTATGGAGATCGATACTTTCCTATAAATAATCCATATAAACTTTTAATTTTTTATAGTTAGCATGATCTACTTATACTTGAATAGTAGGGTAGCTTTGGAGATTCATAGAGTCTTCAAGTACAATCCCTTCTTTAGATGAATTTTTGGTTGGGGCTAGAATGATCCCTCTTGAGCCTTTATATTGCATGCTTAATAAGGGGGCTAGGAATGGAAGGGGAATTGGTAGAGGGTACTTAATCCAAAACATATTTCCCCTTGTCAATAAATAGGGGTTTGTGGACAAGGGGTGTGGGAGTAATGGAGATTGAGGTTGAATGTGGCTTAGTGAGACCAAAAGGATTTTAACCATAGGGTTAGGGTCAGTTTTGTCAAGTACCACAAAATTGGATTGTTAGGGGGGAGGGAATACATGGCACCACCCTTAGGAATAGATAAAGATGGTGAGCCACCTTTATTCTTCGCTTTGGGCTCAATGAGGGTAGGGTTGACAATCCTAGGGATGAACAAAGGGGTGGAATTTTTTTCTTAATCATATCTATAGATATAATGTATGAGACCCTAGTGTAGGGAAGCTCATTTTTTTTCTAAAATCACCTTTAAAATAGAATCCTCCAAGGAAAAAAAACAAAAAGAAGGGTCCAATTTCATTCTCTTGTTATGTCTGAGGCATTTCATCATAGGGAAATGATATGAATGGATATGTATGTACTTGTCTTCAAGGGTAAATTATCTCATAATCACTTCAACCACCTCCTACCATTGCTTAGGCAAGTTATTCCATTTGAATTCATTCTAAAATATTAAGACCTCTCCCCACCCAAGAAATGCATTAATGTGTTAATGATCATATTTTTTGATATTATTTTGGAGCTTCATCTCTTCCATTCTTATCCCCATTGTCAAAGAGATAACTTCCTCTACAACCTTGAAATAAATGCCACACGTAATATCACTTGATCTTGCTAGTAATGAGATGCAAATAGGTGCATTTATAATTGGTTCCTGGTGAATTAAAAAATGGTGGTAATAACACTTTGTAAGATTTGTCTTTCTCATTACTCTCCTTATAAATAAAAGGCTTTAGAAGGAGGCTTTACATGACCTTTCGGTTGATCATCTTCTTGTACATGATCATTATGAATGTAGCTTGGTGTAAGAACTTGGAGGATTGAGTTGCTTTCTGAAGAGATATCAAGGACCATGTGGGATTTATGGCTCTCATTTCTTATTAGATCAATCTCATGAGAAAAGCAACAACAATTTCTCACTACTACAAAATAAGGTCATATATTGCATTGTTTCCTTGGTTGAGTGTTGATCTCCATGTTAAGGCTCAAACCTTGATATTATATTATTTTTAGTGTCTTGGAGGCTAGGTTTTCCCAAGGTACATTGATGCCTATATGATGTGGTTGCTATCTTCTATTCTTTCATTATCATTATTTGATGTTATCACATAATACTATTTGAATTAGACTAAGGGATACATATAACATATTTTCTCATTAATTTTTAAGTGGGATTTATTTTGTATTTCATTTTGCATTTGAGCTTAACCTTGATTTTTCGGTCCTATTGATTTCTAGATTTTCTTTTCTTTTGTGTTAAAGCCTAATTTTAAGATGTAGAGGGGATGCCTTCCTCATGGTGTTAATCCCTATTTAAGTGAGATTTTCTTACAACTAATTTTTCTCTAAGATATAGTTATGGAAAGCACTTCTAGAATGTAGATAAAGATATTTAAAAATGAAACACACTTTGATATTTAGATGCTCAAGACAAAGGTTTTACTTGATTGTCACAAGTGGATTGCAAATTATGTTTCCAAATTCCTTGGAGTTCATTCTTACACTATTCGAGTTAGTTGTGTCATGACGTAGGGATTTTATTTGGTACCATGGAATAATTTATTGATATGTGGAGCTTGTAGAGTTGCTCATATGATAATTTGAAGCTAGTTAGGATTAGGTGCCATATACCTATTAACTATTTTTCACTACAAGCTCAAACAGATAGAGCTAAATCGAATTCATAATCAATAGGTACAAAAATTTTCAAGTTTTCCTGCTAAAGTATTCATGGTTCATCATAAAGATCAAATTACATCTGAATTACAGTTTTATTGTGCAAGTATTTAAGACAAAAAATTGAAAATTTGCATAATAATTCCTTTTATTCATTTTGTAAAAACACTGAATCTTGCACAAGCTACGAGAGTAACTGAATTTGATTATGACAATCAAATAGTGAATACAAAATTCAATGAAAGCTACACTACTAAAAATAACGTAAGTGCAAAGAAGAGGAGCAATTCATCATTGTCTGTGATGATGAATCACTTTCACTTGATGTCTTCAGTCGTCATGTCTCCAAGCTGTAGCAGACTCGTTTCCACGCTCCATGAACCTGCAAAATTGTAAAAGGATGGTGTTAGAGGTGTACTCTAATCAATAATGAATTACATTCTGCCTTATGCCTACACTACCAAAAGGAATGTAATTTGCATTAAATCAAGCATTCACCAGATGATTGAGTTACAAAGGCTGGGCTGATAATCAAGGAACACGAAAACTCAATGGAAGCTTTCAACTTCGATTATTTTTACTAACTTGTTTGTTTCAATGTGTAGGAATAGGTTCATCATGTTTGTGATCATCTTATCAGATATGTTGAGTAAAATGAGCTCCCACAAGGGTAGAGCCCAGCATATCATATGGACACCTCTCATTCACATTATTATATGAGAGTCATCAAGTATTACAATCATCAAACATGACTGTTGTAAAGCAATATCAAATAATAAAAGTAGTCCAATTCAGCATGGTGAAAACATAATGAGCAATTATATTTTGCTGATCATTCAATAAAATAATCAAAGAAGCATGTCAAAAGAGCATTGATTGCATTTATCATCTCTTGTTTCAACTTTTCCTTTCATTTATATTTACACTTTGATGAGGGATTGAGCCCCTTTATACTGAAGGGAAAGCAGAGCATTCAACAATTCAATCATTTCTTACAACTCCAAAGTACATGTGCATTCTACAAAAGAATTAACATCATAATGAGGGCTTCATTTAAAAGAATAATCATAGATAAGACTACTGCTACAATGTTCATGGTGATGAAAAAATGGTTACAGAAGTTTATGATAGTCATAAAGGACTGGAAAGGCATCCTTGACATTAAGAAAAGCCAAATGGAAGCTTGAAATGATGAATAAATTTGTACCAACTAGAAAAGAGCAGTAAAGATTTGGGACAGTGTTGCACAATGTCAAATAGAAGCAGAGCATTCAACAATTTCATTTGTTTCTTACAACTACAAAGAATAGAAAAACATTCATTCATGAGAACTTAATAAGAGTCAAGGACAGTCATGAATAAGACTGTTGCTACAAAATTGATAAAGGTAAATGGGCACACATGTTTCAAAATGCCAAATTATAGTAGCTAGATCAAATGGAGACTCAACCTGTACATTCAAGTTAATATAATGGCATTAAATAAAAAAGCAGTGATCAAACATCCAAGAGCCATGAGATCTCACTATTTTCATGAAGAAAAATCTGTGCATAGGCATTAAGAATAACAACCAGGCAGAGGGGAGAGTTAAAGGTGCAAACAAGAAATAAGCTTGTATAAATAATGATGGCCTCTCTACTAGGCATGGCTATGTTTACAATAGTTGGGGCTGTTAATGAGTAGCTTGTTACAGTTTTGAAATTCAATATATGTTCATTCACAATCCTTTAACAATTTAAGGTGGTAGTGAGAATAATGACTATAATATAGGATTTAGAAAAGAGAAAGAAAATGTGCCAAATCAAAGCATTTAAAAGTGTTCACTTACAGGAAAAGCAACAACAGATTTACAGGCATGAATGTGTAAGCTAAAAGGCAGTTAACAAAAGAGAAAGATAGTGCATTTTTATCTTTATCATCAAAGGGACATCGATTCACCAGTATAAGGAAAGAATTTGTATTCAACTTATTGTTTGTGGTGATCACAAAGGAAAAAAGCTATAGGAAAATAAAGATTTGGAACAATAGAATATGCACAACGATAATGCCTTACATGCTATACTTCATTATTATTCATATGGAATATAGATTGAGCATATCTCTGCATAATAAAAAGATGTAATCAAGGCAACCATGGCAGTCTCAGAAGTACTCATCTAAGGGTTTTTGTTAAATTTAAATACAAACTTGTCATTGTTATCAACATTCCTACATTGTTTTCTGTTTAAAATATGGAAGAAAATACATATTTATTTTTACCCATGTGAGGGTTTTAGCATGGCGGCCAAGAAAATATAAAAATGTAGTGAATGGAGAATACCCAGAATGAATATATGAGGCCATAGCTTTCAATCAAGAGTATAAGCCATTTGAAAGTAAGATATATATGAAATGTAGATTGGTTTCTTATTTTTCTATAGAGATGGTGCCATATGTTCAGGAAGCTACAAGAATACAGTTTGGTTTTCTTTTTATTAAAAAATGGGAGATAAAGAAGCTGCCCTGTACATGTCAAAGTCACAATAAAGAGGAATCTCAGCTCAAATATTTAAGGCTCAAGTCTACTATGGCGGGGCCAAAAAGAGGTTGGAGATATACACAAGAAGGAAAAAATTAGACTTACCAACATTGCCATAGACTTCCAAAAATTCTTTCTTGACAAGTGTTTGTCAATGCAAGGTTGAAACTCTTCCTATGGCGGCCATAACAGAGGGTAAATCACAATGAAGCCATGGCGTCCAAGGAATACAAGAACAAGAGAATGATAAAATCAAATAAAATGAATCATAGTCACGACTTTGAGGCCTAGGAACGCATTAAAATGATTGAAAGAACTCAGATTTACAATAAAATCAGCTTCATCTTACATTTTTTGTTCAGAATCTTTGAAGAAATCATCAAAATTGACATAAATGGTGCATAGTCAAGCTTCAAACCCCAGCTCTAATGGCGGCAAAGAGCTTCTTCGTCAAGTTTCTCTCCAAGACAAATGAGCATAATGATTTTTAGGGTTGATATTTTGTTTTGTCTATTCGCCCTAAAAACATAGTCAATTTGTTATTGATAACCTTTGACTTCAAGTCAAAAGTTCTTAGGTATTGCATGGTGGTCGACCCTTGCAAA
Source organism: Sequoia sempervirens (assembly GCA_007258455.2). Lineage (NCBI taxonomy): Eukaryota > Viridiplantae > Streptophyta > Pinopsida > Cupressales > Cupressaceae > Sequoia > Sequoia sempervirens. Next base: position 222,785,813 of record VDFB02075321.1, on the reverse strand, counting down.
TGATGCGTCCCCTTATTTTTTGATATTTGATATTATATATGTCATATAAGGGTGACGAGGAATTAACAATAATGCAAAGTATAATTTGCATGGTCGGCTAATATTTGTTTAGTGAAGAATGCAAAATATATGCTAAGTGTGGTCGGCCTTATGAGCTAATGATGGTGGTCGACTATTATGAGATATCTTAGATATTGCATGGTGGTCGCCAATGATTATTTAGTGGAGAATGCATATTTTCAAATATATGCTATGATATATGAGATGGAGAAACATGCTTTGCTAAATTAGCTTTATTCTTCAAACTTATTTGCATTAATCAATGTAGATTGATTAATTAAATGATGAATTTAAATCATTAAATTAAATTAATCATTTTAAAATGTAAATAAAGAACATTATGTAACACCGAGTTAGAACTATAGCCCCAACTGAAGATTTATCATGCAAAAATGGACTTTAAGTTATCATGGGCGAGTTGATTAAAGCAAGGTGGATTTTGCGTGTTTTGGCCCACATTCAGAGATTTCCAGTTTAGTTTGAGTTACAGATCAGTTGCATACATTATGACTCAAAGTTCGAGACTGAGTTCACTCATTTTTGCATGAGTTTGAGCCTTCATTTTAGGAATTTTTGCTTATGCTCAGATTTTGCCTTGGAGTTATCATTTTGACACTGAAATTGACTTTCAGTTTCATGTTCATGCACTTTGAAGTGCATTATCATTGTATTTATTGGAAAAAGTTTATCTTTTTCCTCTAGTTCTTGTTATTCAGCCTTTGCATTCTATAAAGTGAATTATCTTGTAACTCAGCTTTCAAAATTTAATAGATATTGTAGCAATCTTTACAGGTTATCTTGGAGTATCATTTGCAGAGCGTTATTTCATTTGTCATTGCAAGTTAAAAATTATCCTTCTTAGATTCAAGTGTCCTATTTTGAGAATGTTTTGGATACAAGTTTAATGTGTTTGATATCAGAACCTTTAAATTTTTGTCAACATTCATGAATGCATGTACATGAAGAAACAATCTTAGTTGTAGGTCATAAATTGTGTCTCAAGTATATCCATATCTTTAAATTGTGAAAATAAGTTCTTCCTTCATAAAGAATGAATTATCAAGCTTGTTTGTGAATCATTAATGCAGTTAAATTGTTCAATCTGAGTTGTGAAAGTAAGCTTCATGATGAATCAATTGTGAGTTAGTCTTTTTTTTCTTAAATCAAATAGGTGCATCACCACAGTCTTCTGTTTCCAGTTTTACATTAGATTAAGTTTCTTACCCTTTTCTTAGAACAAATTATTCAAGTATCAAATTAACCATCATATAGGAAGTCGGCCTAGAATCCAGAGGTTCAATCTCATTATAGGTCACCCACAACTTGAGTTTGATCCAATGTTTCAACAGATTGCTGAATTTAATCATTCAAGTGTTCGGGTGCAAAATTTTTATAGTTCATGCTGTTGTTTTGGTATATACAATAGTATTTCATCCTTTCAGAGGATTATTTTCATATACCCGGCGACTCTGTTTCTCAGTTTCTAGCAGATCAAGTGCAAATAGCTTATGAGAAATATTTAGACAAGAAGTTATTCTCCGTTTGAATATTTGCAGCTATCTTCGCCAAAGAGAATAAGAAGGACAACCAATTGAACACTTGGTAAGCCTTCAAGAAAGCAATCAGTTTCTTTGGTTCTGAGAGCAGGACCATTAGTTTACAAATCAAGAAGAGCCAGATCATTAGAAAGACAACCAAGTTCATTTTCAGCTTCGCCAAGTTACAGAGTACCAGTGTCACCTGTACCGATTGTACAAGTTGTAAATCTCATAATACCATCAACTCTAATGGCCAAAGCACATGCTTTTGTTCCATTTAATGGGGGCAACCCATTAAATCTGGCTCAACACAATGATATACTAGTATCAACACTCAAAAGTCTTCTCTTTTTTACTAGTGAAGATCAGACTACGCCCATTGAGCATATTAGAGACGTAGCCTCGCTATGTGGAGTTCATCATGTGATTCAGGAGAACGTAGCTTTGATGTTGTTAGCAGCGTCATTCAAGGGGAAAGTGCTTAAGTGGTTTCATCGCTAACCAATCAATAGCATCGCGACATGGGATGACTTAGGAGACAAGCTGAACAAGCAATTTTTAGATAAGTCTGATCATTTATCTCTAGTCGAGAAGATGACGACTATAAAGAGAGCACCACAAAAACAAATGATGGAATTTAATTTCATATTTCAAAGTACATGGGATCGACTTCCAGTAACGATAAGGCCAGCTCCTGACCACACTTTTTTGTATTACCTTAGATCATTGCATAGTGATATTGCCTTAATGATACAGTCAATGGGCGGGTTAACATTACCAGCAGCATATGACATCGCTATTAGAGCTGAAAATAGCCTTATACAAGTTGGTAAAATCACCCCAAGACCCCCTATGCCGATTTTCCTAGAGGTACACCTTTTATGCCCATTCAAGTACCTCATATAGCCACTATACCTGTTGTTCTAGCCTTTGATTTCCAAACACCAGCACAAAATAATGTTGTTCCAACTAATTCTAACCTACAAGGACTTAAGAATACTCAACAACATTTAATAAATGACCAACAACAAATGGACAAGTTACTACAAACTGTGAGTAACAACTTGGTAAGCCTTAAAACCAGTAAGGTCAGAATTTTAGGCCTAATCAGTCATCATTTCAAGCAAACAGACCTACTTATGAAGCTGATTACCAGGGATAGAAAATGAATTTCAACTTTAGGCCTAACCAATCGTTTAATCTAGTTGTTGCTAGCTCTTCAAAGGAGTTGATGCCAATACAAAACAATTTAGCACATGATTATGTATTGTGCTATCCCTACAATCAGCCTCATAATCAGGCTACTTGCATGAATGGGGTGATTAATCAAGCTCTTATGGTGCAAAGTAGTTATGCTACTTTTGGACAGACAACTAAGGAGGACAATAATTAGAAAGATGAACAAACGCAACAGAATGACCTTGACGTTGCCATGATGAACTGGCAAAGAAGTGAATTTTGTAGAGTTAATCACATGTAATATCCAAATTAGTCAACCACTTCTATTGTAGCCAATATGAGGGCCAAGAAAAGAGCATTTGATCTAAGACAACAAACTATTCCTGATAAACAATAGGTAGAAAAAGACAGCCTGCTGTTCAGTAGAAAAATCAAGATTTTACAGCCCAACAGGGGCAAGTTCAACTTTCAACAGCTCAGAATGTTTAGATTTTACCAAGACAACAAGCTGGATCATTAAAGGAACAACCTAAAGTTTAGTTCCAGCCTCAAGCAACACAAACAAATGTCGTTGTTCAAAAAGTACAACAAAAGGTTGGTGTTTCTTCTTTCAATATTATTGAACATATGAAAAAGGCAACTGTTAGCTTTACCATGTTGGATGCATTACACTTGCTTGGGAAAAAATAAAGTTTGCAGGAGGTTTTGGCTAAGATATCAAAATCTGACAAAACAAATAAGGAACAACCAAGAGTTCTTGCGAACAGCTCAGATAAAAAATAAGAGCAGCCAGTTAAAAAGGTAAAGCCACCGCCTTTTTATGTCAGCTTGATAATTGGTGATAACATAGTGCATAACTGTATGATCAATAGTGGAGCAAGCAGTTCAATTATTCCTAAACAATTGGTAGACAAGTTAGGACTTGAGTACGAACCATTGTCAAAAGGGGTAGTTCAGTTGGATGGTACAACTGTAAAGTCTGTAGGAGTTATTAAAAATTTGCCTCTTACATTACATGCCTGTCCCAACTTTCAAATTTCACAAGACATATATATCATTGATCTCCCACCTTATTTTTCCATTTGCCTATCTAGAGATTTCATTGCAAAATTAGGTGGTTATCTGTCATCAGACTGGTCACACATGTTTTTTAGAACTAGATATGGTACTAGAGTCACGATTAAGTTAGAATCACAAGTTTAAGACCAAATTGAACCTTATGTTCCAAATCCTATAAATGAAAACCTAGCTTTCCATGATTAGGAGGATCAATCCATGATCCTCAACCCCATTGTACCTATAGAAGGCATACCTGACATGAATTTAGATGAGTGGGCAGCCGAGAATCACGAGGTTGATCTGTTCAATCTCATATATGAAGTAGGTTTAGGCATTTATATGATTCAAGAACCTGATGTAACTATTCCAAATCTAGTAAAGGAGGAAAAACAACAAGTACAATAGATTGATCAGCTCTGGAAGCTATATTTTGACGGGTCCAGAAGTAAAATTGGTGCTGGTGGAGGAGTTGTTTTGATTTTTCCTGAAGGAGACAGGTATTATTCAACTTTTAGATTTGCTTTCAACTGTTCTAATAATGTTGTTGAGTAGGAAGCATTAATACATGGTTTAGAATGGGCCAGAAAAAGAAAGATTAAGTGCTTGCAGGTGTATGGTGATTCAGAATTGATAGCAAATCGGGTTAGAAATATGAATTTAACAAAGAATGATTTGTTGAAATTGTACAAGCATCATGTTTGGGATTTAATTGAGGAGTTTGAAGCATTTAATCTACAATTAGTACCAAGAATTCAGAATAAGCAAGTTGATAAACTTGCTGTTCTAGGGTCACAGTTTGACATTCTGACTAAAATTCATAATATGGAAGTACAATAGTATGCAAAATTAGTTTTTAGACCTTCAGTAGCTGATAATAATGTTAGTTGGTAGATTTTTGATGGTGATGAACAAATAGTTCATTTTCTAATGGAAGAAGTAGAGTTTTCTGCTGTAAATCAGTGAAAATTTGATTAGCAATATGGTGATCAGATCGTGCAACTAAAGTCTAACAAGCTACCAAAGGGTTTGGTGACCCTTGAATCCATCTTCAACATTGATGACTAGGTTATAAGAGATAAATTAGGCATCACAGTGAAGCAGGAGCATTACGAATTAGTTGAAATATTCAAGGACAAGCTGCTTAAGCTTGGAAAAGTTTGTACAAAGGCAGAACAACAGGCCTTTATCTTACTTTGTCAAGAATTTAGTGACATATTCACCTGGTAGTATGGATATTTGAAGGGTTTTAACCCTAAGTTAGCTTAGCATACAATAGAGCTCGAACCCAACACAAAGTTGGTAAGACAGAAGTAGAGGCCCTTGAATTCGAAGTTAGAACATCTAATGAAGAACATCTAATGAAAACATAATTAAATAAGTTGATCAAAGGCAGTATAATATTTCCAATCAAGCACACTTCTTGGGTGTCAAATTTGGTGCCTGTAAGAAAGAAAAGTAGAGAGATAAGGCTATGCGTTGATTTTCGTAATCTAAACAAAGCTTCACTCAAGGATCACTACCTGCTACCTTCAATGGAGCAAATATTGCGGGTTGTTTCAGGATTAGAAAGGTTTTCATTGTTGTATGGATATTCAAGTTACAACCAAATCTTGGTTAAAGAGGAAGACTAGTATAAGATAGCCTTTACCACCAAGTGGGGTACTATGGCTTACATAAAGATGTCGTTTGGGTTGTCAAACATAAGAGCTACCTTTCAGAAAGCAATGGATATGGCTCTCCAAGGTTTGATAAAGAAATTTTTTCTTGTTTACTTAAATGATATCACTGTTTTCTCATGTAATGCAAATGAACATTTCAGTCATCTTAGACAGATATTCGAAAGATGCAGAGAATATGGAATCTCCTTAAATCCAAAGAAAAGTATTTTTTTTATTCACGAAGGTAAGCTTCTGGGTTACATTGTTTCAAAAGATGGTATTTCTATTGACCCAGAGCGTATTGTAGCCATTTTGGCTTATCACTGCCCGCTCACAAAAAGGGTTTGCAGAGCTTTCTAGGCAAAATAAACTTTGTGAGGAGGTTTATTCCCAACGTTGCAGCTTTATTACAACCATTGACAGCCATGCCGAAGAAGAACATACAGTTCAGCTGGACAAAGGAAGGTAAGAACAATTTTGAGCATATTAAAGAGGCACTTGCAGCAGCCCTGAATCTTATCAATCCAGATTTTGATAAGGATTTTATATTGTACACATTCAAAGGAGTGGATACCATCTCCACAATGCTCTGTCAGTAAAATAATGAAGGTATGGAGTAGCCTATAGCTTTCTTTAGTCAGGTTTTACATGATTATGAAACCAAGTATTCATTCGTTGAAAAGCATGTGCTTGCTGTAGTGAGAAGTTTGAAAAAATTCAGACATATGTTGTCTAATAATAAGATACATCTGCTGGTAGCTCACCCAACATTTAAGGAGTCTATGTTAAATAAGGACATTAATGACAAACAAGCAGGATGGATAACCAAAGTCATGGAGTATGACATTAGCATAAAGGTTACCAAGCTTCTTCGGGGTAAAGGAGAATGTGAACAACTTATAGAAAATGAAGAAGACAACAATGAAAAGGTTGCTACAGTTCTGAATAATGAAGAACCTATTGTTTTAGCTGTTCCAGCTGATTGGATCCATCAGATGATCCATTACTTACATATTGGAGATTGTCCAGAAAGTTTAGACAAGTCTAAACGAAGATATTACAAGTTACAAGCAATTCCTTATGTGGAAATTGATGGTGTTCTTTATAAGAAAGATTTCAATGGAGTATTCCTCAGATGTATTTATTCAGATCAGACTGAAAGAATTCTTGAAGAATTCCATGGACCTGCTGGAGGTCATTTTGCACCACGTACTGTAGCTTTGAAAATTATGAAAGCAAGCTATTATTGGCCAGATCTTTTCAAGGATGCTCATACTTATGTCAGAAAATGTGCCAAATGCTCACTTTTTGAAGGAAAAAAAAAGTTAGCAGCCTTGCCCTTGAATCAAATTCAGGTTGAGTAGCCATTTGGACAGTGGAGACTTGATTTTATCGGTCCAATCAATCCACCCTCAAATGTTGGGCACAAATGGATTTTAACTGCCACAGACTACTTTACGAAGTGGACTAAAACAATCACATTAAGAGATGCAAATGAAACATCAATTCTAAACTTTTATCAGGATATAGTTTCTAGGTTTGGTACACCTGATTCAATTATTTCTGATAATTCTTTGGCCTTTGTTGGTTTAAGAGTTTCATATTTGTCAGTAAAGCATAATATTTATTTGAACACTTCATCCAATTATTACCCCCAGGGTAATGGACAGGCTGAATCAACAAATAAGAATCCAATTAAGATCATACAAAAGATTATTGAAGATAATAAGAGGTCATGGCATGACAAACTAAAGTTAGCCTTGTAGGCTGATAGAGTTACACCAAAATGATCAATAGGGTTTTCATCCTATATTTTGGTTTATGGCAAAGAATCAAAACTACCTATCTCAATTGAATTGCCAACTTTGAGTTACATAAAAGAGTTTGAGTTACTTGAAGAGTAGCCAATGCAAGTTAGGCTTGCTCAATTAACAGAGTTGGAAGAAACCAAAAGGGAAGCCTATAGAAAGCTTTAGATTCATCATTCTCAAATGAAGAGGACATTTGATAAGAAAGCAACAAGGATCTTCAATTAAGGTGATTTAGTTTTCAAGCAGGATGAGCTCAAAAGAAGGCCTAGTAAACATAAAAAAATTGATGCCATGTGGGATGGCCCATACATTATTACAGAAGAGAAGGAACACAATGCATTTCAACTTTCAAAGCTGGATGGTGAAGTACTGCCAATCCCTGTCAATGGGATTCACTTGAAACAATGTTATTAAGCATCAGGATTTCAACTGTACATAGTAGGATAGTTTTCAGTTTCAGTTATGCATTCAATAAGTGCCTGCTGGCACGTTTTCATTTTAGTTTTGTCATGTTTTCAATAATGTGCAGTTGTTGCACCTGGTTTTTTCAGATTCCGTCTTCAACAAAATTGCAGTAGTTTCCTTCACTTTGTTTGGTTTGAAGCTGAGTTATGATTTTCTGAGTTAAACAAAGCAAAACATGGACTCCATGCCCAATGAATAAGTTATATACTGGTCTATTGTGTTTAGCAGGAAAACACTCTGAAGAGGTTGCCAATTTGTTACCTATTTTTCACTACAAGCTCAAATAGGTAGAGCTGAATCGAATTCATCATCAATAGGTACAAAAATTTTCAAGTTTTGCTGCTAAAGTATTCATGGTTCATCATAAAGATCAAATTACATCTGAATTACAGTTTTATTGTGCAAGTATTTAAAACAAAAAATTTAAAATTTGCATAATAATGCCTTTTATTCATTTTGAAAAAACATTGAATCTTGCACAAGCTGCGAGAGTAACTAAATTTGATTATGACAATCAAATAGTGAATACAAAATTCAATGAAAGCTACACTACTGAAAATAACATAAGCACAAAGAAGAGGAGCAATTCATCATTTCCTGTGATGATGAATCACTTTCGCTTGATGTCTTCAGTCATTGTGTCTCAAAGTTGTAGCAGACTCGTTTCCACGGTCCATGAACCTACAAAATTGTAAAAGGATGGTGTTAGAAGTGTAATCTAAGAAATGATGAATTGCATTCTGCCTTATGCCTACGCTACCAACAAGAATGTAATTTGCACTAAAGCAAGCATTCACCAGATGATTGAGTTACAAAGGCTGGGTTGATAATCAAGGAACATAAAAACTCAATGGAAGCTTTTAGCTTCAATTATTTTTACTAACTTGTTTGTTTCAATGTCTAGGAATAGGTTCATCATGTTCGTGATCATCTTATCAGATATGTGGAGTAAAATGAGCTCCCACAAGGGTAGATCCTGGCATATCATATGGACACCTCTCATTCACATTATTATATGAGAATCATCAAGTATTATAGTCATCAAACAGGACTGCTGTAAAGCAATATCAAATAATAAAAGCAGTCCAATTCAGCATGGTGAAAACAGATTGAAAATTTATCTTTTTCTTATCATTCAATAAAATAATCAAAAATCATGTCAAAAGAGCATTGATTGCATTTATCATCTCTTGTTTTAGCTCTGCCTTTCATTTATATTTACACTTTGATGAGGCATTGAGCCCCTTTATACTGAAGGGAAAGCAGAGAATTCAACAATTCAATCATTTCTTACAACTCCAAAGTACATGCGCAGTCTACAAAAGACCTAACATCATAATGAGGGCTTCATTTAAAAGAATAATCGTAGATAAGACTGCTGCTACAATGTTCATGGTGATGAAAAAAGGGTTATAGAAGTTTATGACAGTCATAAAGGACTAGAAAGGCATCCTTGACATTAAGAAAAGCTAAATGGAAGCTTGAAATGACGAATAAATTTGCACTAGCTAGAAAAGAGCAGTAAAGATTTGGGTCAGTGTTGCACAGTGTCAAATAGAAGTAGAGCATTCAACAATTTAATTTCTTTCTTAGAACTACAAAGCAGAAAACAACATTCATTCATGAGAACTTCATAAGAGTCAAGGACAGTCATGAACTAGATTGCTGCTACGAAATTGATAAAGGTAAATGGGCACACATGTTTCAAAATGCCAAATGATAGTAGCCAGATCAAATGGAGAATCAACCTGTACATTCAAGTTAATGTAATGGCATTAAATGAAAAAGCAGTGATCAAACATCCAAGAGCCATGAGATCTCACTATTTTCATGAAGAAAAATATGTGCATAGGCATTAAGAATAACAACCAAGCAGAGGGGAGAATTAAAGGTGCAAACAAGAAATAAGCTTGTATAAATAATGATGGCCTCTCTACTAGGCAAGGTTGTGTGTTTACAATAGTTGGGGCTGTTAGTGAGCAGCTTGTTACAATTTTGAAATTCAATATCAGTTCATTCACAATCCTTTAACTTGCTACATCCTGATTGTATAGCTACTAGGTTATTAGAGTTGAATAAGGATTATGTGTTTGTAAAGACAATTTTATGAATAAATAAAGATGTGAGTCACCTTGTTATCAATATGAGTTTTATACATTAATGATCATCTCATTCTTATATTGTTCTATTGATGTTAATCATTGTGAAAATGAGCATTATGAGATTAATATGTGATGTTTTTATATCTTATGAAATTTATATGAATTATTATTCTTGTGAGCATTTGACTACCGTGAATTTATAACTGTGGATGCGGGAATGAGAACCAGTCCTCTAGGCAAAGGGGAAATATCACTTGGGAGAGGGTATTGGTCGTTTAACTGGTAAAGTTAATCAGTTGAGCATGCACACACATTATGAACGGTACATAGGAAACAAGTCAAATAAGTTAGTCATGATAAGTCAACCATAGGCTTAGGAGTTTGACTTACTTCCTTATGCTTTATGAGTTATGATTGTTTTAAATGTCAGACTTACTATACTATGACTCCCTATGTACGAATGAAGTAGTTGATATATGATAAAGTTCGAGTGGGTATGTATACACATGTATACATTATGTACACGTATCTAAATGTATAGACATATCAACATGTATGTACGTCAAGCAAATGGATATGCTTGTATGCATGTGTTGACATGTATATACGCATACATACGTATACACAAGAAGTATATATGGACATGTTTATACGTACACATTCTGCCTAAATATCTTTGAAATAGATAAGATTCAAATAATGTTGTCTAGGAGATTTACGTATATCTTAATGTGTAAATATATATATTAATAAAGTGATTATTAATAAATACATCAATACATAAGGAATATGTAAATAATTATGTATTTATATATTTTATAAAATATATAAGTGTTAATATTAAAATTAATATATATTCTTATATATAAATACGTTTATATATAAAGATATATTAATATTTAATAGAATACATATATATATAAAATATACAAATAGATATATAGTTAAAATGTAAATGAAGGAAAAGAATTGCAAATGTTTAAAAGAATAAACATTATTCTATGAAGGATATAATCGCAATATATATATAGAGGAAGTAAATATTTGAAAATGTAGCTGCATTGAATATTTAACTCATTAAAATACATTTCAAAAAGAAATGAACTTCACAAAGGAAATATTCGAAAAGTTTAAACTTTGGAAAAATTGAATGGAAAATAAATATGAGCATTCCCATGAAAATGCGGAAGCTCTTGTGTAGCAGAAAATACAGGAAGAAGTATTCAAGCTTAAAGATATGAAAATGGTGATGGATTTTTGTACTGTAACAAGCAGAATGTTGACCTAAAAACGTAGCAATTAAACCATTTCGAATTCATGCGACTGGCAATAAGACGTGTAACTGTAGGTGGCATTTTTGATTGTTTAAGTTGAAAAATTCTTCAACTGTTGGCTCCATGAGGTCGAATCATCCTTGAAAATAATGACTAAGGGTTTAATAACATGCCAAGTGACATTTTGACTGGGTAAGCATGTCAGTTTGTCATTTTACATGCCCAGAAATGAGGATTATGTTATTTTTACGGCTTATAAATACTTACCTGCTCTCCATTCAAAAGGCATTCTTTTATTTCTCATCTTTGGTGTTTAGTAAGATCTTATTTTATAATTTTGAGTTTCTGTTGTGAGTGGTAATGCTGTTTTGCAAAATAGTAAATTCAATGAGAGAGTTAGAGTCTACTTCAAACTGTGATTTTAGACTGTGAAGAATTGGATAGCAATTTTCCAGTGAAGAGGGTTTTGTTTAGAGAAAGTGTTTTGAAAAAGAGCTTTCTACATTGGAGGAAGAAGGAAATTACATTCTGCCATATTCAATTGAAGGCTGCTGTCAGAAGTGCATTGAAAAGGAGCTTAATTTTATAGGCATGTTTCTTAATTGGAATTTATAGTTTAAACTGTCTTCTTATTGTCTTAAATTGCTGGTTGTATTTGATATGAAATAAGTAAACTATCCTTAGCAATCAATTTTTGTTTGATAGGCTGTTAATGCATAATGGTTCAAGGGATTTCATTCTAAATAAGGGGTAAAAGTTTAGGGAATGACAATGTAGCTAAAGGAAAATTCTTGAGCAAATCATTATAGTTATATGATGGATTTAAGGAATATTTTATAGAAATTGGAAAATTAAAAGAAGGGAATCAATTGTTTAAAGGGTTTAAGAACAACCTAGCTTTATATGCATCATGCTAAGAGGGAATTGCTTGTGCATTTGCTTGGATTTACAAAATTGTATGATCTCCGTATATGGGGAATACGTAGAGTATATATTAACTTCTAGGAACGAAATGTCGTCAAAACTAAGTATAATCCTAGCTTGTGTTATTAGGTTAACATTAGTAAGCTTCACTCCTAGGATAAAGATTTTTGGAAATAGGAGTCAGGATAGTAAATACTTGTTTATAGACTCATTTCTAGTAAATTGTTTGAGGTAGGAAGTCTGGGGTAAACTGAACCCATTGAAGGACATGGCCTACACATAGAGTGAGGTAGCCCAAAAGAAAATCGGCCCTGAGTAGTGTAAGTGATAGATGACTTACTCAGTCGTTTACTGAATCAAAATTCTATGGCCATAGTAATGTAATGTACCTACATCCTCTTAGATTGGGAGATGATTACATTGTCAGTTCACAGTGATCCAGTATGTACATACTAGGTTGGGATTGTGGGATACAAGAATCTAGTTATGTAGGACACACCACTATGCTCAGTTGGTTAACAGAATCAGTTACTCAACCAATCTCTTCGACGAAGGGAGGGCCATTCATTAAGAAATGAATGTGCGGGGGACCGCATTTTTAGTCCATGGTTGGCAGAAAAGCACCCGAGTGATGTTTCTCCTCCACAATCTGACATCCGAAGAACCAAGATTTGAAAGGGAAGATCCTGGACCGTCTTACTTCTATTTGTGCAAAAGTTGTTTAAGCTATGTATGTGCTCTTATACTTTCATACTCTGTTATTCATTTGAAATAGTTAAAGTTATTTATTTATGAAAAGCTTTGAAATCGTATTTATATTATGTACTTTATTTTGGAAAGAAAAGAAATATTTTTGTTACTTTGTTATTTACTCGTTTACTTTGGTTAAAAGTTATAAAATTTAGAAATTTTTATTTTATGTAGAAGTCAGGTCGTTACATGTGGTATCAGAGCTACCAGGTTTAACTTTGGAACCTATGAGCTCATTAACTTTCTCTTTTCCAACATTATCTCATGTTGTGAAAAATTCTTGTGTCAGGATGGTGCATATCAGATTGACAGCTAGAAAGTTTGTTATTGGAAATGAACGCTACCTGAAAGCCAAGAAGGAAAAAGAAGCTATCATTAGAACCATTCAAGGAACCAATTATGACAATGCAATCTGGTTGAGTGATACAAAAACCTTCAGTCCTGCACTATCTCGAATCGATCTTTAGAAGAGAAAGATGAAGATGGAGGCAATGTATAACTGTCTTCTTGCAGTTCTACCTGAGGAATCTGATATGTTACCACTCTCCAAAGATATGCCATATGAAGAAAGTACAAACCTTGCACTTATCTTTAGGGATCCAAGGGTTCAACCACTAGCTGAGATTATTGAAATTTCTTCGAGTAAAGAGTCTGAAGGCTATACGCCTAAGACACCACCAATGGAGAAATGGTCTCATGAACAAATGTCTGTAAACATTGTTGATGAGCACCATAACAATATTGATTTATGCAATTATGTATCGGACAATAAATCCGAAGGATACTACCCATTTTGGGATAGGTATGAACAAATTAGAGATGAAGAAAATGAAAGGGATCAATAATTCTCTCAATCTGTAGGATATACCCCCTTAAGTTACGATTCTGAGGGTGAATCTTACACTCCTCTTGACTTTTGAAAAGTCCATCTATGTAATCGATGGAATATTGATTCATATTAATATGAATAAAATGATGTTTTACATCAATTACATCTATTGTGAATTTTATTGTTTATATGCATGTGTTTTCTTTGTAAGTATATATTTTACTTAAAATTAAAATGATAGTAAGATTAACATGAATTAAATATTCAGGTTAGACAAATCTTTTAATAATGGTGAGAACTTACAAAAGATCTCGAAGCAATCCTGGAACTAGTCGTGAAGGCAAACAAGAACCAACAGGAATGGAAGCCAAGCTGGATTAGATTATGGCGAGATTGTCCAATCTTGAAAAGGCAAAAGAAGTCGAGATACCTATCACCAATAATGAAGAGGAAAGTTCTTCACATGGAGAAGACATTAATCATAACCATGAAAAAGAAAAATCTCCAACTCTATCAATTGAGAAAAAGAAGAAACAAGTGTCCATTGGGTTAACAAGGGATATGAAGAAGATATACCCTCCAAAATTTGATGGAAGTGCCAGAGGTGAAAAAGCTGAAATATGGTTAGTACAAATGGAAAAGTACTTTGAAATAACAAATTATGACGAAGTTACTAAGGAAGCTTGGGGTGCATATCAGTTAGCGGGTGAAGCCTCTAACTGGTGGATGAGCAAGAAACTGGAATTGAATATAAGCTCATGGAAATTGACATGGAATGAGTTTGTTGAAATATTCCAAAAGAGAAGGTTACCCCAAATCTTTTATGACCAAAAGTTAACTGATTTTGAAGAATTGAAGCATGGAAACATGACAGTACATGAGTACTAGGAGAAGTTTACTAGACTTCTTCGCTATGTCCCAATATACCATAAGGATGATCATTTTCATATCAAAAAATTCATCTTAGGTCTCAATAGTAAGATTGGTGGAGAAGTTGATATGCATGGGCCAACAACTATGGAATTGGTATATGAAAAAGCTCTTAAGCAAGAACAGAAACTGAAGACAAATTTTGCAAGGCAAGAAAGAAAGGAACACAAGAAGGAGGCTGAAGTTTTTAATAAAAAAATTCCTAAGAAGGAAGAATCTATACAAGGTGTTGCTAAATCAAAGGGAAAAAGATTTCGCTATGGTGGAAAAGATTTCAAAGGTGATTGCAAGAGAAGAAATACCAACACTGGCAACATTAACAAAACCACTGTGAGTTCAAGCAAAATGGGTGAAGCTGTTGTGAAAAGAGGTCCAAGATCGGGGTGTTTTATTTGCAAGGGAGATCATTATGCAAATGAATGTCCCAATAAGAATTCAGGAACTCAATCTCATGGCAATGCGCTACCAAGTCAGCAAGCAATGTTTCAACAGAGGATTCATGCCACTGTTGATGATTGTCAGGCTGAATATCAAGTAACACCAATTGAGACACCAGGTACTTTATTTGGTTTTCCTATTTCTATTTTGATTGATACTGGTGCTACTGAAAACTTTATTTCTCCTAAGATAGCAAATCAATTAACTAGAAAGGTAGGACACATGGCTATGTCATGGAGTGTTGAATATGTAAACAACACAAGAGCAAGGGTGGACCAATGTCTGTTTGAAGCTAGAATAGAACTACCTAGTTTCACAACCGAAGTAAATCTTTATGTTGCCCCTCTAGGATCCTATGATGTTATTCTAGGAATGAAATGGTTATGGAAACACAAATCCATAGTGGATTGTAATACCAAGACAATTGAATGTTTAGACGACTATGGTAACCAAGTCAAGATTCAGGGAGTACCTAGAGAAGTAAAAGTCAAGCAGATATCAGCAATGCAACTTCTTAGAGCTAAGAAGAAAGGGTGCAAACTCTTTGTAGTAAAAATAGAAGATCTTGAGTATGAAAATGAAAATTTTGATTTTCAGAGTCAACAAGAACTAGAAGATGGAGAAATTGAGGAAAGTGGAAAAACGGATATGGAAAAATATCCCATTCTAAAGAAATTTTTAGATGTTTTTCCTGATGAACTACCTGGTTTACAACCAAAGAGGGTATTTGATTTTTCCATTGATCTAGTTCTTGGAACCGAACCTATTTCTAAAGTTCCTTACAGAATGACTACTACAAAACTCATGGAGTTGAAAGCACAATTAGACGAGTTATTGTCAAAAGGATTGATAAGACCAAGTGTTTCACCATGGGAAGCACCTATGATATTTGTCAAAAAGAAGGATGGAACTTTAAGACTGTGTATAGACTATCGTATGCCTAACAAGACTACGATTAAGAATAAGTATCCATTACCTCACATTGATGATCTTTTTGATCAAATGAAAGGAGCAACCGTATTTTCAAAAAATGATTTAAAGTCTGGATACCATCAACTGAGAATTAAAGATGAAGATATCTTCAAAACAACTTTTAGAACACGATATGGACATTATGAGTTTACTGTATTACCTTTTGGATTAACAAATGCACTACCAGCATTCATGAATCTCATGAACAGTGTATTTAGAGATTATTTGGATAAGTTTGTTTTGATTTTTCTAGATGATATTCTAATATATTCTAGAAAGGAAGAAGAACATAGCAAACATCTTGAGATGGTTTTACAATGGTTAAGAGAACATAAATTGTATGGAAAACTATCTAAGTGCTCATTCTATCAGAAAAAGGTCCATTATCTGGGTCATGTCATTTCAGCAGAAGGAATTGCAGTAGATCCTGCCAAGATTAAAGCTATAGTTTAGTGGCCTATACCCAAAAATATATCTGAAGTAAGAAGTTTTATGGGTTTGGCGGGATATTATAGAAAATTTGTGGCAAATTTCTCTAAAATTCCTTTTCCTATAACTTCATTATAGAAGAAAGGAAAAAGGTTTGAATGGAATGAGAAGTGTCAAAAAGCATTTGACCTACTCAAAGAGAAATTAACTACCGCACCTGTTCTTGAGATACCTGATCCTGAAGGAAATTTCACTGTCATAAATAATGCATGTGGAGAAGGATTAGGAGTATTAATGCAATATGGGAAAGTTATTGCTTATGAATCTAGAAAGCTTAAACCATATGAAATTAATTATGCTTCACATGATTTAGAGCTAGCAGCTATAGTTCATGCTTTGCAAATGTGGAGACATTATTTGCTAGGAAGACCCTTTGAGCTTAAAACTAATCATAATGGTCTAAAGTATCTTTTTACTCATCCAAACCTAAATGCTAGACAAAGTAGATGGCTGGAGTTGATAACAGATTATGACTTCAACATTGATTACATCAAAGGAAAAGAAAATCGGGTAGTTGATGCACTAATTCGGAGATGCCATATCTCTTCGATAGTAGCAATTCATACCGATTTTAAGCAACAAATACTATAGAAATGCAAAGATGATGAGTACTATTTACAAGTAAGGCAAGCACTAGAAGAAAATCCAAAAGATTCTAGATATGAAGGATTCCAGTTTGAAACCAATGGATTATTGAGGTACAAAGGTAGAGTGTACGTACCTGATAACAAAGAATTAAGAAATCTAGTATGGAAGGAAGTTCATGAAGCACCTTATTCTGGTCATCCTGGAGTGACAAAAATGATGGCAGATGTGAAACCTTTATATTTCTAGAAAGGAATGAAAAGAGACGTAACTAATTTTGTAGCAAGTTGTCTTGAGTGTCAAAGGGTAAAAGCTGAGCATCATCATCTTGCAGGACTATTATATCCTCATGACATACCAGAATGGAAGTGGCAAATAATTAGTATGGATTTTGTACAAGGACTACCTATGTCTAGGAATAGACATAATGCCATACTAGTGGTAGTGGATCGATTGACAAAAGTGGCACACTTTATACTAGGAAATTTAACTGATGGAGCACCAATTATTGCAAGAAAGTTTGTACAAGAAGTATTTAGGTTGCATGGAATTCCTGAAAAGATTATTTCTGATAGGGATGCAAGAATTACTTCTGGATTTTGGTAAACTTTGTTTTCTACACTTGGGACACAGTTAAGTATATGTTCTGCATATCATCCAGAAACGGATGGGCAAACAGAAAGGGTAAATCAAGTTTTAGAAGACCTACTTAGGGTATATTGCATGGATCAACAATATAAGTGGGAAGAATACTTACCTTTGGTCGAGTTTTCTTATAATAACTCATATCATTCTTCTATAGGAATGGCTCCATTTGAAGCTCTATATGGTCGTAAGTGTCGAACTCTGATAAGTTGGGATAAACTTGAGGATCGAATAAGTCTTGGACCAAAAATGTTGGGAGAAATGGATGAGTAGATAAAGGTTATTAAGCAAAAGTTAGCAGAAGCTAACAGTCGACATAAAAGTTATGTAGATGCCAAAAGAGTGCCTCGTAATTTTGCTATAAGTGACAAGGTATTTTGAGAGTCAAACCTCATAAGAGTTCCATCAAGTTTGGGAAATCTTCTAAATTGTCTCCTTGTTATGTAGGTCCCTTTGAAGTCCTTGAGGAGGTCAATCCTGTAGCTTACCGAATTGCTTTACCACCAGCTCTTGCCAAAATGCATAATGTCTTCCATGTGTCCTATCTTAAAAAGTACATTCCAAGAGATAGTCATGTTATTGATTGGACTGCTTTACAGGTAAAGGATCCCGAAATAATAACTCTCGAGCCCGTAAAGGTGCAAGAAGTGCGTAAACTCCATTTGCGCAATAGGGATGTCACTCAATGTAAAGTTTAATGGGATCAGTACACGAAGGATTCAACAACGTGGGAGGACAGTGAGGAAATTCTATGGAAGTTTCCAAATATTTTCAAAGCTTTTGAGAATAATGAATAAAATTTATGTATTTGTCTTTTTATGTTTGAAATAATACCTTAAGTCATCGGGGACGATGATTCCTAAGGGGGGAAGTATGTTACATCCCGATTGTATAGCTACTAGGCTATTAGAGTTGAATAAGGATTATGTGTTTGTAAAGACACTTTTATGAATAAATAAAGATGTGAATCACCCTGTTATCAATATGAGTTTTATACATTAATGATCGTCTCATTCTTATGTTGTTCTATTGATGTTAATCATGGTGAAAATGAGCATTATGAAATTAATATGTGATGTTTTTATATCTTATGAAATTTATATGAATTATTATTCTTGTGAGCATTTGACTGACGTGAATTTATAACTGTGGATGCAGGAATGAGAACCAGTCCTCTAGGTAGAGGGGAAATATCACTTGGGAGAGGAGTATTGGTCATTTACCCGGTAAAGTTAATCGGTTGAGCAGGCACACACATTATGAACGGTACATAGGGAAACAGGTCAGATTAGTTAGTCATGATAAGTCAACCATAGGCTTAGGAGTTTGACTTACTTCCTTATGATTTATGAGTTATGATTGTTTTAAATGTCAGACTTACTATACTATGACTCCCTGTTTATGAATGAAGTAGTTGATATATGATAAAGGTTGAGTGGGTATGTATACACATGTATACACTGTGTACACATATCTAAATGTATAGACATATCAATACGTACGTACGTGAAGCAGATGGATATGCTTGTACGCATGTGTCAACATGTATATACACATAGATACATATACACAAGAAGTATATATGGACCTGTTTATACATACACATTTTGCCTAAATATCTTTGAAATAGATAATATTCAAATAATGTTGTCTAGGAGATTTACGTATATCTTAATGTGTAAATATATATATTAATAAAGTGATTATTAATATATACATCAATACATAAGGAATATGTAAATAATTATATATTTATATATTTTATAAAATATGTGTTAATATTAAAATTAATATATATTCTTATATATAAATACGTTTATATATAAAGATATATTAATATTTAATAGAATACATATATATATATAAAATATACAAATAGATATATAATTAAAATTTAAATGAAGGAAAATAATTGCAAATGTTTAAAAGAATAAACATTATTCTATGAAGGATATAATCGCAATATATATATAGAGGAAGTAAATATTCGAAAATGTAGCCGCATGAAATATTTAACTCATTAAAATACATTTCAAAAAGAAATGAACTTCACAAAGGAAATATTCGAAAAGTTTAAACTTTGGAAAAATTGAATGGAAAACAAATATGAGCATTCCCGTGAAAATGTGGAAGCTCTTGCGCAGCGAAAAATACAGGAAGAAGTATTCAAGCTTAAAGATAGGAAAATGGCAATGGATTTTTGTACTGTAACAAGCAGAATGTTGACCTAAAAACGCAGCAATTAAACCATTTCAAATTCATGTGACTGGCAATAAGACGTGTACCTGTAGGTCGCATTTTTGATTGTTTAAGTTGAAAAATTCTTCAACTGCTGGCTCCATGAGGTCGAATCATCCTTGAAAATCATGACTAAGGGTTTAATAACATGCAAAGTGACATTTTGAGCTTCTACTGTGAGTGGTAACGCTGTTTTGAAAAATATTAAATTCAGTGAGAGAGTTAGAGTCTACTTCAAACTGTGATTTTTAGACTGTGAAGAATTGGATAGAAATTTTCCAGTGAAGAGGGTTTTGTTTAGAGAAAGTGTTTTGGAAAAGAAATTTCTACATTGGAGGAAGAAGGAAATTACATTCTGCCATATTCAATTGAAGGCTGCTGTCAGAAGTGCATTGAAAAGGAGCTTAATTTTATAGGCATGTTTCTTAATTGGAATTTATAGGTTAAACTGTCCTCTTATTGTCTTAAATTGCTTGTTGCATTTGATATGAAATAAGTAAACTATCCTTAGCAATCAAGTTTTGTTTGATAGGCTGTTAATGCATAATGGTTCAAGGGATTTCATTCTAAATAAGGGGTAAAGGTTTAGGGAATGACAATGTAGCCAAAGGAAAATCCTTGAGCAAATCATTATAGTTATATGATGGATTTAAAGAAGATTTTATAGAAATTGGAAAATTAAAAGAAGGGAATCAATTGTTTAAAGGGTTTAAGAACAACCTAGCTTTATATGCATCATGCTAAGAGGGAATTGTTTGTGCATTTGCTTGGATTTACAAAATTGTATGATCTCCGTATATAGGGAATACGTAGAGTATATATTAACTTCTAG
The DNA here is from genome assembly GCA_007258455.2 of Sequoia sempervirens. Classification (NCBI taxonomy): domain Eukaryota; kingdom Viridiplantae; phylum Streptophyta; class Pinopsida; order Cupressales; family Cupressaceae; genus Sequoia; species Sequoia sempervirens. Next base: position 222,765,035 of record VDFB02075321.1, on the reverse strand, counting down.
GAACGAAATGTCGTCAAAACTAAGTATAATCCTAGCTTGTGTTATTAGGTTAACATTAGTAAGCTTCACTCCTAGGATAAATATTTTTGAAAATAGGAGTTAGGATAGTAAATACTTGTTTATAGACTCATTTCTAGTAAACTATTTGAGGTAGGAAGTCCGGGGTAAACTAAACCCATTGAAGGACATGGCCTATGCATAGAGTAAGGTAGCCCAAAGGCAAATCAGCCTTGAGTAGTGTAAGTGATAGATGACTTACTTAGTCATTTACTGAATCAAAATACTATGGCCATAGTAATGTAATGTACCTACATCCTCTTAGATTGGGAGATTATTACATTGTCAGTTCACAGTGATCCAGTACGTACATACTAGGTTGGGATTGTGGGATACAAGAATCTAGTTATGTAGGACACACCACTATGCTCAGCTGGTTAATGGAATCGGTTACTCAACCAATCTCTTCAACGAAGGGAGGGCCATTCATTGAGAAATGAATGTGCGGGGGACCGCATTTTTAGTCTGTGGTTGGCAGAAAAGCACCCGAGTGATGTTTCTCCTCCACAATCTGACATCTGAAGAACCAAGATTTGAAAGGGAAGATCCTAGACCGTCTTAATTCTATTTGTGCAAAAGTTGTTTAAGCTGTGTATGTGCTCTTATACTTTCATACTCTATTATTCATTTCAAATAGTTAAAGTTATTTATTTATGAAAAGCTTTAAAATCGTATTTATATTATGTACTTTATTTTGGAAAGAAAAGAAATATTTTTGTTACTTTGTTATTTACTCGTTTACTTTGGTTAAAAGTTATAAAATTTAGAAATTTTTATTTTACGTAGAATTTGGGTCGTTACATAACAATTTAAGGTGGTAGTGATAATAATGACTATAACGAAGGATTCAGAAAAGAGAAAGAAAATGTCCCAAATCAAAGCATTTAAAAGTGTTCACTTACAGGAAAAGCAACAACAAATTTGCAGGCATGAATGTGTAAGCTGAAAGGCAGTTAACAAAAGAGAAAGACAGTGCATTTTTATCTTTATCATCAAAGGGACATCGATGCACCAGTATAAGGAAAGAATTTGTATTCAACTTATTGTTTGTGGTGATCAGAAAGGTAGAAAGCTACAGGAAAATAAAGATTTGGAATAGTAGAATATGCATAGTGATAATACCTTACATGTTATACTTCATTTTTATTCATATGGAATACAGATTGAGCATATCTCTGCATAATAAAAGATGTAATCAAGGCGACCGTGGCAGTCTTAGAAGTATTCATCTAAGGGTTTTTGTTAAATTTAAATACAGACTTGTCATTGTTCTCAGCATTCACACATTGTTTTCTGTTTAAAATATTGAAGGAAAATACAAATTTATTTTTACCCATGTGAGGGTTTTAAAATGGCGGCCAAGAAAATACAAAAATACAGTGAATGTAGAATACCCAAAATGCAGATATGAGGCCGCAACTTTCAATCAAGAGTATAAGCCATTTGAAAGTAAGATATATACGAAATGTAGATTGGTTTCTTATTTTCTGTAGAGATGGTGCTATATGTTCAGGAAGCTACAAGAATACAGTTTGGTTTTCTTTTTATTCAAAAATGGGAGATAAAGAAGTCGTCCTGCAGATGTCAAAGTCACAATAAAGAGTAATCTCAACTCAAAGACTTAAGGCTCAAGTCTACTATGGAAACCAGAAAGAGGGTGGAGATATACACAAGAAGGAAAAAATAAAACTTACCAGTGCTGCCATAGACTTCCAAAAAAAATTTCTTAACAAGCGTTTGCCAGTGCAAGGCTGAAACTCTTCATATGGTGGCCGTAACAAAGGGTACATCACAGTGAAGTCATGGCATCTGAGGAATACAAGAACAAGAGAATGATAAAATATGTTAGAGAAAATGAGTCACAATCGCGGCTTTGAGGCCCAGGAACACATTAAAATGCTTGAAAGAACTCAGATTTACAATAAAATCATATTCATCTTACATTTTATGTTCAGAATCTTTGAAGAAATCATCAAAATTGACATAAATGGTGCATAGTCGAGCTTCAAACCCCAGGTCTAATGGCGAGTAAGAGCTTCTTCGTTAAGTTTCTCTCCAAGGAAAATGAACATAATGATTTTTAGGGTTGATATTTTGTTTTGTCTATTCGCCCTAAGAACATAATCAATTTGTTATTGATAACCTTTGACTTCAAATCAAAAGTTCTTAGGTATTGCATGGTGGTCGACCCTTGCAAATGATGCGTCCCCTTATTTTTTGAAATTTGATATTATATATGCCATATAAGGGTGATGAGGAATTAACAATAATGCAAAGTATAATTTGCATGGTCGGCTGATATTTGTTTAGTGAAGAATGCAAAATATATGCTAAGTGTGGTTGGCCTTATGAGCTAATGATGGTGGTTGACTATTATGAGATATCTTAGATATTGCATGGTGGTCGCCAATGATTATTTAGTGGAGAATGCATATTTTCAAATATATGCTAAGTATGATATATGAGATGGAGAAACATGCTTTTCTAAATTAGTTTTATTCTTCAAACTTATTTGCATTAATCAATGTAGATTGATTAATTAAATAATGAATTTAAATCATTTAATTAAATTAATCATTTTAAAATGCAAATAAAGAACATTATGTAAGGCTAAGTTAGAACTATAGCCCCAACTGAAAATTTGTCATGCAAAAATGGACTTTAAGTTATCATGGGCGAGTTGATTAAAGCAAGGTGGATTTTGCATGTTTTGGCCCACATTCAGAGATTTCCAGTTCAATTTGAGTTACAAATTAGTTGCATACATTATGATTGCAAGTTCGAGACTGAGTTCACTCATTTTTGCATGAGTTTGAGCCTTCTTTTCAGGGATTTTCGCTTTTGCTAAGATTTTGCCTTGGAGTTATCTTTTTGACACTAAAATTGACTTTCAGTTTCATGTTCATGCACTTTGAAGTGCATTCTCATTGTATATATTGGATTTTTTTAATCTTTTTCCTCTAGTTCTTGTTATTCAGCCTTTGCATTCTACAAAGTGAATTGTCTTGCAACTCAGCTTTCAAAATTTAATAGATATTGCAATAGTCTTTACATGTTATATTGGAGTATCATTTGCATAGCGTTCCTTCATTTGTCATTGGAAGTTAAAAATTATCCTTCTTAGATTCAGGTGTCTTATTTTGTGAATGTTTTGGATACAAGTTTAAGGTGTTCGATATCAGAACCTTTAAATTTCTGTCAACATTCGTGAATGCATGTACATGAAGAAACAATCTTAGTTGTAGGTCATAAATTGTGTCTCAAGTATATCCATATCTTTAAGTTGCGAAAATAAGTTCTTCCTTCATAAAGAATGAATTATCAGGCCTATTTTTGAATCATTAATGCAGTTAAATTGTTCAATCTGAGATGTGAAATTAAGCTTCATGATGAATTAGTTGTGAGTTAGTTTGTTTTCTTAAATCAAATAGGTGCATCACCACAGTCTTTCTTTTCCAGTTTTACATTAGATTAAGTTTCTTACCCTTTTCTTAGAACAAATTATTCAAGTATCAAATTAACCATCATATAGGAAGCCAACCTAGAATCTGGAGGTTCAATCTCATTATAGGTCACCCACAACCTGAGTTTGATCCAATGTTTCAACAGATTGTTGAATTTAATCATTCAAGCGTTCGGGTGCAATTTGATTGACAACAGTTTTTGGCACGCCCGGTGGGCCTCTGAATCACTTTTCATAACAAAAATTTTATAGTTCAAGTTGATGTTTTGGTATATATAGTAGTATTTCATCCTTTCAAAGGATTATTTTCATATACCTGGCAACTCCGTTTCTCATTTTCTAGCAGATCAAGTGCAAATTGCTTATGAGAAATATTCAGACAAGAAGTTCTTCTCTGTTTGAATATTTGCAGCTATCTTCGCCAAAGAGAATAGGAAGGACAACCAAGTGAACACCTGGTAATCCTTCAAGAAAGCAATTAGTTTCTCCGGTTCTAAGAGTAGAATCATTAGTTTACATATCAAGAAGAAGAGGCAAATTGTTAGCAAGGTAGCCAAGTTCATTTTCAGCTTCGCCAAGTTACAGAGTACCAGTTTCACCTATACCGATTGTACAAGTTGTAATCTTAGAATACCAGTAGCTCCAATGGCCAGAGCGCATGATTTTGTTTCATTTAATGGGGGCAGCTGATTAAATCTAGCTCAGCATGATGATATACTAGTATCAATACTCAAAAGTCTTCCCTTTTTTTTTGGTGAAGATTAGACTACGCCCATGGAGCATATTAGAGATGTAGCCTCGCTATGTGGAGTTCATCATGTGATTCAGGAGAATGTAGCTTTGATGTTGTTAGCAACGTCATTCAAGGGGAAAGATCTTTGGTGGTTTCATCGTTTACCAGTCAATAGTGTTGTGACATGGGATGATTTAGGAGACAAGCTGACCAAGCAATTTTTAGATAAGTCTGATCATTTATCTCTAGTCGAGCAGATGATGACTATAAAGAGAGCACCACAAGAACAGATGATGGACTTTAATTTCATATTTCAAAGTACATGGGATCGAATTCCAGTAACGGTAAGGCCAACTCCTGACCACACTTTTCTATATTACCTTAGATTATTGCATAGTGATATTTCCTTAATGATATAATCAATGGTTGGGTTAACATTACCAACAACATATGACATTGCTATTAGAGTTGAAAATAGCCTTATACAAGCTGGTAAAATCACCCCAAGACCCCTATGCCGATTTTCCCAGAGGTACAACCTTTTATGCCCATTCAAGTACCTCATATAGCCACTATACCTTCTGTTCCAGCCTTTGATTTCCAAACAACAACACAAAATAATGTTGTTCCAACCAATTATGACCTGCAAGGACTTAAGGATACTCAATAACAACTAATAAATGACCAACAAAAAATGGCCAAATTACTACAAACTGTCAGTAACAACTTGGTAAGCCTTAAAAACCAGCAAGGTCAGAATTTCAGGCCTAATCAGTCATCATTTCAAGCAAACAGACCTATTTATCAAGCTGATTACCAAGGACAGAAAAGGAATTTCAACTTTAGGCCTAATCAGTCATTTAATCCAGCTGTTGCTAGTTCTTCAAAGGAGCTAATGCCAATATAGAACAATTTAGCACAGGATTATGTATGATGATATCCCTACAATTAACCTCATAATTAGGTTACTTTTGTGAACAGGTTGATTAATCAAGCCCTTATGGTGAAAAGTAGTTATGCTACTTCCGGACAGACAACTAAGGAGGACAATAATCAACAAGATGATCAAATGCAACAGAATGATGTTGATGTTGCCATGATGAACTAGCAAGGAAGTGAATTTTGTGGAGTTAATCACGTGCAAAATCAAAATTAGTCAACCACTTCTATTGCAGCCAATACGAGGGCCAAGAAAAGAGCATTTGATCTAAGAAAACAAGCTGTTCCTGATAAACAACAGGCAGAAAAAGACAAATAGCCTACTATTCAGCAAAAAAATTAAGATCTTATAGCCCAACATGGGCAAGTTCAGCCTTCAACAACTCATAATGTTTAGATTTTACCATGACAACAAGCTGGATCATCAAAGAAACAACCTAAAGTTCATTTCCAGCCTCAAGTAGCATAAACAGACGCTGTTGTTCAAAAATTATAGCAAAAGGTTGGTGTTTCTTCTTTCAATATTCTTGAACATATGAAAAAGGCAACTGTTAGCATTACCATGTTGGATGCATTATGCTTGCTTGGGAAAAAATAAAGTTTGCAGGAGGTTTTGGCTAAGATATCAATTTATGACGAAACAAATAAGGAACAGCCAAGAGTTCTTGCGAACAACTCAGATCAAAAATAAGAGCAGCCAGTTAAAAAGGTAAAGCCACCACCTTTTTATGTCAGCTTGATAATTGGTGATAACATAGTGCATAACTGTATGATCGATAGTGGAGCAAGCAGTTCAATTATTCCTAAACAATTGGTAGACAAGTTAGGACTTGAGTATGAACCATTGTCAAAAGGGGTAGTTTAGTTGGATGGTATAGCTGTAAAGTTTGTAGGAGTTATTAAAAATTTGCCTCTTACATTGCATGCCTATCCCAACTTTCAAATTTCACAGGACATATATATCATTGATCTTCCACCTTATTTTGTCATTTGCCTATCTAGAGATTTCACTGCAAATTTAGGTGGTTATCTGTCATCAAATTGGTCACACATGTTTTTCAGAACTAGATATGGTACTAGAGTCATGATTAAGTCAGAATCACAAGTTAAAGACCAAATTGAACCTTATGTTCCAAATCCCATAAATGAAACCTTGCTTTCCATGATCAGGAGGATCAATCCATGATCCTCAACCCCATTGTACCTATAGAAGGCATACCTGACATAAATCTAGATGAGTGGGCAACCGAGAATCACGAGGTTGATCCGTTCAATCTCATAGATGAAGTAGGTTTGGGCATTTATATGATTCAAGAACCTGATGTAACTATTCCAAATATGGTCAAAGAGGAAAAACAACAAGTACAATAGATTGATCAGCTCTAGAAGCTATATTTTGATGGATCCAGAAGTAAAATTGGTGCTGGTGGAGGAGCTATTTTCATTTCGCCTGAAGGAGATAGGTATTATTTAGCTTTTAGATTTGCTTTCAGCTGGACAAAGGAAAGGTAAGAACCGTTTTGAGCAGATTAAAGAGGCACTTGCAACAGCCCTAACTCTTATCAATCAAAATTTTTATAATGATTTTATACTGTACACATTCAGAGGAGTGGATACCATCTCCGCAATGCTCTGTCAACAAAATAATGAAGGTATGGAGTAGCCTATAGCTTTCTTTAGTAAGGTTTTACATGATTATGAAACTAGGTATTCATTCGTTGAAAAGCATGTGCTTGTTGTAGTGAGAAGTCTGAAAAAATTCAGACATATGTTGTCTAATAATAAGATACATCTACTAGTAGCTCACCCAATAGTTACAGAGTTTCTATTAAATAAGGACATTAATGACAAGCGAGCAAGCTGGATAACCAAAGTCATGGAGTATGACATCAGCATAAAGGTTACCAAGCTTGTTCAGGGTAAATAACTGGGCGAACAACAAACAGAAAATGAAGAATGATAGCAGTGAAAAGGTTGCTACAGTTCTAAATAATGAAGAAGAACCTATTGTTTCAGCTGTTCCAGCTGATTGGATCCATCAGATGATCCATTACTTACATATCCGAGATTGTCCAGAAGGTTTAAAAAAGTTTAAACAAAGATATTATAGGTTACAAGAAATTCCTTATGCAGAAATTGATGATGTTCTTTATAAGAAATATTTCAATGGAGTATTCCTCAGATGCATTTATCCAGATCAGACTGAAAGAATTCTTGAAGAATTCCATGATGGACCTGCTAGAGGTCATTTTGCACCACGTACTATAGCTCTAAAAATTGTTAAAGTAGGCTATTATTGGCCAGATCTTTTCAAGGATGGTCATACTTATGTCAGAAAATGTGCCAAATGTTCACCTTTTGTAGGAAAACAAAAGTTAGCAGCCCTGCCCCTGAATCCAATTCAGGTTGAGTAGCCATTTGGAAAGTGGGGACTCGATTTTATTGGTCCAATCCATCCACCCTCAAGTGCTAGAAACAAATGCATTTTAACTGCCACAGACTACTTTACGAAGTGGACTAAAATAATTGCATTAAGAGATGCAAAGGAAACATCAATTCTAAACTTTTATCAGGATATAGTTTCTAGGTTTGGTACACTTAATTCAATTATTTCTGATAATTCTTTGGCCTTTGTTGGTTTAAGAGTTTCAGATTGGTCAGTAAAGCATAATATTTATTTGAACACTTCATCCAATTATTACCCCCAGGGTAATGGATAGGATGAATCAACAAATAAGAATCTGATTAAGATCATACAAAAGATTATTGAAGATAATCAAAGGTCATGGAATGACAAACTCAAGTTAGCCTTGTGGGCTGATAGAGTTACACCAAAATGATCAATAGGGTTTTCACCCTATGTTTTGGTTTATGACAAAGAATCCAAACTGCCTATCTTAGTTGAATTGCCAACTTTGAGTTACATAAAAGAGCTTGAGTTACTTGAAGAGCATCCAATGCAAGTTAGGCTTGCTCAATTAACATAGTTGGAAGAAACCAGAAGGGAAGCCTACATAAAGCTTCAGATTCATCATTCTCAAATGAAGAGTACATTCAATAAGAAAGCAACAAGGATCTTCAATTAAGGTGATTTAGTTTTCAAGTGGGATGAGCTCAAAAGAAGGCCCAGAAAACATAAAAAAATTGATGCCATGTGGAATGGCCTATACATTATTACAGAAGAGAAGGAACACAATGCATTTCAACTCTCAAAGCTGGATGGTGAAGTACTGCCAATCCCTGTCAATGGGATTCACTTGAAACAATGTTATTGAGCATTAGGCTTTCAATTGTACATAGTAGGATAGTTTTCAATTTTAGTTATGCATTCAATAAGTTCCTGCTGGCACGTTTTCATTTTAGTTTTGTCATGTTTTCAATAATGTGCAGTTGTTGCACGTAGTTTTTTCAGATTCTATCTTTGACATAATTGCAGTAGTTTCCTTCACTTTGTTTGGTTTGAAGCTGAGTTATGGTTTTCTGAGTTAAATAGAGCAAAACATGGACTCCATGCCCAATGGATAAGTTATATACTAGTCTACTGTGTTTAGCAGGAAAATACTCCGAAGAGGTCGCCAATTTGTTACCTATTTTTCACTACAAGCTCAAATAGGTAGAGTTGAATCGAATTCATCATCAATAGGTACAAAAAATTTCAAGTTTTGCTGCTAAAGTATTCATGGTTCATCATAAAGATCAAATTACATCTGAATTACAATTTTATTGAGCAAGTATTTAAAACAAAAAATTTGAAATTTGCATAATAATGCCTTTTATTCATATTGAAAAAACACTAAATCTAGCACAAGCCGCGAGAGTAACTAAATTTGATTATGACAATCAAATAGTGAATACAAAATTCAATGAAAGCTACACTACTGAAAATAACATAAGCACAAATAAGAGGAGCAATTCATCATTTCCTGTGATGATGAATCACTTTCGCTTAATGTCTTTAGTCGTCGTGTCTCAAAGTTGTAGCAGACTTGTTTCCACAGTCCATGAACCTGCAAAATTGTAAAAGGATGGTGTTAGAATTGTAAGCTAAGAAATGATGAATTGCATTCTACCTTATGCCTATGCTACCAACAAGAATATAATTTGCATTAAATCAAGCATTCACCAAATGATTGAGTTACAAAGGCTGGGTTGATAATCAAAGAACACAAAAACTCAATGGAAGCTTTTAGCTTCGATTATTTTTATTAACTTGTTTGTTTTAATGTCTAGGAACAGGTTCATCATGTTTGTGATCATCTTATCACATATGTTGAGTAAAACGAGCTCCCACAAGGGTAGATCCTGGCATATCATATGGACACCTCTCATTCACATTATTATATAAGAGTCATCAAGTATTACATTCATCAAGCAGGACTGCTGTAAAGCAATATCAAATAATAAAAGCAGTCCAATTCAGCATGGTGAAAACATATTGAACAATTATCTTTTGCTTATCATTCAATAAAATAATAAAAAAATCATGTCAAAAGAGCATTGATTGCATTTATCATCTCTTGTTTCAGCTCTACCTTTCATTTATATTTACACTTTGATGAGGCATTGAGCCCCTTTATACTGAAGGGAAAGCATAGCATTCAACAATTCAATCATTTCTTACAACTCCAAAGTACATGTGTAGTCTATAGAAGACCTAACATCATAATGAGGGCTTCATTTAAAAGAATAATCATAGATAAGACTATTGCTACAACATTCATGGTGATGAAAAAATGGTTATAGAAGTTTATGAAAGTCATAAAGGACTAGAAAGGCATCCTTGAAATTAAAAAAAGCCAAATGGAAGCTTGAAATGACGAATAAATTTGCACCAGCTAGAAAAGAGCAGTAAAGATTTGGGACAGCGTTGCACAGTGTCAAATAAAAGCAGAGCATTCAACAATTTCATTTGTTTCTTACAACTACAAAGCACATAACAACATTCATTCATGAGAAATTCATAAGAGTCAAGGACAGTCATGAACAAGCCTGCTGCTAGAAATTTGATAAAGGTAAATGGGCACACATGTTTCAAAATGCCAAATGATAGTAGCTAGATCAAATGGAGACTCAACCTGTTCATTCAAGTTAATGTAATGGCATTAAATCAAAAAGCAATGATCAAACATCCAAGAGCCATGAGATCTCACTATTTTCATGAAGAAAAATCTGTGCATAGGCATTAAGAATAACAACTAGGCAGAGGGGAGAATTAAAGGTGCAAACAAGAAATAAGCTTGTATAAATAATGATGGCCTCTCTACTAGGCAGGGTTGTGTGTTTACAATAGTTGGAGCTGTCAGTGAGCATCTTGTTACAGTTTTGAAATTCAATATCAGTTCATTCACAATCCTTTAACAATTTAAGGTGGCAGTGATAATAATGACTATCACGAAGGATTCATAAAAGAGAAAGAAAATGTGCCAAATCAAAGCATTTAAAAGTGTTCACTTACAGGAAAAGCAACAACAAATTTACAGGCATGAATGTGTAAGCTGAAAGGTAGTTAACAAAAGAGAAAGACAGTGCATTTTTATCTTTATCATCAAAGGGACATCGATGCACTAGTATAAGGAAAGAATTTGTATTCAACTTATTGTTTGTGGTGATCACAAAGGCAGAAAGCTACAGGAAAATAAAGATTTAGAATAGTAGAATATGCACAGGGATAATGCCTTACATGCTATACTTCATTTTTATTCATATGGAATACAGATTGAGCATATCTCTACATAATAAAAGATGTAATCAAGGCGACCATGGCAGTCTTAGAAGTACTCATCTAAGGGTTTTTGTTAAATTTAAATACAAACTTGTCATTGTTCTCAGCATTCACACATTGTTTTCTATTTAAAATATTGAAGGAAAATACAAATTTATTTTTACCCATGTGAGGGTTTTAGCATGGCGGCCAAGAAAATACAAAAATATAGTGAATGTAGAATACCCAAAATGCAGATATGAGGCCATAGCTTTCAATCAAGAGTATAAGCCATTTGAAAGTAAGATATATACGAAATGTAGATTGGTTTCTTATTTTCTGTAGAGATGGTGCTATATGTTCAGGAAGCTACAAGAATACAGTTTGGTTTTCTTTTTATTCAAAAATGGGAGATAAAGAAGTCATCCTGTAGATGTCAAAGTCACAATAAAGAGTAATCTCAACTCAAAGACTTAAGGTTCAAGTCTACTATGGCAGCCAAAAAGAGGGTGGAGATATACACAAGAAGGAAAAAATAAAACTTACCAGTGTTGCCATAGACTTCCAGAAATTCTTTCTTGACAAGTATTTGCCAGTGCAAGGCTAAAACTCTTCATATGGCGGCCATAACAGAGGGTAAATCACAATGAAGCCATAGCATCCAAGGAATACAAGAACAAGAGAATGATAAAATATGTCAGAGAAAATGAGTCACAACCACGGCTTTGAGGCCCAGGAACGCATTAAAATGCTTGAAAGAACTCATATTTACAATAAAATAAGCTTCATCTTACATTTTATGTTCAGAATCTTCGAAGAAATCATCAAAATTGACAAAAATGGTGCATAGTCGAGCTTCAAACCCCAGCTCTAATGGCGGGCAAGAGATTTTTCGTGAAGCTTCTCTCCAAGACAAATGAACATAATGATTTTTATGGTTGATATTTTGTTTTTTCTATTCATCCTAAAACCATAATCAATTTTTTATTGATAACCTTTGACTTCAAGTCAAAAGTTCTTAGGTATTGCATGGTGGTCGACCCTTGCAAATGATGCGTCCTCTTATTTTTTGATATTTGATATTATATATGCCATATAAGGGTGACGAGGAATTAACAATAATGCAAAGTATAATGTGCAGGGTCAGCTAATATTTATTTAGTGAAGAATGTAAAATATATGCTAAGTGTGGTCGACCTTATGAGCTAATGATGGTGGTCGACTATTATGAGATATCTTAGATATTGCATGGTGGTCGCCAATGATTATTTAGTGGAGAATGCATATTTTCAAATATATGCTAAGTATGATATATGAGATGGAGAAACATGCTTTGCTAAATTAGCTTTATTCTTCAAACTTATTTGCATTAATCAATGTAGATTGATTAATTAAATGATGAATTTAAATCATTTAATTAAATTAATCATTTTAAAATGCAAATAAAGAACATTATGTAAGGTTGAGTTAGAACTATAGCCCCAACTGAAGATTTATCATGCAAAAATGGACTTTAAGTTATCATGGGTGAGTTGATTAAAGCAAGGTGGATTTTGCATGTTTTGGCCCACATTTAGAGATTTCTAGTTCAGTTTGAGTTACAGATCAGTTGCATACATTATGACTGCAAGTTCGAGACTGAGTTCACTCATTTTTGCATGAGTTCGAGCCTTCTTTTCAGGGAATTTTGCTTCTGCTTGGATTTTTCCTTAGAGTTATCATTTTGACACTAAAATTGACTTTCAGTTTCATGTTCATGCACTTTGAAGTGCATTCTCATTGTATATATTGGAAAAAGTTTATCTTTTTCTTCTAGTTCTTGTTATTCAGTCTTTGCATGCTGCAAAGTGAATTGTCTTGTAACTCAGCTTTCAAAATTTAATAGATATTGCAACAGTCTTTACAGGTTATCTTGGAGTATCATTTACAGAGCTTTCCTTCATTTGTCATTGCAAGTTAAAAATTATCCTTCTTAGATTCAGGTGTCTTATTTTGTGAATGTTTTGGATACAAGTTTAATGTGTTTGATATTAGAACCTTTAAATTTCTATCAACATTTGTGAATGCATGTACACGAAGAAACAATCTTAGTTGTAGGTCATAAATTGTGCCTCAAGTATATCCATATCTTTAAGTTGTGAAAATAAGTTCTTCCTTCATAAAGAATGAATTATCAGGCCTGTTTGTGAATCATTAATGCAATTAAATAGTTCAATCTGAGTTGTGAAAGTAAGCTTCATGATGAATCAGTTGTGAGTTAGTCTGTTTTCTTAAATCAAATAGGTGCATCACCATAGTCCAACTTTTCCAGTTTTACATTAGATTAAGTTTCTTACCCTTTTCTTAGAAAAAATTCAAGTATGAAATTGACCATCATATAGGAAGCCAAATTAGAATCCGAAGGTTCAATCTCATTATAGGTCACCCACAACCTGAGTTTGATCCAATGTTTCAACAAATTGCTGAATTTAATCATTCAAGCGTTCGGGTGCAATCTGATTGACAACAATACCCTACATTCGTAATGTTTATATTTATTATATATTTAATATTTAATATTTAATCATGTGCCTACATGCAAAAGTGTGTCCCATTTTGTAATTTATATTTGGCAAGTTGTAAGTAGCAATCAATATCATAAAAATTGTTAAATGGAACTAACATTTATAAGGATTGAAAGAGTTTTTGATATAAAAAGAGAATGAATAGAGGGAGTTAAATATGGAATATAAAATCAAGAAGTATTTTTAGCTATACATGAGGGCATCTCTCTAAAAGCTAGATAAGTCCAATATTTTATGTCTTGATTTATGTACCTAATTTGCTTAGGGTTTTAGCACATAGTTTTATAAATTATCCTTGGTTTCTAATTGTAGACTTATATGTATATATATTAGATTAATGATTTGGTGGTATTATATACATTTGTACTTTTAGTGGTCATGGTTACAAATTTCTTCCAATATGGATCCCTTGTTACTCATGGTTGTGATATTGAAATGTGTTTATGGATGTATTATTAAGATGCTATTACAATTATTCATAAGTTGTAGACCATATGTTAGAGGTAGGGGATATCTTATCAAATTGAGTCCAAAATTAGTGTTGTTCTCTTCTTTCTCCCAATAGAGCACTAATACTCTATGAATGTATTACAATTGTTGTTGAATAATATATACTGGGTGTGCTTTGGAGGTTGGGTTTTTGTAAAGGGTTTTTCTATTGTATATCTTGTGTTACATGTTCTTTCTTTATTGTTTTGTTTAAATATAAATTTACACACATTCATTTTATTGAGGGGTCAACATAGGAATTGTTTATATCTACTTTCCATTTTATGGGCATAGTTTCATTTTACTTGTTATAAAAAAAATTATCTATAAAATATTTTGATCTTGTGATCTGTGAACTTAATTGTATATATTTGGTATCAAAGCCTAGTATTATCTATAGGAAGGGATTCCTTCCTTTTGATTATCAATCCTTGTTACTAGGGATATCTTGTCAAATTGAGTCCAAAACCAATGGCATTCTCTTCTTTATCATAATAAAGCACTAATACTTTATAAATTTGTTATAATTGTCATTGAATAATATATTTGGTGTGCTTTTGAGGTTGGGTTTTCCTAAAAGGTGTTAGGAATTAGTTGTTGTACACCTTGCATAATGTTTATAATGTATTTATTATTATGTGTGTGCTGCACCTAGGGGGACCTAGAAGTACGCGCATCATTAGGAGTTAACATTATTGGGGCCACTTTATGTTTTATGTAACATTGGGACATAAATGCAAGTTGTAAAAATGTATTTATTTAATATGGGAAAACTAATTTAATAAAGTACCCAATATTAAGTGTGGGGTCATGGTGGAAAATTGAATGGCGTGTGTTGTTGTTGCACAACCCACACGGCCCTAATAGGCTATTTTATGGTGCTTTCTAGTGGTGGAGGCCCATTGCATGTGCCTCTAATGTCTTTGTTTTTCCTTGCTAAGTCTAGTATTGGTGCATGCAAAATGGGTGGAGGCTTATACTAGGTTATGTAGTTATTTTTTATTTGATTATTTCAGATAGTTTCTATGGTGGGTCTATGGTGTGGTGCATTGGGGCTGCTGGTTATATGGCTCCATTTGGGGGTTCAGGCGACCCATCTCAATTGTCTTTTAAATATGTTGCCTTAAATGAAGATGCTTCTTCCTCAGGGCATGGTGATGCTATGAATTTTCTTTTGTGTGTGGTAGAAGAATCAAGACATAATCGTTATGCGAAAATGAAATCAATACCAACAGGTTGTTTGGAAAGAAGTAAGGAGCATCCTATGGTGGTATTTAAACTTGAAGATAAAGCAAAAGATGTTATGTATTTGGTAGACCATGCTCTAATCTACAAGTCCATAGGAGTTTGTGTTTCACTGTTATTCTTGGAGGCTTGGGCACAAACAAATTGGAACCCAGAGGGGGATATGGAGATCATCCTAGGGGCGAATGGTTTTTTTTTGCAGTGTTTTCAAGGCTTGCAAATCAAAATATGGTTTTTGAAGGTTGCCTGTATTTCCACAATCAGGTAGGGCTCTTTATTAAGCCATGGGATCTGGGGTTTGATCCTTTTGAAGAGCTCCCATCAAAGATCCCCGTGTGGGTCAGTTGCCTCAACTTCTAATGGAGTATTGGTGGAAAGATGTTTTGCATTCTATTGCTATTGCTTTGGGGAAACCCTTGGGACCCTCTTGTCAAACCCTTGATCGTAGGGTGACCACCTTTGCTCGAATTTGTATGGAAATAAACCTAAATATTCCATTTCCAAAGTCTATTGAGATTGGATTGGGGGATATGAGCTGGATCCAATAGGTTGATTATGAAGCATTACCTTTTTGATGTAGATTTTTTCATGAGTATGGCAACCTGCAAAGGAATTGTCCCAAGCCGGAAGGTAGCAATCCTCATCCTTAGACTGAGTGACAAGCTTATGAATCTAAAGGAAAGGGTAAAGCCCCAATTCAAAATGAGGGGATAGATTCAAAGGGGTTTATTCTAGTGAAAAGTAGATCAAAGGCTCTAGGTGCTGCTCTTCATAATAAAGCCATGAAAAAAGGTACTTTCAGTATCAGGTTTGATGTCCTCAAATTTTTTGAGTTGGAATCAATGGAGCATGATATCACTCTTGGGGAACAAGGTATGCAAGGTATGGACTGGTCTTCTCTTCCCCCCAAGCTCTTGTACATGAATTGGTTTCATCTTAAACTTTAGAGGATAATAGTTCAAAGGCACCAATTCTTGTTGAGACCTTAGAGGTTGTCAATGGGTTTAATAGTGATCTAGGAGTTGTTATGGTTTCAAACCCCCTATGTGAAACACCTCTGGAACATGTTGATAATGAGGTAATTAATGATTTGGATTTGGAATCAGGGGCTAAGGAAGATGGTAAAAATAAAAATATGCCTCATTTGGGAATTCATCATAAGAGCCTAAAGAAAGGGACATCAGATAAGTTGCCAAAGGTGGGTAGGTAAAAGGATTTGGTAAAGATGAAGATTATGAGTGAATCTTTAGTGGAATTAGGTGTTGTCAAGATGTTGGACTCTCACTTTGCCTCATCCCATAAATGATTGTGATTTCGTGGAATGCAAGGGGTTTGGGTAGCATCCCTAGACAAAAGGCTACCTATGATTTGATCCATGATCACAATCCTAATATTATTTTTATCTAGGAAACTAAACTTTTTGTGGATGATATGTTTTCTTCCAATGTTTGGAAGAGAGGTCTTTGTCAAAGTGTTGGTGCGAAAAGATCTGTGTGAGGTGTTGCCTGTCTTTGGAACTCGTGTAAGATTGTTTCCCTTTGGTGGGTTTCCAGTAAGAATTATCTATCAGTTTGTGCATCTTGCTTTGATTCAAGTGTTGTTTCTCTCTTCTCCAATGTTTATGAATCGAATGATTTTCTAGGTAAGGCCATGTTTGGTTTCATTTGGATTCATTCAATCCTTGGCACCTTTTTTTCCTTGGATTCTTGCTGGAGATTTCAATTCTATATGTTGCCTTGAGGAAAAATCTAAGGGGGTGGGTCGTTTGGGTCCTGCTTCAACCTTGATGCATGAGAATATTTTTTCCCTAAATTTGGTGGATGTGAAGCCTATGAATGGGTTCTTTACTTGGAACAACAAAAGATGTGGGGAGGATCTATCTCTGAGAGGCTGGATAGATTCCTAGTTTCAGATCATTGGGTTAGGGATTGTTGGGATTCTTCTTCTGAAATCTTGGGATGTAAGGGTTCTGATCATTGGCCAATCAAGTTCTCTTCCAATTGGTTTGTTGTGCCTAGGTACCCTCCTTTTAAATTCTATCTCATGTAGTTTCATGATCCTATTTTATACCAGTTGGTTGTGAGATAGTGGTCTAAAGGGAAGCCTTCCTTTGGCACTGCCATGTTTTTCTTTTTAAAGAGACTTCAACATGTTAAACACAAGCTCAAAAAATGGAATAGAGCTTCTTTTGGAAATGTTTTCTAGGAGAAAAAATATATTCAAGCTCATTTGGATAGCATCACTTTCAAAATTAAGGAAGAGGGAATGACAATTGATCTGCTCAAGGAAGAAACTAGACTCTCCAGGAATCTTCCTGAATGGGAATTGCAGGAGGAGATTTTTTGGAAACAAAAATACCATATTGATTGGCTTCAAGAAGGGGATAAGAACACTTTTTTCCATAATTCTGTTAAAGAACAGAGGAATGGAAACTTAATTACTTCTATTGTTTTTGGTCATGGGGGACATTCTCTCTTCTTCTTGGGCTATCTCAGAGGAGGCTATTTGTTTCTTCTCTTCCCTTTTCACTGAGGAGTCTTCAATGGTGGCGGTGGAAGAGGATTATGTCCTTGAATGCATTCCTCTGATGGTTTTCAGGGAGATGAATAATTTTCTTCTAAAGTTTGTTTCTTTGGAGGAGGTTGAGAGCATAGTTTTCCAGATGAAGAAAGGTAAGACACCTAGCCATGATGGATTTCCCATTGAGTTTTTCTAGGAGTTTTGGGATATTCTAAAAGTTGATTTGTTAGAAGTGGTTAGAGAGTATCAAGATAATAAGCAAATTCTTTGTGCTTTTAACTCAACCTTCCTGTCTCTTATTCCTAAAAAAGAGGGGGAAAATTCCTTTGGTGGTTTTAGACCTATTACTCGATGTAATTTGATTTTTAAGATTATCATTAAGCTGATGGTGAAAGGTTGAAAACTTGTTTGGATTCTTTGATATCTTTTGAACAAGGAGGATTTGTCAAAGGTTAGCAGATTGTTGACGGGATTATGGTGGCAATGGAAGTGATGCATTCCATGTCCTTTTCTAAGGAGAAAGACATTTTTATTAAATTGGATATGTCCAAAGCTTATGACAAAGTTAGGTGGTCTTTTCTCCAACATATGTTTGTAGCCTTCAGATTTCATTTAGACTGGATTTCCTGGGTCATGATCTATGTGTCATCGGTATCCTTCTCAATTTTTATTAATTGATTTCACTCTCCTACCATTTCGGCTTCAAGGGGTCATAGGAAGGGAGATCCTCTTTCTTCGTACCTCTTTATTCTTTTGGCTAAGGGATTGGGGAGATTGTTGAGATGATACAAGGATACTGGCTTAATTAAGGGTTGGAGTTGGAACCAGGAACTCGATTCCCTTACTCATTTCCAGTTTGTTGATGATACGACACTGATGGGGTTGGCAAAAATTTATGAAGCAGTTAATTTTAGAAGGGATCTTGATATTTATATGGCTGCTTCTTGTTAGAAGATTAATGAAAGAAAATATAGCATCATTTTCTTTAATACTACTAGATTGATTCAGAATAGGATTTCCCACATTCTTCATTTTTAGATTGGTAGCCTTCCTTTGGATTATTTGGGGATTCCCCTCTGTGTGGGCATCATGAACAAGAGGTATTGGCAGGTGATCCTGGATAAATTTTGCTGAAAGGTCAATAATATGACTTTTCGGTGGTTATATTTTGTTGGCAGATTGACTCTCCTTAAATTTTTCTTGCAGGCTCTCCCTCTTTACAAATTCATGGATTTATTGGCTCCCAAGGGCTTTCTCAAAGAATTTGACTCCTTTTCTCAGAAATTCTTATGGGCCAAAAATTTGGATCATTAAAAGTGGAGCTTGGTGAGTTGGGACAGGGTGTTTGAGCCCAAGGAGTGTGGTGGTTTTGGTCTTAGGTAGATAGAGCATCATATCCTAGTTATTGGGACTAAATTATTTTGGAGATGGTGTACTCTTTTTGATCAACCATGGGATCATATTTTGAATTATAAAGATCTAGGTGGTGTGGCTGATGAGGAAATTCCAAGGATGGAATTAACTAGAAAAGGATCCATGATCTAGAATACTTTAAAAAGAGGGTCCACACTTTTTGAGGTAGTGGCTTGGGATTTGGGCCCTTCTTTAATTATCTGGTAGATTTGGTTGGAGAGAAATAGGGGAAATTTTTAGGATCGCAAGCAAGTTTCCCTCCAAATTTGGTTCAAGATTAAAAGTATGTTGAAGGAGACTATCGAGGCTAAGTTTGATTTGAGGTAGCATTTGTCCTCAAATGATTCTAGTTTCTTTTGTCTTTTGGGGCTTTCTAGAACCTCAATGGTCCATTCTCGATATTTTTCTAGGATGAAGGTGTCTAAGAAGGTGAAATAGGAGGGAAAGTGGAGTCCACCTTCGTCAATTTTTTGTAAAATTAACACAGATGGGTTTTCTTTTGGTAATCTTGGTGCTACGAGTATTGGTGGTGTGGGACGTGATGGTAAGGGTTGTGTTCAGTTTATCTTCTCCATTTATATTGGAGTACATTCCAATAATCAGATGGAGGCTTGGTAAATTCTCCATGCTTTAGAGAAAGCTTGTGAGTTGGGATGGAGGAAGGTGATATGTGACATGGATTCAATGATTCTTGTTTCTATGCTCAACAAACGGGATTTCAAGAATTCTTCATGAAGGTTAGGCGTGTTAGCTAGACAAATCCTCAATCTAGCCTCCAATTTTGCCTCCATTTCCTTTGTGCATATTCCAAGGGAATGGAACAAAGTGGCAGATTACTTGGATAAATGGGCTTCTGATGAGATGGGAGTGTGGTCTATTTGGAGTTGGGGTCAACTTGATCAATAGAAACGCCAACAACTTGAATAGTTTATTCATGAGGATCATAAATGTTAGATGTGTTGAGGTGGTTTAGTTGTTTGCTTGTTGGTGTTGGGAGGATGGTTGGTATGGGGGCCTTTTAGGCACTTGTGATTTCTCCTTAGGGCCTAAGTTGGATTTTGTTCTATTGTGTTGGGGCTTTTTGTCCCTTCTGTTGTAATTTTTTTGCTTATTATCAATAAAATTTTCACCCCTATTTTTATTAAAAAAAAGTGTGGGGTCGTGGTTTTGTAATCTCATGGTTTTAGTCACATGGTTTTATGTAATACCACTTGGTGGTTTTGTGTGAGCTTGTTTCTATAAAATCAAACACAAGGGTAGTTGTCTAAGTTTGGCCAGTTAGGGTTTTGAATCTTCTTCTGAAGAGTGCATATGTGAAGTATGGCCTGGGATGTGTGGTTATATGCTTGGACACATGGAGGATGCATTGAGGAGGTTTGATGTTTTAAAGGTGTTCATGGAGGATTTGAAGATGTATTGTAATGATTATTGTTGAATAATACAAGAGTCATGGATGCTTTTGGAGGCTAGGTTTTTCCCTCTTGAGGGTTTCTTAGTGTATATCTTGTGTCACTATTTCATGGGTATGTTATCTATTCTCTTACATACGGATTATGAGTACTTATTTGCATTGATTTCTCTTTTGGGTTATGTGGAAATTGTCATTAGATGGTTGCAAGTTTCCTTTCATTTGGTATCAGATCCATGGCTGTGGTTGGATAACCCTTGACTGAGTAAATCTATGGTTAAGTTTGAATGTAGGGCTTGCATGGAAAGAATGAGACATGAATAGATATGAGGTTTTTCAAGTTGTTAATTACTAATCTGAGGGTTTGGGGCTTGTTGTTATGATGGGTTGTTTGCAACTTTAGGGTGTGAGAAATGTTGGGAAAAAAGGATTTCTTGGATGTGTTCATGTGAGGGTTTTATGAAGGAAGTGTTGTAGATGACCCTTTGGAACCAAATGGACCTCACCATTAGATCCAGGATGGCCGAGAGGTGAAGATTCATATAAAACTTGACCTATTTTGGCCACTATCAAAAATTACATTTTTTTTTACCTTCTTGCCCTATTTGGTCGTATAGTTGTCAAATAAATTTGCAAAGTAAAAAAATAAAATCCATTAGCCTTTAAAAAAATTTCATATATACTATTAAAAATTTATTGATTTTTTTTTTAAATTAAGGGGGGTGGGGTCCGCAGACCTTGTACCCCCCCTCTGCTCCACTAGTCGGCAAGCAATACCATAGGGTATTGCTCATACTATTGATACCATTGGTGGTTGGGTATGAAAATCCCTTGGGCCCTTGGTTCTAATGGTGGACCCATGGAGTGGAAGCCAACCCCCCCGTAGCCATAAAAAATATTTAACCACTAATATTAAAATTTAAAATGTTTTCAAAATATGCCCTTCAGTTTTTAAAAAAATGAAAATGAAAATAAATTTAAAATCCATTTCGGGTCCACTGCTGCCAGCATTGTTCGGGTGTTGCTGACGTACCACTACCACCAGTAGACCATTGGTGGCTCCACTCGAGGGCCACCACAGGTTCACCTAATGCACAAATTGGGCAACTTTTATTCAAACAGGCATAACTTTCACCCTGATTGTCAGAATTCAACTTCTTATACTCGTTGGAAAGCAGGTTTCGAGCACAATGTTGTGGTATAGTTTTGGTTCCCTAATATTATTGTTCTTACTATTTTTTGGAGCTTGAAAGCCTGATGTTATTCATTACACAGTTTTGAGCATAACTTTTGCATACTAAATTAATTTTTTATTTTGAATAGGTGTTGGAGAGCATGTTTAGTTTACTTTCATAGTGGTGTTGATAGTTTCTCAGTTTGATAAGCAAAGAGAGTTGTGTACTTGTTTAAACACTTGTGGGTTCTTGAGATTTATGGTGTGATTGTGTGAGAGTATAGATGATTCAAGAGGTGAAAACTTGAGGGAGTACATTTTTTCATGTGATTTTCATGATGGTACAACTAATTATTAGTTTTGTCCTTCCTAGTATAGGTTCATAGGTGTTTTTCAAAGTTGTACTTTGATAGTGACATGTACATAGGTTGTATTTGATTTTGAGGACATGGGTTGACACGAGTGGAGACTTAGAGTCTTGTGTGGGTGATAGTTGAGTGTAGGTACATTATTGGTATTGATTATGGTGTCATGATTATGTAGGTATACTTTTGCATTGGCATGACATGATCAGGTTTGTGGTGATTTTGGTGGTGACATGGTTTGGTGTTAGGAGGTTGTTTTTTATCTTCTTGATGCTTGATTAGTTCCTTGAATATGGTTATTCATTTGTGGACATGTTTGTAAAATAATATTTGTGGTTGATTTGGTGTTTGAATCATGTGGTCTATAGGAAATTATTCTCTTTGATATCTCAGCTTGCAGGTTACTAATGTGATGATGAGTTTACACGTTTCAGTGTTTGTGATCTACAAGTTATGCAACTTGTAGGTGTGTACAACCTATTTTGGTTCTATTGGGATAAATGAGATGTGGATCATCTATATCTATGTGATTTATTTGATGTTAATGCAGACTTTGCTAGTTGACCTTGTCTATGGGAATTTGTGCATTGGTATATTTTCTTTGAGATTAGAGGATGGGTGATGTATAGTGCATGGATAGTTGGTTATGGGACTTGTAGAATGTGGTTTATCACATTGTAATGAATGGATTGGTTATATTTCATTGGTTGCACTTTTTAGTGGGAGATTTTAATAGTGATGGATTGGCGGTGTTGTATAGATTCCTGATGGTTTGTTGATGGTTGTATCTTCTTGGCTTGGAGATCTTGGTTTTACTTGATGTTACTGACATTTCAGTTGTGTTTGTAGACTTGGATGATCTTGATTTAAGATATGGTTATCATTATGTCATGTGTGCCTCGATATCATGGTTTAGTGGGAGTTTTTGGAAGTGATGTCATTTCACCATTTGATGGTGGATGATATCTAGTGTTGCAAATGTTTGGAGGAGATCTTAGATCCTATTGCTACATAAGGGTCTTTCACGTTTGTTGGTTCACTAATGGGATATGGATATCTTCATTGGATATGTTGACATCTTGGAGCCATGGAGAACTCATGGAGTCTTTGGTTGAGGTGTTGTATATGCTTTGTCTTTTGATATGTTATCCTTGTTTAATAGGATGATTTCTATTATGTCATGGTATACTCTTGTTTGTGTACATTATAGTTTTGACATGATGCAAATGCATGTTATGTTGATTAGAGCATATGTTATATTCATATGGATCATGTGATCTCCTAAGAGGATATGGTTAGATCATGTTTTCATGTTTATGTTCCCGATTCATGATTGGAGCTTTGACATTGATCTTGTTTGGTTCTCTTTGTATTGAGTACATGATCATTTTCTTGATTACTTCATGATGGTTCTATGTTGTATTTGGATTTTGGCATGTATTGATCAGTTACAAGTGCTCATGGACACACAGAGACTTAGGTGAGGCTTGAGTTCTCTTGCGACTAGAGACATGTGTTGACATAGTTACTCTTAGTGAGATTTCAAAATAAAGTTTGAGGAGCCTACATCTTGGTTGGATGTGTGTTCAACATGGACCTATGAGGAGATTGTTCTTGGATGAGTCATGATGACCTGGATATCCTAGAGGAGCGTTCTCATTCCCCACTCTTGGTCTACTCGATAGATTATCACTTGAGAGGTATTTCCCATTATTTCTTTTGGGTGCATTATGTATATGCTTTTTCTTCTCATGCATATGGATCTTGAACTATGGATATTTGGTTCTAGAGAGTTCATTTGAGGAGTGTTTGCATGGTTATCTCCTTATGCATATGTTATCATTCATTGATGAGGATTTTATTAGATGTATTGGGTTGATTTCCTAATACGAGAATGGATATTTAGTTTGATCTTTTTTGGTTTGAGAGGCTTACATCCATGTTGATTACATGATAAATATGTTATGTTTGATCTTGGTGATTGAATGGTTGGGTGTTATTATGGAATTTATTTTGGGGTGTTTTGGAGGAGATCACACTTTACATAGTTAGCATTAGAGGTGTATGTAGAAGGATTTTCTATAGGTGTATGATGTGCAATGTTTCTCTCTTTGGTCTTGGTTATCTTTCTGGATGTTTGGTTTCACATTACATTGGTTTTGAAGTTTGGTTGGAGCTATTGTGATCACTAGCTTATGGTCATGTGTTTTTACTTATGTTATTGGGTGATAACATGGAGGTTAATTTATCTCTTTCCTTTGTTGGGTGTGGAGAACATGGGAGAGCTATGGAGACTTGTGGTGATAGTTTTAATAGAAAATATGAACATATGAAAATAGTAGCTACAATAATAAAAACAAAATAATATGTGCTTCCTTGTTTCCCATTCAATACATATTACATATATATAGGAGGATGTATCCTATATTCTAGGATATTAGCTTTGTATAGGAGTGAATTTTAACCCCTTATGAAAATTCCCATTTTTCTCTCCTTCACTTTAGAAAACCAAATTTAGAGGCTTAATTCCACATAAGCCCAGTGCCTTCATCCCACTTGGCACCTGTTTTGAGTGTCAATGGAGGAATTTATGTTAGAGACACCCATGTAGCGCGTAGATGTTTGTGCGGCATGCTTACATCCCTGGTAGATTCCTATGGCTGGAGCCTGCAAAGGTGTTACACTTCTCATTGGCAGTTGACTTATAATGCCCTCTTCGGTTGACCAAGCTAAATATGACCATTTTCTTCATCTTTCCTTCAAATTATCTCCTTCTACATGCATTCAGCTTCTTCAGATCTTCTAAGCTTTCAACTCAACTTCTTCACACTCTCTTTCACTCATTTCTTGCATTCCCAAGCACTTTTAGCAACACTTTTACACTCCATAGCAACAACAACTTCACTCCATCACTTTAGTAGAGCAAGTGTGGGACAACACCATTGCATCAAAGACTCGAGGACTCTCATTTTCTCCCCCATTAGCCTTGAGTTCTCTTGGTGGAGGTGGTAAGCTTCCCACTCCTCTCCTCTATTACTTGGTTGAGTAAGCACATCTACTATTTTGTAGTGTTTTAGTACTCTCTACTTTATTTTCTATCTTTATCGTACTCACTTTCTTGGTTTCCCGTAGAGGTGGAAACACCTAAATGGGGTTCTGACTAAGGAAGGCCCATATACAACCACCCAACAATTTTCCTCTTCTTTGTGTGTAGTGCTTTTGGGAGCTAGCTGGTGAACAAATTCCTTTGTGAGATTATTCTCGCCACCCTAACTCTTGTGTTTTTACTTAATCATATTAGAGCATATTTTGTTTACTTCATAGTGTTGTTTTGGCTTTTTAGAAGTAGTTAGTTGGGTCGTTAGTTTGTTTTCTTAAGTTTGACCTTGTCTCTTTATTCTTCTAGTCATACAGATGCCAGCACGTCGCACTAGCATCACGGGACCACACTTTTGTCCTTAGGCAGAGAGCTTCCTAAGGTGTAGTGTTGAACTTGAAAACTAGCTCGCCTAGCCCTGTCTTGAATTTTGGGTCTGTAGAGTGATTGAGGGACTTTATAGTCCTCATTATTCTCATCCCACATTTCCTCACACCTCATTATGCTAAGGTAAGTTAGGGAAGCCTTCCGCTCTTGGCCCTCCATTCCTGGGGTCTTGAATGTGGTTGGTCCCCCTCTCTTACAATTTTGATGAACCTGATGTGAACCATTTTGGTTCCATTTTGTGATACTAAAAGTTCCTTTTCTCACATTCTACGAGTGTTGTAGGTGTGAGTGTTGTGAGGCTATCACATTACAACCCAACTTGCTACCCCTAGTTGGCATAATTGGAAGCTTCCGAAGATGTTGCATAATGAAACCATAATTAGGTCATCATCTTATCCTGTAACCTTTGGGGACTCTGTGAAAGTATCATCTAGTGTGTGTAATGGCCTCCTTCTTGCATCAATCTATCCCCTCTACATAGCCTATGGATAGTGGTACTGGTATAACCTTCACTTCATAGGACCTACCAATGGGCTTTAATAGGGAACCATCTCCTCTCTATATCACTACGTGGATCAATGGAAACATCATAGCTGGTGTTCTCGTTGATCCGACATCACAAGTAAACATCATAATCGAGGAGATCATGTTGATTAAATTTTTACATAAAAATGGGTATGATGCACCTTTAAGCACCATCCACACGCATGATGGGATTTTTGTGCCCCCTTTGGGTAGTAGTGTCTTGTCAGTCTTGGTTGGACCTAAATCTGTGAAGCTCCTATTTGACATGATCCCTAGGTCTGAACTCTTTAGAGTGAAGTTGGGTATCCCTTGGTTAGTGGATATGAATGTGGTATCCTCAATTGTGCATAAATGTTTAAAATTTATCAATGGGGGTTACATGCATGTAATTTGTGACACTGGTTATAAACCGTCAGTTGCTCGTGGTAGCTACTCCTTGGAATAATCTTAGCTTGTGCTCATTGGTCCTCTTCCACCTAGGATGAACCTCTTGTACTGAACATATCAGAATTATAAGGAAAGGTTCCTGAAGCCGAAAGTGAGATACCCTTCGTCACCTTATGTTTTTCCACATAGGGATTGCTTAAAAGTTGACAATGATGTCGCTTATGTTTTCCCACATAGGGATTGCTTAAAAGCTGACAACGATGTTGCTAAGGCATGTAGGAAGGAAGAAGAGAAGTGGTCCTAAGATTCTCCTTCTTCCTCTTCTTCTGCTTAGTCTAACACTTCTTCTCGCTCTATTGTGGTGCCATAAGATTCTACTCCACACTTGTGGGAGAATCCTATGGTGCTCGCTTGGTGAAAACCTAAGTGTCCTATGATCAAACTTCTCGTTCTACCCAAGGAGCCTAGGCCAGTTTGGTATAGCAGGAAGAAGGCCTCCCATGGAGAGTCCTCTTTGTCTCAACCTTCGTGGCCTCCTAACACTCATGCTCCCAAAGTAGTGAATGGAAAGAGGCTTATTGTTGAGGCAGTTGAATCGACTCCATTTGTTGTTTCTCAACCTACTCCTCTTGATCCTATTTAGGAATCCATTCCTCCACGTAGAAACTGCTGTAGTGGATATTCCCATGGTTGAGCAAGAAACCTTTGTCCCTTTGAAGCCTTCGACCTCTAGTGCAAAGAGTCATAGAAACTGCCTTGTGCATGAGCGTAAGCGCCGACTAAAGGCCCTTCTAGCTAAGCAGGTTGCCTCACAAAGGAAGGAGAGACGATTGCCCTTGTTTCAGGGCCTCCTGTAGTGTCTTCCTCTCCCCTTCCCTCTGCTTCCCTTTAGTCTAGTTCTGCATTTCTTTTGGCTTCCCTTGTGAGCACAAATGCACTTGACCCCAAGGGGGTATAGGTTTCCATCGCTCCTTCAGTGGAGCTACCTTCGTTGATGTTTTTTCTAGATATCCCTCCTTTCTTGAGACCCGTGGATATGGATAATACCTTGGTTGTATATATTATGGTTCTTTCCTCCTCTTCCTCTACACCTCTAGCCTCGTCTGTGGGGAGTTCGTCTCCTCCAACAAAGAAAAAAGTGGAGTGTGGTTCTTCTAGCAATGGACATAAGAGGATCCCACCTTCTTCACAAGGTGATCTCATGCTGACTTTTTCTATCCTAGTGATGGAACTAGTCCCAGTTTCCCCTGAGTTCAGCACCACTCCTAAGCTGTTTGGTGAGCCTAGCAGTGAATTGGGCACAAATTTCCTTGTCCATTGAAGTTAAACACGACACTCCTGTAGAGTTCATGTTTAACTTTGTGGATGAAGTTCCATCCTTGTCAGTGATCTTCACAAAATTGCTGACCCTATCTCCACAAGAGCTTGATGAAGAGGACCTTGTGAGGCCCTCTTCCTTAGCCCTTATTGTGGGAGGGACAAATTCTCCTCCCCTTAACATTAAACCACTATAGGCTCATCCTCCTTCCCCCTACGATTATCTAGAGTGCGAAGTGGACATCCTCTTGGTCAATCAATGTTAGGGGATGCCCTCTTCTTGATCTTTAGATTAGATGTGTGTGTGTGTGTGTGTGTGTGTGTGTGTGTGTGTTGTGATATGTTCCCCCATGATCATGCTATGTGTGCCTTGATGACCCTCATCACCCCTGTTGGTGCTTGGATACAGGTGTGATTTTATGTCATAAACCTTCCTCTATTTATATCATCATTCTTCCATGTTTGTGCTTGATTTTTGGTAAATTAGGGATGATGCTAAGCGTTGGGGGAATTTAGGATTCCCTTCCATGTTGACCCAATTTTTTATTTTTACTTTGTCTTCTCATGCATTCTTCACATGGTCTGATTTAGTAGGGGTTGATGACAATTCATTTATATGCTATATATATATATATATATGAGTAGTTCTGACCCTAAAATATTAGGCTACCCTTGTGCTCTTTGTTTGTGTTTTTCTCTTTTACTTTCTCTTCATCTTTCTCTCTTCTTTTATTAAGTTGTCCCTCTCATGTGTGACAATGCTACTTCAACATTTCAATTTTCAAAAAATGCATTCGTTTCCAACAAATCTTTTCTCAAAAATCTTTGCAAACCTTTCTTCAGAATCACATTCTCAACTTGGAACCCTAACAAAACATGTTTCCTACATCATGGGTTTGTAAAGAAAGAACTTGAAAACCTTCCTTCGAAGCAGGAACATCTTTTACTTTCCCCTTATGTGGGGGCATATTCTTCCTTTTAAATTCCTTGATGAAGTGGAAATCTTTCAAAAGGATCCATTAATGATGGATTGATTTTAGAAAGAAAACACATGCTTTTGAACTGTGCATCCCTTGAGTGGACCCCTTCTTCATGATGGGTTCTCGAGGGACCCCTTTGAAATTCTTCCTAATTATTGATAGTTCACGTGACTATCCGCTTACTTGCCTACGTGGCCACTTTCTGACTTTGTGGAGTCCACTTTCCTAGGTTTCCTCCATGCGAGAGATCTTGGGGGATACCTCCCTACAAGACTGTGAGCCTCTAGGGAACTTTCTTTGAGCTTCCTCCATGTAAGATATCTTGGGGGTGGCTTCCCTATAGGTCTGTAGGTCTGTAGGGCACTTTCTTGGGTTTCCTTCATGCAAGAGATCTTAAGAGTTACCTTCCCTATAGGTTTGTGGGTTTGTAGGGCGCTTTCCTGGGTTTCCTTCATGCGAGAGATATTGAAGAACACCTTCGTTGTAGGTCTATGAGTTTGTAGGGAACTTTCCTAGCTTCCTCCATGTGAGAGATCTTGGGGGATGCTTCCTAGGTATCCTCCATGTGAGAGTTCTTGGGGGACACCTTCCTTGTAGGTTTGCGATTCTGTAGGGTGCTTACTTTATGGGGCTTCCTTCGTGTGAGAGATCTTGGTGGTTTCCTCTTTGTAGGTCTGCAGGCCTGTAAGACACTTTCTTTCTTTAGCTTCATAGTTTTGAGAAGCTATGAAGCCCTTCGCTTGCCCTGCACCTTCAAGTTTGATAGATCGTGGTCTACTTCCTCGATGGTTCAGGTATACATTTCTAACCCTACTCTTCTTCAACCTATTTTACCCAAGCACTCATTAGTATTCATGTTCGTTAAAGTGGGGAAAATATGTATAGGAGTGAATTTGCACCCCTTATGCAAATTCCCTTGTGCCCTTCTTCACTTTAGAAAACCAAATTCAGAGGCTTAATTCCATAGAAGCCTACTACCTTCATCCCACTTGGCCCTTGTTTTGAGTGTTGGTGGAGGAATTTTTGTTGGAGATGCCTGTGCGGTGTGCAAACATCTACGTGAAATGCTTATGTCCCTAGAAAATTCTTGTGGCTGGAGCCTATAGAGGTGTTACACCTCTCATTGGCAGTCGACTTGTAATGCCCTCTTTGGCTGACCAATTGAATATGGCCATTTTATTCATATTTCCTTCAAATTCCCTTCTTCTACATGCATTTCAACTTCTTCAGATCTTCTACGCTTTCCACTCAACTTCTTCACACTCTCTTGCACTCACTTCTTTCATTCCCAAACATTTTTAGCAACACTTTTGCACTCCATAGTAGCAATAACTTCACTCCATCACTTCAGTAGAGAAAGTGTGGGACAACACCATTATAGCAGAGGTCAAGTACTCTCATTTTCTCCCCCATTAGCCTTGATTTCTCTTGGTGGAGGTGGTAATATTCCCACTCCTCTCCTCTATTACTTGGTTGAGTAAACACATCTACTATTTTGTAGTGTTTTAGTGTTCTCTACTTTACTTTCTTTCTTTATCATACTTTCTTTCTTTGCTATCCATGGAGGTGGAAACACCTAAACAGGGGTTTGACTGAGGCAAGCCCCTATACAACCACCCAAAAAAAATTTCCTCTTCTTTATGTGTAGGTGGACGTGCTTCTGGGAGCTAGCTGGCGAACACATTCCTTTGTGAGATTATTCTCTCCACCCTAACTCTTGTGTTTTTACTTTATAATATTAAAGCATATTTTTTTTGCTTCATAGCATTGCTTTGGTCAGTGCATTGTGTTGTCATCCTAGGACCACACTTTTTTCCTTGGGTAGAGAGCTTCCTGAGGCATAGTGTTGAACCTGAAAACTAGCTCACCTAGCCTCGTCCCGAATTTTGGGTTTGTAGAGTGATTGAGGGACTTTATAGTCCTCATCATTCTTGTCTTGTATTTCCTAACACCCTGTTAAGCTGAGGTAAGTTAGGGCAGCCTTTTGCTCTTAGCCCTCCATGACCTAGGGTCTTGAACATGGTTGGTATCCCTCTCTTACAAGATTAACCAAAATATCATCCAAGCCTATTATAATAACAATACATTAATCATATTATTATTGTAATATGATCCATGAACTGACTTACTTTGGTGCTTTTTTTCACCACTATGCTTGTACACCAGGGTAATATATAGGAATCAACATACATATCATAAATATAAAAAACTCATACTAGAAAAGTTTTCACATTACATTCCATCAGAACACAGTGTTCTTAATTGTAATCACTGTTATCGATCACTGCCACTCAATCTTGAACAACATAGACAACTACCACTGCCATTGGAAGTTGCCCTTGACTTTAGCTATTTTGGCAGAAAATGGGAATGGAACATTGGTTATTATTCCCCCACCACAATGTGAAATTCCATTTATTCACACAACTAGGAATCACTAAAAAGTGAATCATATCATGCTGTATACTACTGTTCAGATCTTGTTGTCTAGATCTTGATACACATAATCACTATTGCTAATGAACAAATTCATTGATTGATCATCTTCCAATGAAGTATGACATTCAAAGGATCATCGTAGTCAAAGTAAAATTGTAGTTATTTGTCATCCTATATAATTTCTCTTCCAACATCAACCACACAAAGCAATAGGAACACTCCAAATAGGTACACAACACACTGCACACAACAAAAAACACACCAAAAAAATGCCACCATAGCTCTATGCGGCCCCATCATTGGTGACTGATGAGAGGTCACTAATTGAACTCCAACCTCCTATGCCTCCATCCTCCAATCAAATTTCTACTTACTTAGCAAAGTTGTCTTTTAAGGATTATTTCACCAATTGTGAGGAAATAATATATCCTCCCCCCTTTGATTTGACCTTCTCTTTTACAAACAATTGGAGTGTCGGGTACCACCAATCATGCACTCCAAATACACTTTGATATGGACAATAAGATACAAAACATAATATGAAAAGTCCCTTAAGAACAAAAAGGGACAAATATTATCCCCCATAGAGCATTACGACATAAAAATTAAATTAAAGAAAATAAATAAAATTCATAGTCACAAATACACACTTAGCCCTAAAGATTATATATCAAAGATATAATATTTCAATATCACCGGAACCATACCAATGGCTCATTAACTAATACCATATATCAACTGCAACATATTAATCAATGTGATCCAATACTCAATCAACTACACCACCCAAACAATCATCATTTATCCAAAATTTATTTATTTTTTATGGAAAAACATTTTATACTTGCTCGCTGATTTTGGAACTAATCTGTTTGTAAGAATTGAAGACAAGATATGGCATGTAACCATTCATTTTGAAGTTATTAAAAAAATAATGCAAAGCTTCAATCAAACCTTAAGTGAAAATTTTGTTGAAGGTGATATCAATGAAAGAAATGGTAGCAGCTAGCAAAGACAGCCAACAAATCACATCAAAAATTACAACACTATTTTTTTCTTCAAACTGCTCGTGAACCATTGAGAATTTCTTCAAATGATTTTTGGGTTTTGTTCCCCTCTTTACTAGCTTTCCAAAACTTTGAAATTTCAAATTTCATTGAAAAATGAATGAGATATCATCATTTTACCGAGATTGCATTATATTGATACGAAAAAATGTGATTTTAAAAAGAAAGCTATATACTATTGCTCTTACCAACTCGCCTATCCATCAATTTGGTTCAAACAATATTCTTCATTCTTTCATTAGAATTCAATCTTCCTTGAAGGAAGTGTTGGAAATTAGGATTGCACCCTTAGCCAAGTCAAACTTGCCTATCCTGTTGCAACATGGAAATGCTCTCAGATTTGTGGGTAAATTTGTAGGCGAGAGTGAATCTCCAAAGTGGGCTGGTTCCCCCAATGAAACACCTAACCTACTAAACTTTTAGGGAAAATTGGGTAGAAGGGAAAAACTAAAAACAAAGATCCTAAGCTAAGGTGATTCACCAACAATAAGAAGATTCTGATAAATTTTTCACTCACAACAATACCTCCAAAACTCTAATTTTCACAATCCCACCCTAAACATATAATTCAAAAGTGTTTTGCATAAAGTTTAACCAAGCATAACACAAATTGCAACCTGAATCACAGGAAAAACCTACAAATAAACCTACAATGACAATACATAAGAAGGATTCTGCAATTTTGAATCACAACTGACATCAGATTGTAACTATAAATTTGAACAAGTTGATGAGAAAGGAACTTTGTTATTTTTATTGAATTGAAGGAGTGACAATCTTAGAATCTGAGTACATTATTCAGCTTACAAAACTCTCTTATTCAATAGGATAGCAAGAAGCCATCAATCTGAACCCTTCAGAAATTAAAATTCCTCAAACTTGTAGCTCTTAAGTGACCCTAGTAGTGAAAAAATAGAAAAATCAGCCCCACTGCATCTCCAAAAAGCAACTCTTCTCCATTTTCAAGCTCCTCATAAAAGACTAAAAAATAGTGCCTCAAACTACTCTAAACTACATTGAAAAGATGGAAACTTCCCATCTCCAAAGGGTCCATCCAAAAAATCCTCGAAATCAGGTGCAAACAGCTGGAAACTAAAAATAAAAAGTTTAGTTTTCCTCTCTTCAAATTCGCCCAAGAACTCCAACTCAAAATAGAAGGTTTTCAAGAGGAATTAAGTATACCAACTGCATTTAAAACCATAACAAACACCGAGGTAATTTATAGAAACATTACCATTAGTGATGTTTTACATCATCTGCAGTTTTAGAAAATAATATAGAAAATCTCCTAATACATTTTCTTTTTGCAATTTGAGTTCAAATATTTTGATTTTTTGTAATTTGAGTAAAAATTAATATTTGCAAAAAATCTAAACATTATGTGAAAGCTCCTATACATTTTATTTTTCTTATTAAAAATCATAAAACTAGATTATGAGCCCTAGACCAAAAAAACACTAAGGCATGGACAACTCGACCTAGTGAAAGGGGCAATGTGTATATGGTTCACATGAAAAGCACAATGGAAAGATATGGTTTTTGTTTGATTTTCTTTAAAAATCAATAAAAATGCCTAAGGCATGGCTCAACCTAGGCAACATATGAGACAAGGTATTAACATGGGTTTTGATTTTTAAAAGAATGTGATTAAAATCACATTTGAATTGAGCACATGGAAAAACCCTAAGGTCAAAACTGATCCCTAACACACATTTCGACCATGATTTTCATCGTCCAAGTTTGGAGAAAATAGGGCTTTGCATTCGATCGCCATGAGGAACTAAGGTTTGGAGCCTTGAGCTTGATTTTTCACTATCTTTCACTGCTTTGTGTTGGTTCTCCTCTGCAAATTGATGGTAAGACTTGTTGGAATTTGATATCTTTTTGATTCCATTTGAGGAAAAAATTGGGCATACAGGCCGCAACCATGACTGGTTTTTGATGCATTTCATTTGTCTTGTGTTTCTATTGTTGTATTGTCTTGTTTGGCTGCCATGAGAATGCTTGGTTTGAGCTTTTGTGAAGGCTTGGTTGTAGGCTTGGAATAGTTTTCTTCACCCATAACCATGGTAAGCTCTCTTTCTCCAGTTTTGATGCATTTCCCTCTTAAATAAAAGCTCGACTTGAGCTTTTTTCACAAAAATAATGGGAAATTTGTAGGTGAAAATGAATTCCTCTTGTATAGTTTGTGGCCATGCTTTGTACATTTCTCCATTTCTGCAAAACATAAGTGATTCTGGGCTTGACCCATGATGTAGAAATCAATGGTATATGAAAAAATAAAAACTAGAGGAAAAATATGTGTTTGCTTTCTTTTTCTGAGAGTTTGCAGACCCTCCATGGCTACGACCATGACTGCACCATACTTCATTTTGTGATGGCTCTAATATTTGAATGATTTTAAACCCTTCACTATCTTCTACATTTGAACTTATAAGATAAAAACTCAAGTGGGTTTGTGTTTTGTGAAGAGAAATCCTCTTCTCAGGCCACGGCCATGAGAGTACCGACTAGTGTTTCAATGTGTTTTCAATGTATTTTAACCTCTCATAGATTTCTCTTAATATGTAGAAGTAATATGTTGTTCCATTTTCTAGGTTTTCAAACCAATCATGGCCATAACCATTAGCTTCAATAACTTAATTTTATGCTAGCATGAGCTTGAACCATAGTCATTTCCTTCTATATTTGTGTTTAGAACACAATACCCTAAATGGGTATCACCATTTGTGAAAGAACTCATTCTCAGGCTGCAGTCATGAGAGTCCAGTTGGTTTATCTGCATTCTTGTATGTGCTCAAACTACCCATTATTTCTACATTTTGAAAGGCTCACAATGTAAACCCATGTGGGTTTCCCCCTAAAAACTCAAACTGGGCACCATTGCACTTGTTTTCATTTTGAAACCCTAGCTTGTTTGATATTGGCTCACTATTTTGAAAGGCAACATTGATTTTATTCTCATTTCATGTGCACACCACTGTAACTTCACTGAACTGTAGGCTCTCAAAATGTAAGCTCTATTTTACTCAACAATTGTTCTTAGTGGAACAAGCTATTTTCTTTGCATTGTTTGTAATCTCTCCTTTCATATTACATACTGTTAGCAATCTCTTGACATCTATTTTGCTTGAAGTGCATAGACACAATGAAGCTCAACTTAATTTGACACTTTTCAGTTACTTATCAACAAACATCCTTTCTCTTCCATGCAATTTCTCATTCACTGTTTAGCAAGATTTGTGATGTCATTTGCACACACTTGCACACAAAAAGCTCTATTTACTCTCAAATTCACTATAAATTGATGCCTCTATTTCAATTACTTTGCAAAGTTGCACTCAACCATCATGGTATTTTATGTAGATTACTTGCTTCTTGTTGTCATCCAATCTATGCATTTGAATGCTTTAGAAATGCACTTCTAATTTCACAGTTTTATCACAGCTTCATGTGACAATGCAATGAGATAGTTTTTATATATCTATAGCATCAATTATTTTGAAACCAACCTTGAGTTTCTTTGTATTCCATTAACATCAATGATGTTGTTTCACATTCAATCATCTCAAGCACTTAGTGTACTGTATTTTCAGTTCAACAGTTCTTCTTTTCCTTCATCCTTGACCTTTGAGCTTCATTTGCAGCCACTTACAATTTTGTTTATGGATGGAGACAATCTTTCTTCTGTAATCTTCACACATTTTTATCTTTTAGACAACAAATGTTGATGAACCTATTCTTTGCATAGAAGATTTTGAAATACAAACACCTGATGATGATGCTTTGGAGCTTCTCAAATTCCTTCAGTTGCTATTGTTGATTTGTAAACAAGGCATTATGTATGCATGTTCACTATCACATTCCATGATAATGTACTCCTTATGATAATCTATTTAAGCAATTGATCATTTATGATCTTCAACTCATTGCACTTTTAGAATTGATTATCCTAAGTGGTCAATTGCTTGAGTTCTTATGACACTTGTGATGCACTCCTTTAGATGTATATCTCTTTTGAGAAATTTGAATTGTTTCCTTTCTCAACCCCTCTATGGAATGTTAAGGGGTAGCATGTCAAGCTCAACCCTTGTGGGAGCCCGTTTTACACCACATGCTTTAAAATCTTCAAAACAAATCAGCAATATGGCTTTTCCTATACCTGCGCAAGAAACAAATAGTGTGAGATTAAAAATAATATATCCAAAGTTTCTTATGATGTTTCCTCCTTGGTATTCTCTTGCACTCCTCTTGTCTTTTCTCAATTGATTCAATGCATCATAAGTAGTATTCTACATTACTATTGATAGATCATGTAGGAGGATTCATAACCCAAGCTCTAACAAACATTACAATCATTTGTAGGTTCACTCAGAGGACGGAAGCAAAGAGGAATGCACAACACTAAAGGAAACTCAAAGACACGTTTAGGAAATGATGGCTATGTTCCCTCTTATGTGCCCTTTTCCTTTTTAAATCTTCAGTAGTGTAGTGTACTCCTTATGATTCATTGTTTCAGCTACACCCACAACTTCAGCGGGACACTTGATTCTCTTTTCATCCCAATGAATATAAAACAACATTTTGTGCAATTCTTGTTCAATTTTGTACTTATTTTTGCAACAAATGTATGAAACATTGTGTAATGAATAACTGAATACAAAATAAATTACTTTATTTTACATTCCATACAATATTTAATGCTAAAAATGATGAATGGAAAACTAAAACACACTGCACTTTTACAACTCAAAACTCAAATATATGCAATGGCTAAAAACAACTATAGAAATAAACTGAATCTTTTCACCTTAAAATGAAATTGAATTAACTAGCTCTATCAATTTGAGTTGTGGTGAAAAATTGATAACAGGAAGCTTCATGGATTTTGCAAGGCACCAAGATATTATTGCTTTGATACCATATTATAAAATATAAGCACAGGAAAATAGTAGCTACAATAATAAAAATAAAATAATACGTGCTTCCTTGTTTTCCATTCATAACATTACATATATATAGGAGGATGTCTCCTATATTCTAGGATATTAGCTTAATCAAAATATCCTCCAAGCCTATTATAATAATAATATGTTAATCATATTGTTATGCTAACTATATGCTAATTCTAATATGTGAGTTGTTTATAGCAACTCATTTACATCCTCACACTAATGTAATATTATAAGTAGTACATTTACACATAATAATTACTACCACAATGTGAAGCACTAATGATATTTCCTAACAACTTTGTTCTTACAGGTTATTTATTTACATGTTTTGTATATCATTGTGGATGTTCGTTGGTACTACATGTTGTTTACACCTTCTATGTGATGTTATCCATAGACTTGGTATGCCTTGATCATTTTCATATTTGCATTACCCATATAGTGGGAGCTCTTGGATGTGTATGTCATTCTTTGTTAGGTTTGCACATGGAGCTTGTGATTGTGGTTTATGGGTGTATATGTTGATGACATGAGTTTACTATGTTTTGTATACCTTGGAGGCATGAATAGTTAGATGTGTTAGAACTTAATGCAGTTGTTATTTCAGCTATGGTTAGTGTATCTTGACAACTATTGGTGCATATTGATACCTTTGGATTGGGTGTTTGTGTTTGGGATATCAGTTGAGGCAAGACTTATGCTTCATTGTGAAAATTTGCGTGGCTTCTCTTTGAATGGCTTCTTATCTTTGTGCATTGGCATGATGGAGGATGAGAGCATTCATGCTTGGGATGGTGATCACCTTGTTTCTTGTTATATGTATCTTTATGGAGCACATGAAGCACTTTGATTCCTTGATGGTATATGTGGCTATAGGGATTGTTCCCTTGTTCATGTTTTAAGGTTACTTGTTACCCCTTATGCAATGTATGCAACAACTAGGATAATGTTAGGAATTAGGTGTTGTATACCTTGCATAATGTTAATAATCTTTAATTTATTATTATGTTTTCTGTGCACCTAGGGGGCCTATAAGTATGTGCATCACTAGGAGTTAACATTCTTGGGGCCACTTTATGTTGTATGTAACATTGAGACATAAATATAAGTTATAAAAATGTATTTATTTAATACTAGGGAAAGTAATTTAATAAAGTACCCAATATTAAATGTGGGGTCATGGTTATATGTAATACCACTTGGTTTTATGTGAGCTTGTTTCTATAAAAGCAAACACAAGGGTAGTTGTCTATGGAACTGGCTAGTTGGGGTTTTGAGTTTTCTTCTAAAGAGTGCCTGTGTGAAGCATGGTTTGGGATGTGTGGTTACATGCTTGGATACATGGAGGATGTATTGAGGAGGCTTGATGTTTTAGAGGTGTTCATGGAGGCTTTGAAGATGTATTGTAATGATTATTGTTGAATAATACATGAGTCGTGGATGGGTTTTCTCAGGGTATATCTTGTATCACTCTTTCATGGGGATGTTGTCTATTCTCTTGCATATGGATTCTAAGTACTTATTTGTATTGATTTGTATTTTGGGTTATGTGGAAATTATCATTAGATGGCTGAAAGTTTCCTTTCAAAAGGATGTTTCAAAAGGTATATCGGGTGTGCTTTTGAGGTTGGGTTTTTTGAAAAGGATCTTTCCAAGGTATATTAGGTGTTCATACTTTATATTGAGTGCTGGAATAGTGAGTTTCTTGAGGGGGTTTCAACAAAAAGACCAAGAATCCTACACTTAGAGCTAGATGTGAGTTTATCATGGATATAGTGTGGATAAATTATTTGTAGAGAGACTCAATGTAACTTAGAACATCTCAAGAGGAATAATTTCATATGTTCACTCTCAAAGGTCTATTTGGCAGAGAATGATCTTATAGGTATTGTGAACCTATTTTTCTAGATGTGTTCCATTTTATGCTTTCTTTTCTCATGTGAATGACTCTTGAGTTATTGATGTTAATTCTATGGACTAGTTGGAGAAGTGAAATGGGGTGTTTTTTTTCTTTTATCTCCTTGAGTGCATAAAACAATTTTGATGACAAGTTTGAGGAGTACAAATGGTTAGTGGTTTTGGAAATATTCCCTAGTTATGGGAATGGATATTAGTTTGATCTTCCTTTAATTGATAATATTACATCTCGTTGGCTTCTTTCATTTTTTATTGTTGTGTTTGAACTTGGGGTTGAATGGTTAGATATTGAGATGTTATTTTTATATTTTTATTTGGATGAGGATCTACTTGTCATAGCTAGGGCACTTATTGGTGTTGGGGAAATTACATGGTATGATGTGAAAGATTTATATATTTGATCTATTGTTTCATCTTGAATATTTGTTTCATATGATATTGGGTTTGGTATTTGTGTATAGCTAATTAGATCAACCTTTTTTATTCTTGAAATATGTTGGTGATTATTTACTATTATTATACCTTTATTTTTTTAGTAATAGCATATAGAATTAGAGCTCAATTTTATATGTGATGTGAAGATTCTATGGGATTCGAGTTCTCTTGGGATGGATATCATGGGAGATAGAGTGAGTAGATAACTTAAGGCTCGCTAGATGAAGTATGTTAACTCAAATTTTTAATGTTTTAGTTTGCATGTTTCTAGATCAATGTGTATTCTTTGACACTAGATGAGATAAAGGAAATGGGCCATATCCTTTTTGTGAGTGTTGTTGATAGATTTTACTATGCTATGGCTGACACAAAACCACATATTACTTAAGTAGAGAGATTATTAAGAAGGTATATGTGTCCATATTGTCCAAGTTTTATTGAATTGTGGTAGAAGTGTCTTTGGTTTTTGCATGTCTATGTGATTGCTATAGGGAAGATAAATTTGTGTAGGATAATGAATATACATGGACTTGAGTTTGTGGATTGGGCTAGTTATATGGATAAGAAGAGGTCTACCAATGGGTATGTTTTTACCCTATTTCGTGGGTTGTGTTAGTTGGATGAGTGAGTGATAAGTAGTGGTCACTGTTCCAACTATAGAATTAAAGTATGTAGTGCTTACTAAAGCATATGTTAGAGGAGTTTTAAATTTGATGAGTCTATTTAGATATTACATGTTGAAGTGTGATATGGTAATGTTTATGTGTGATAGTGTTTCATTTGCTTGCTTGGGGATCTAATCTTTCATGCATTAGCATGATGGAGGATGAGTAGTTTATTTGTCAAGATGATGGTCACCTTATTTTTTGTTTTAGATGCTTTTATGGAACTTGTGAACACATGGAGTTCACTTGATGCAATATGGATATGAGCTTCTTAGCCCTTGGTGATTAGTTCACTTTTGTTCATATTCCATTTTGTAAGTCATACGTGACAAATGGGAGAATGTTAGGATTAGATTCCATACACCTTGCATTCTTAAATTTCATATTTAGTATTTAACATTGTGTATTAATTATGTGCCCACATAGAAAAGGGAATTACACTTTGTAATTTATATTTGACAAGTTGTAAATTACACATAGTACCAATGAAGTTGCTAAATGAAACGAGGATCTTTTTAAGGTGTGAAAGACCTACCAAGATAAAAAGAACATGAATAGAGGATATTAAGCATGGAATAGAAAATCAAGGTGGAGTTTTAGTTGATGAAAAAGAGATTAAATCTAATTTGGGCACTTAATTCACTTTTGGTTTCAAAATTTATCCTTTATTTCTAGTTTTGGACTTGCTTATTCATTAGATGTATAGGTTGGTGGTATTATATGAACTTGTACTTGTAGGGATTATGATATTGGATTTCCCCTATTGTTTGCAAGTTGAAAAGAATGTGATAGAGATGGGGGATATGATTTGAAATTAACTCTAGACACCAATGATGCTCTCTTCTCACTCCTAATAGAGCACCAATACTTTATGAATGTGTTGTAATCATTGTTGTAATGTAATACATTGGGTGTGCTTTGGAGGCTAGATTTTTCTCATAAGGGTTTTTCCAATTTATATCTTGTGTTATGCATTTTATCTATTATTTTTTGTATATCTATACTTAAGGACATTTATTCTTTCATAGGGTTAATGTAGAAACTATTTAGGTTTAGTTTATGCTTTATGGGCATAGTTTCCTTTCAATTATTATTAGAGCTTTGTTTATGGTATATTTTAATATAGTGATGTTGTGAACTTAGTTATTGAGATTTTGGATAACACTTTGATACTAAATCATGTTGAGTTTTTGGAATCGGTCATTTGGTAGCTTTAGTCTAGAGCTCCTAGATAACCCTCTAATTCTTCAAGACACATGTACTTGATGAATGAGTTGGTAATGTAGCGAGCTTAGCCTAAAGCTCTTGGATGCATGTACTCGATGGAGGTATTGTTGTTGGTCATATGGTTATCCAAAGCTCCCTGCATTGCCTTAGTCCTTTGAATGTATGTACTTGCATGTTTTAAATTCCAGGTGCTTTAGATTTGTATGCTGTAAATTTGTGATACTTTTCAATTCAAAATGTGAATCTCTTGGTCCTAGGATATGTAGATATTTTGGATGTGTTAACAAATTCATATTACATGTATGCTTCCAACATGGTTTCTTTTACATGTTATCCATTTAAAATTTAAGTTTTTTTTCCATGTCTATGGATGATTAATTTTTGAATCATAGTTCTTGACAATTATCTAGATGGAGACAGTTTTAGATTTGCATATATGCTTTTGATCATGGTCATGGTCTTATTTATCAGTCTCTCCTATAGTTTTCCTAGTGCTACAATATTTTGGAATTTTGGATATGAGGATGTATTAGATATAATGTTTATTTAATGGGAATAATAGGTATGATGCTTCAAATTTTTTTCATTGGAGGTTTGAATTTGTATTTATTCGGATGTACATGTTTTAGTGGATCCAAAGTGCACTATTTTAAAATAAAAATTAGTTCACTTTAGTTGAAAATTATTATACTCTCTTGTAGTTGTCCTAATGTTGCAATATTTAGGAATTTTGAATATGGGAATATATTAGATCTAATTTTTGTTTCATGGGAAGAATTTTTATGATACTTATTTTTTGTTGTTTTTAATGGATATTTGAATTTGTATGCCTTTGTTAAAAGGTGTGATTCATAATTGATAGCAAAGGTAAAGGAGTTAGGAAAGGATAAATATGAATATTTATGTGAAAATGATAATATTGAAAAATAATTGGAGAAATTTAAA
Organism: Sequoia sempervirens; assembly: GCA_007258455.2. Taxonomy (NCBI): domain Eukaryota; kingdom Viridiplantae; phylum Streptophyta; class Pinopsida; order Cupressales; family Cupressaceae; genus Sequoia; species Sequoia sempervirens. Next base: position 222,722,621 of record VDFB02075321.1, on the reverse strand, counting down.
ACAAAAAATGAAGAACTAGAAGAAAATTTGAAGAAGATGGAAAAGAAAAATAGTTTACAAAAAGATGAAATATCAAATTTGAAAGAACTAAATGATAAGTTAGATCAATTTATTGTAGCATACTGAAAGGAAAATTAGTTTCTAAGGTTTATCCCACATTATGTAATGCCTCATGTGATAAAAAATTACTTGTTCTATTCATTTGATAAATGTGATATATCTACAAAAAAAATTGATAAAAACTATAAGGTTGGAGATAGCAGTATTCTTGAATCTACAACTCTTGCTAGTTGTGTACATAATGAAAAAGTTTGTTATCCAAAGAATGTTCATTTTAAGATGATGAAAATATTGGGATATGCAAGAAAATTTTCTAAAGAGCCTACTAAATCAATAGTGAGGCCAAAAAATAAAGGCCTTGGATATGCTAGTGGTAAAATAAATAAAGATGATGTTACATGTGTTGCAAGTTCAAACAAATCAGCTCAAGCAATGCAATGTATGTAGTGTTTCCATTGTAATAGGAAAGGACAAAAAAAAAGTGTTGGGATATTCATCATTATAGCCTTTGTAGATTGAGGAATCATTCTAAAAAGATGTGTTGGAATAGAGAGTTGAAGAATGAATCTGTGAACTATTCTATACAGATGAATTAAAGGTGGATTAATGGATCTAAGTGGAATTTTTTTAAAAATATATAAAAGTATAAATATTTGTATGTCAAAAAAAATAGCAAATAATAAAATTTTGAATGTTTTTGTAAGGTTAGATAATACCAATGAGTGTATTGTTGAGCGCATCAAGGGAGTGAGCTGCTAAAAATAAATTAGAGCACACCAAGAGGGTTGTTTCTAAGGAAAAAAAAACAATAGTAAGAAAGGAAATCATGAAGGATACAAGTGGTTTCACTAGGTTGTCTTGAGGAAAATACAATGTTTTAGTCTTAGGGATAATGTTGGTAAGATACAGAGGGATGTGAGGCACTATAGATGTAACTTGGGTCATTTATAGACCCATATATTCATTATATACCACTTAAATAGCCTCAAAACACCTATAGTATGTCAAAATGGGCTATAAAAGTGTACAATATCATAGGAGAAATGAAAAATACATGAGAACAAGATAACTAAGTGTTATCATGAAGGGATATTATGAAAAGTGTTATGAAAAGACATTAAGAGGCTATATAAAGAAGGTAAATGTGGGAGATAAGAGTGTTGAACCATGTAGAATTATAGGAATTAAATATATGTGAGAAGGAAGATGATAAGTGAGGGTAAAGCATGAGGAATTATTTATAAGACATGTATAATCCATGAAAGCATATTAATATATAATTTTATGTATATATGGTGGAAATATATGAGTTTATATAATTTATTATATTCAAATTTATACTTATGACATATCTAAGTTCTCTCTTTTTATTGCATCACATCAAGGTTCACCATATAATAGAATATTAAACCTTATATTTTGGTCAAGTTTTTTCTATCAACAACTACCTTTTAACGATGGGTACTTTTAGTAAAGAAACCATTGAGAGATATATTACATCATGGTTGTATAGAGAGGAAGAAGAACAACCACCCTCTCTACCTATTGATATTTATCCTAAGGGATTTCATATTTGTAAGAATATGGGTTATAAAATGAAAGGCCTTGGAAAATATTAAAAAGGAAAAGGAAAGCCCTTCAATCTAGAAGATAATCAAGAGCTTTGATTTTGATCACCTAAAACTATGCCCTCAGAACTAGAACTCATTCTCACTAAGGTGGCCAAATTATTTCATGTTGTTGAGAGAACCAAAGGGTGTGCCCCATGAATAATATTTTAAGAACATCATTGAACTATTTCAAGACCTAACATCTGCATCCCATATTCTAAGCCATATAATTCCATTGATTTACTACTTATCTACCTTGAATTAATTAATTAGGACCAACAAATACCTACAATTATTGACATATTTCATACAAATGAGGCAATCTTTGAATCTAGGTGTATCTATTAGAGATCGTAATGAAGGATTCATCATTAAATTAAAAATCGCCACCTACTTTGGAGAATAGGAAAATTTCTTTGGTCATAAATCAAAAATTAAAAATAGGAAAGAAGTCCTCTAGTGAAATCCCTAATGAGGCACTATTGGACATATAATTTTTTTTTAAAAAGACACATCTTCTAGTGAAAACCTCCCTAAGGTGTCAGAAGATGTGGAATTTGACATCCCTCCAATAGAAATTCAATATGAAGAAAGATTTTTATTTTAATAGAAGATGCATAAAAAATCAATTTGGGAACACAAGAACCTACGATTACCTTTGTGGTAGCTTCACTCACATCTGAAGAAAAGAGTGACTTCACATTTTCCTCAAGAAGGCACATATAAACTTTTCCTAGTCCTATGAAAATGGGCTAGGTCTTGAACCATAATTGGTGGTAAATCACTTAGAAGTATATCTTGATGCTAAACCAGTCAAATAAAAGTTGAGAAAAATACATTTGTAGATTGCTCCTCTAGCAAAAGAAGAATTACAAAAAATTCTAGAATTTGGATTCATATGTCCTATTGACTATCCTAAATGGGTATCAAGCATTGTTCTAGTTTCTAAAGTAATTGGGGGAATTCGTGTCTAGACTAACTTCAAAGACCTAAACAAAGTATATCCAAAAGATGACTTCCCACTTCCAAATATTGACATCATAGTTGATCTTAATATAATACATGAGATGTTGTCACTCATGGATGGATTTTTAGGATATAATAAAATTAGGATAGCTACAAAAAATCAACATAAAACTAATTTTTATCACTCCTTGATGTACCTTTTGCTATCAAGTGATGCCATTCATGCTTAAGAATATTGGAGCTATATATCAAAGGTCCATGACAATAATATTTCATGAATTGTTCCATGTTATCATGGAAGACTATGTTGATTATCTCTTATGAAAATAAAAAAAACAAGAGATGGATGCATCTAGGTACTTGAACAAATCTTTGATAATTTATCCAAATATAAAGTACACCTAAATCCCAAGAAATATGTCTTTGGCGTAACTTCAAGAAAAATATTGGGCTCCATTGTGTCACAAAGAGGCATAGAATTTGATCCAACAAAATTCAAGGCTATCATTGAAATTCCTCCTCCTAAGACTCTAAAATAACTTTGTAGTCTTCAAGTAAAGATTTAGTCTATTCAACACTTCATCACCCAAATCACTAACAAGTGCTAGTCTTTCTCACATCCCCTTTGTAAAAATATTATCTTCCAATGGGATACTCATTGTAAACTAGCATTTAATCAACTAAAGTATTATCTTGCATCATCTCCTATGCTCATGTCACCTATCCAAGGTAAGCCCCTCTTGTTGCATATTTATGCCAAATCAATAGCATTAGGGGGACTCTTAGCACAACATGGTGATAATAAAAAAGAAAGAGGCATCTACTATATTAGTCACACCTTAGTGGGCTATGAGATTAATTACACTACTATAGTATGAGCATGCCTAGCAATTCTCTTTAATGCCCAAAAACTCATACACAACAAGCTCAATAACAAAACCAAGCTCATCTCAAAAATTGACCCACTCAAATATCTGTTGTCCAAAGAAGATCTTATTGGGAGAATGGAAAAATAGGTTATAATGCTAAGTGAATTTTATATTGAGTACATAGACCACAAAGAAATCAAAGGGGAAGTGAGTAGACCAACTAGTTGAAGCACCATTGGTAGTAGACCATTCACTCATAGTAGAATTTCTAGATGAATCCACATTTTCTATAACAAAAAAAACTCAATGGAAATTATACTTTGATGGATCCCACACATAACATGGTTCAAGAGTAGGTGTTTTTTCATCACACCTCAGGGAGATTGCATTCCTAAAGCGTATAGGATTTCCTTTAAGTGCACCAATAATATAGTCAAGTATGAAACTTTGATCACAATACTAAGAATGGTAATTCAAAAATAAAAAAGTTATAGGTCTATTGGAACTCACAATTTGTCATAAAATAGGTCAATGATAAATATCAAACTAAAGATGACAAGATTTTCCTCTACAGAATAATGGTAGATAAATTTAAAGTTTGAGAAAGTGCCACATCTAAGAAATGAAGTAGCATATGCCATGGAAACTATTGGATCACTTATGGACATGCCTTCCAATAGTTAGATATGTGAGTTTCTTGATGAACAACTACTATTTCTTGCATATTATATTCCTAAAATTGAGCTTGTATGCGACATTTTTGGTCCCAACTCTCCATGGTACCATGGAATATACACATACCTATGTGACAACACCCTCCCAACTAACTTATCCAATTCCCAATGATATCCTTCATTTATCACTCATTTTGCTTCATAATCCTTAATGATACCCTTTATCAAAGGATATTTGATGGGACTCTCTTGAGGTTCCTTGATACAAAAGAGGATAAAATCACTTTATGTGAAGTGTATGAAGGTATATGTGAAGAAGTACCTATAATTTCACAATCACAGAGATCCTACTCAAGCACCATCATAAGAATTATAGTTGATCAATACTCCTTGCCCATTTTTATAGTGGGGCCTTCACCTCATTGGAAAAATACACCCCTCCTCATCCAATGGTCATAAATTCATCATCATTTCCACTAAGTACTTAAATAAGTGGGTTGAAGCTATTCCACTCACCTACAACACTGGAAAACAAATATCTAAATTCATCCTCCACTACATCGTATGTCATTACAAAATATCTCATGCTATTTTCATATAAATGGTAGACCATTTAAAAAACAAGAATTTTTCAACCTTTTCCAAAAAATCCACATCCAACATCGCTTCTCCAATTTATATTACCCTCAAAGTAATGTCCAAGTAAAGGATTCTAATAAAAACTCCTTAAAATCCTCAAAAATATAGTTAATGAAGTCGATCGTGACTAGCACCTTCAACTCCATATTGCCTTATGGGCCTATCACACTAGTATCTACACACCAAATCATGCAACCCTATATTCCCTCATATTTGAAACTAAATCCATTTTTCCAATTAATCTCAAACTTCCCTGACTCAAAATATCTCTACAATACCTTATTAATGAGGAAGAATATCGGATTGTACATCTTCTTGAACTTGATCTAGTAGATGAGGGGTGCCTCAATTCCTTGAATCATTTGAAAGACTATCAAAATAGACTTCATCAAAATTACAATAAGAAGATCAAAACCTATAATTTTGAGTTGGTTATCTAATGCTCAAATAAAATTAGAGGAATGTCCAAGACCAAGAAAATAAGGGAAAATATGAACCAAATTGGCTAGGACCTTTCATTGTTATGAACAAGTATGGATTAGGGGCATATCAACTTGATAAATCAAAAGGAAAGCCACTTGAAGAGCCGATGAATATCATCCACCTCAAAAAATTCTGTGTACTCCCCAAAATATCCCAATCAATCAATACAATATAAAAAATAAAATAATAATAATAAAGAGAAGCAATTTCTAATGGTGAAAACAACTTTGCTAGTGCATTGGGCAAGTACCTTGGTGAAAACCTATTTACAGGCACCATGTGTAAGAGACTTGTCCACCATTTACTAGGATATTCCAACCGATTGACCCTATCATAGATTTTATTATAAGTAAAATGTATAGTTACTTCCACCAACTCTACTCCATGCCATCCTACCATACACATCTATCATGGATTAGTTTTATCTCATTGCATTTCATATCTATTCTTACCATCCCCTTTCACCTCCATAATATTCTTAGATTTTATAGTCACACCCAATGCATGCTAAAGTATTATCAAAGTATCATAGAGAGTTTTAAATATATTAGACCTTGGTAGCCAATGCACCTAAAACACTCACTATTACATCTCATCCATAAAAATATCATGGATTATTCTTATGTTACTAAAAATCATTAAACTAAGAAGAATCAAAGTTTTATAGTCTAGCTCCTGGGCTAGAAAAAATTAAATTTTGCAGAAACTCAATGATAGTTTTCTAATTTGTGCCTTTTAATAGGCTTTGAATTTGAGATTGTCATGGAGGATGAAGGAACAAGGGAGATTTTTATATCATGCAGAGTGAAAAATCCTCACACCACCATCCATCGTGAACCCCACAATCCACCTCACAACCTTAACTTCCTCATTAGCCTCCACCCACCTCATTTCCCTTGTTGCGTGTTGGGGGCAAACAACTAATCCTTGTTTACGAGATAGATCCTTTATGCATAAAGACCAATGCGTATAGTAATTAAAAATTGTGTCTTCGAGAAAATGATCATGCACATGGAACATGAGCTCAAATAAGTAAATATTATAAGATGTGGGCCAAATTCCAATAGCTTGGAGCACAATCAAAGACCTTGAAATTCCATAAGATTAATCTTATCCCATGACACTGAGCTTAAATCCACCATATTGAGCTTTTCTAGACTTGATCATGCACATAACACAAGCCACATTTCAAACTAACAAACCACAAATAAAACATCACACAAAAATCACAAATTACACTAAGGAAATATTTTAGATAAAATGCAATCCCCATAACTATTTCCCAATAACCTCATTCACATCAAATCATGCATTTAGGGATGCATCCTTCCCATATCAGGCTTAATCCAATTCTTCATCATTCATCCTAATTTGGTAAGAGATATGATGACTACACTTATTGTTTGTCAGTTAGTCTTTTGTTTTGATTTATATTTTATCCCATATTATGCCCACTCAAGGCCGCCTTGATCTTTCTATTTCTTGGTGTGTTTTGAACAATATATATTGGGACACGATCTTTTGTTTTTGTGTGTTGTATTTGATGTTTGTCCCCTTACATGACCCACCAAAGTTAGAAACAACTTTATGTGTAAGGGGAAATCCTTGATTAGTTCTATTTGTATAGACCCATCAAGGATTATTTCAAAATTTTGTATGTATGTATGTCTTTCTATATAATGGATATTATTTGCATAAACTTAACAAGTCAAAGCCAATGTCTTGTGTGTATAAGGAATTCTTTGTGCTTAAATTCACTTCCTCACATGACCACACAAGGTTGTATCATGTATTTTGTGCATTAGGACAACATATTGTTTGAGAGTCAAGTCTATGCAAAGGTTACCTTGACACCTTGGTTCTTATACCTTAGTGCATAATATCCTTTTCTATATCAAAAACTAGGATTTCTCTCCATATGATAGCATAACCTACCCCACCCATCCCTCTATACCACCCATCCATAATTATTATACAAAACTTGAATCATTCCCTCCATCTACACCATGATCAATCCATAATTCCCCCTTAAGGTTTCAATTTATTTCCCCTACTAATCCCATCCCATCCTAACACCTACTCTTCCACTATTGTCATCTCCCTTCTTCTCACTTTGTATCATGTTCATAGAAAAAATAATAATAAGGATCATCATCCATTGTATTCACAACCATCATGTATAACCTACATCCACAAACAATTAGAACATATCATAATCATAACCATGATCACATCCATCATATATATCACTATGCATCCATAACATCCATAAATATCATATAACTCCATAATATCCATAAAAATAAATATCATATACATCCATAACATCATATGCATCCATAACATACATATATCATTAAACACTTCATATAGTATGCTACCAAAATCATCTCATAATATATTCAAAAAATATAAAGTCATGATGCAAGTGTCACTAGATGTCTATATAATGAAGCTCATGCATCATATACATAAGACTAGATAGGAATATAATCCATAAAATCCCTCTATATCATGCTCCCACCCTCTAAAGGTGTTGGTGATCCTAGTAATCCTCCCCTTGGTGGTGATGGTGGACCCTAAGATAGTGGTGGGACCATACTAATTAATGGACCTAATATCATAGACCTTGTCCTCCCTGACATATTGCTTCCTACAAAAATAAAATCTCTCTATTTTTTTGGTACCAGTAACTCATATAGAGACCTATAGTATTGTGCCTCCCACACTACTCTAATTGTCTCCTGTTGAGCTTTTAGTATATCTAAAAAAATCTAGGCCATACCCTATGTAATCAACATCTTCTTCACAATGTCCCACACCTGTCTCAATTGAGCCACCTCTCTCTTGTTCTTGTAACCCCTACACCCTCAACAACTCAACCTATAGATTATCTCTATTTGTACTTGATCCCTCTACTCTTAACACTCTTCAATAGGGACATAATTATCCTCAACCTCGCCTAAAAATCTTCCTCTTCCTCTCTATCCCACCTCCTTGACCATCAATATCTACCTCCTCTCCATCCCCAACTCCTTAATCATCAATATCCATCTCCCCTCCCTCATCTCCCTCCTCTATCTCTAGTGTCAATCGTAATGGCTAATAATTATCCCACCATGCAAGATACTCATATTCTTCCCTTGCGTCCTCTATCTTTGGTGATACCCAAGGTACCACATGCATTTGGAGTCATGATATCCTAGAAAATATTGGATCTATCATCATATCCCACAACTCTATCTCTCATATAACTTGTGCAAATACCAATGCTTACCCCTACAAGGTCTAATGTCAACTAAACTTCCACATCACCCTAGTTGGTAAATACTGCTCAATTATGTGCATAGTCCTGCCAATCAGATAACATGTCAAACAATTATATGAAAAATATTGATCATCATCTAGCCATGCCTCACATAATTAACATGGTCACCATGTCACCTCATACACATCATGAATGACCCTCCTCTAATGCCATATGTATCCCATATGAGTATGTCAGATTGCACCAGCATAGAGATGCACATAAGGTTATCATATCATTTGTTTCCTTCCAGATATTGATCTCAACACCTCAATATGCTCCCATGCTCACACATGCAACAAGTTCACACCAAATCCTAGGATTCTCCCACCTCTATACATGACTAGATGTATATCCCAATACAAATGTGCCAATATACAATACCCTCAACCATATCGCGTCCCCTTTGATAACATATGGTAAATCATGCATCCCTATCTAATTAAAAACCCATGCAATCTATGATCTAGAATAAGCATTCCACTAATCAACCTTGTTAAGTATGGAGGAAATACAAAAAATTATCCATTGCCAACCTAAAATCCATCTCCATCCTCTAATTGAAAAATATGTTATCATAAATGTCTGCTCCAAATAACATTGTCTAGTCACAATAGTGCACTCCACCAACTCGCCTTGGATAGGTATGTACAATCCTCCACACATCCTCAAGGGTGATCATCATATCCCCCATAGACAAGAAAAATATGCTAGTTTTTTAATCCCAACACTCCACTAGTGTCATCATAGCCCAATGTGTTTGAATCTTTGGCCACCGACCAACTCCATCTAATCCCACGATAGATAAAACATCTAATCCATATCTATTAGATGGTAACCCAACCTTATCATAGGATGATATCCCTCCCATGACTACAATACATATATAATCACTTGCATTTCATCCAAATCTAGCCATCATACCTAGCCAAAAATCCATTTACCCACCCTTAATTTGCATTTCTACCAATTTGTGTAAGTGTTGATCCATGCAAACACTAACCTCACAAAAATGTGATCTTAGTGAAAGTGCTAATCCGTGACCCCAAAAGTGCAATCTTAGGAAAGCCACTTATCGATGACCTCAAAACCATGGTCTTAGAGAAAGCACTAATTCATGCTCTTAAAAGCATAATTGTAAGCGGCTTGATGTTTAACCCAAAGAATTTTCCTATGTTTTAACCCACATGTGAATAACATATGCTTGCAAAAAATAGGAATAAATTTTTTTATTTCATTTTTAATACTAAGATGCACATTTGAAATAATCCCATTTCAAACTTCCATTGCATTTACAAAAGAAACATTGCAAAATCCAAAGTAATGCTTTCATATTCCATAATTCCATTTCAATGATAACATTTTCCATTACAATTTCTCAATAAGAAAAAAGATACATGAATACATACATAGGTTCCATGAGCTTTAATGAAACAAAGATATAAATGGTCTTGATGTCCTTGCTAGCATACATCCTAAAATTTCAGCTGCCAATTGTATGAGGGAGATCATCACTCAAGCACTTTTCTGCCAACCACAAACTTACTACGGTCCCTTGCACATCTACCTTACTAGTAAGATGGCCCTACTATTCGACAAAGAGATTGGCTTGGTAATATCATAATTCTAGCCTCCTTGAGCATAGTGTTGTGTCCTACATAACTAGAGCTACCATACATTGGATACAACCTACGTGTATGATGTTCCCTGCCTAGTATGCAAACCTAGCTCACAATGAATCAACATTGTAAACAGTGACTATTTACACTACTTTGACCAAATTTTCTAATATAATTAGTCACTCATAAGCAAAGTTGTATGTTCACCCACCCCTTAGCTCAATTTGGTATTTTACCATTCATACTCTTTTCAATCATAACATACATTCTATCCTAAAGGTAATGATATAATAAAGTGACCAGCTAGGGTACTCCCATCCACAAATTATCCTAACCCCAGGAACAACCAAGTTAACCACCCATGTTCAAAAATAACTTCATAAACAAGTTACTTCAAGATAACATTATTTCCCATATTTAATAGTCTATGTAAACATACATATGGTTTATGACAACCTAGATATAGATAAAATAGTGAATATATTCATATAAATCCATCATAGAATATATATCATTCAATAGGGTTTCATCAAACAAGATTCCACCAAAGTGAAGTAAGCTCAACTAAAATAAGAAACAACTTGAATTCATTCAAGAAATCTCAATATGCATATAAATCATCTCTTTCCAATCACTTGCATTCATAAACAAATATGATTTCAACATAAAAGGAATAGAGTAATAAAATCAACATGTTTGGAATAATAGCTCCAAAGGATTATGTTGTTTCCTAAGCTCAAATTCCATAGTCGCGCTTGTTGCTCCTTCTAAACTCAACCTAACACCAATACTAGCTTCTAACAAAAACTCTCAACCAATGCAAAATCACAAATCCAACTTTCTTTCTCACTAAATCACTCAACAATTCACTTGCACAAAAAAATATAGTAGAATAACAAATGAAAAAGAAGAAATCAAAATGAGTAACAAAAGTTAGAGAGGCTACCTCTATTTATACCAAAAACTAAGAAACTCAATGCTACAAACAAGCTCCTAAATCTGCCACCTTTTCTCTTCTTGCCGCCACCACTAAATAGTAAGACTAATTCCTCCTCTAAATGCATTGACTCAACCAACCAAAATTAAATGTGGCTGCTTTAAACTCATAATTTGTAACACATAAATAGTCCTCTCATTTCCAACTTCTTAAAATGGATGAATCACCCTTTTACAAGTGACAACAATGGCTCTTTTATTGAGTCAAAACATAGTAATGCATATCTATAGGTTTCCTATTTGTTATGCAAGTCGACTACCTTCTTAAGCTTCAACTAGCTTTGGATTTGACAAAGTCTACATACTCATTCTCAACTGTGCTAGTTTCATAGACTTTTATTGTTTTCTTCCACCTATTGTAGTGCCTACACTTTCCACATCAACATGTTGGGCACAATTTATTATTTGTAGTTTCTTACAACATATTGCATCGCCTACGAGAGCATTTCATTCATGCACTTAAAATTCCTTTTATTTGCATTCAAATTTCATTGCATTTCCAACTTAAGCACTACTTTGAATCTTTCTCAAGTATGCACTTTATATATGCTTCACCAAGTTTATCATTTCATTGGCTTTAATATAAGTTGAGCTCTAATATATAGTTCATATTATATATGCATTTAAATTCACTTTAAAACATTTCAAAATACTTTTAAATATATATCGATATACATATATATTATTAATATATATATATATATATGATATAAGTTTCACCATTATAATATGTATATATTAATATATATACACATTATTTTCTAATCACATAAATATATATACTAACTATTATATATATTAATATGTATGTATTTCATATATTCTCATTATATATACTATATACATACATACATATATATATATACTATACACATGTATATATACATATATATATATATACTATATATACATATATTGTTATCTTAATATCCGTATTAAACACATATATTCACATATTCATCGATTGATATATATATATGTCGTATATGTCCAATTGATATTCTCATGCATACGGTATATCCCTACATGAGTATGTGTAAGTATGTCTAGCTATGTATACACATGCATGTATATACTCATATGTATGAGTTATTGTGATATATACATATATACACTCTATGCATATATATACTCATCAATTAATATATAAATATGAACACATGGAGAAGAACTTACACTTAACATAAAGACTTAATCACCAATTCCAAATCAAGAAACAATCAAAGACTAAAACCAAAACTGTTACAAAATATTCACATTCAATGACCAAAGGTTACTTACCATTTCCCGACTAAATTGACTCAAATCAAGACCAAACTACGATGTGAGTGTGTGATAGCTCAAATTGGCTCATTAAGGGTTACCAAATCAAGTTCTTCTCCTGAGTGATACTCCCCCTCTCTTTCAGAGGCATGATTATTTTCTTGCATCCAACTTAGTGCATCACAATGGTAGTTAGCCGATAACATTACATTCATATGCATCTTATATCATTGCATTATCAAATAATTGAAAAAATTCACATTGAATTGCACATTCATTCATCATATTTTCCATATATATCAATCAAGTATTAAAGCATTTTAACTCATCAAGTAACAGTAAATAAGTAATAACATAATGGGGTGTACAATAATCTTCATGAAAGTGCTAATCCTCACCTTCAAAAGTGTTATCCTAACAAATGTGCTAAATTTAGCCATTGAAAGCACTATGATATTTTAATCAAGCTATTAAAAGCACTAAACCTATACCAAAAGCATTAATCTATGATTAGCACCTTTGTTTGACCCCCATTTCCCCTAACATTTCATGTTATCTAACCTAACCCTACGACCTCAATTTTGACACATACTGGCTCTCTTGACTCCTTTAATCATTGGAACCTTTGAATATGCTCCACGTGATGCATATATCATAGCATTTTCACCATCTCATCTAAGTCTTCTCTACACCAAATATGTAATCCACCAAATTCAAAGAGTGAAAATGACACCTTCTAGGACTATTTGTAGGCCCCATAAACCTAATTCAAGGGCCTAGGACTTAAATTTTCCATTCCTTCTTCCATTTTATTTTTCCATTTCTCCATACCACATCCTTTTTCTTTTATTTTCCCTCCAATATTCCTTATTTTCCTAACCTATTTTATTTTCTTAATCTTTGTTTCTTCTTTTCGAGAGCTCCATTAGAAATATTTTTTCTAGGTGACCTCTCGAGGGGGTATCATTTCACCACATTTTCTTCCAATTGAGTAGGGAATATTTTATTTCTTTGACATGACATCAATTTTTTCAATCACAATGTCGTATCAAAGAGAGACAAAATGTAGACACCTCAAAATCAATTTCATATTTCACAATTAATTAAATAAATATTTAATTAATCATTATTTCCCATTTACCTTATTTCCCATAATTAATTATTTATCCCCATAGTTTTACGTCTTTCTATTTCTTCTAAGGGTTGATTAATCTAATTAACTTGACCTTTTCCCTAACTCATTAATTTTTTAATTACAATTGATTAATTAATTAATTATTCCCTAATCATCTTTAAAATTTTCTCCATTTTTAAATTCTTCCAAATCCCCAAACTTGTATTTATATGACAAGTGTCTATAGCCTCTTCAATGCTCACACACGTGTGAGAACAAACAAGTCAACATCACCTTCCACATCATCAATGACCAAATCATCTATTGGTTGCTCACATATGTGTGATATCCCATCTTAAAAAGCCACTCCACTCTTACACATGTCATTAACACTTATTCCCACCTTAAATTTATCTTATATATCACTGGTCACATTAATGAGCCACCCTATGTGTGTGCTTACACATGTGTGAGCACACCTAGTCCTCTTCCCCATGCCAAGTGTCATCTTCTCAAGCTTCCACCTTATAACACTTGTCACAAGGCTAAAACTCTGTTGGTGTCACAATTCGCACCTTTGGAGTTTATATTGGCAATGGACAACTATGCACAGTATTAACTACTCTTGAAATTAGGAGGGGAAGCTCCCTCTTTTGTTGATATGCATAAAAAGTAAAGTATTCTAAATTCCTATCTTTTTGACTCAATTGATAGAGGCACATGGTTATAAAACCAAGAACATTGCAGCTAAGGTTTTCTTTGGCTTCCACAAATCTTAACTACAACTAGGCTAAGGCTAAAACTATCCTATCTCTAGAAAAATAGAGCAAGAGGAATTAGGAGCAAGTGGGAATGGTATACAATAAAATCTACCTCAGGATTCCCAAGGAGGTAAAATACTCTATTCGAGGTGTAGGCTGAAATAAAGGTTATTAGAGACAACATCAAGAAGTAAACTAGTTCTTAGGATTCCCAAGGAGGTAAAATACTCCATCCGAGGTGTAGCCTGAAATTAGGTTACTAGAAACAAACATTAAATGGAAATATTGATGTCAGGATTCCCAACGAGGTAAAATACTCTATTCGAGGTATAGGTAGAAAACAAGATTACTAGAAATGACATCAAATGATAATCTCTATCTCTAAATTTCCAAGGAGGTAAAATACTCCATCTGAGGTGTAGATATGAGAGAAATATTATTAAAACAACAAGAATAAATATGGGACAACAAATTGCATAATGACACACACACACAATAAACAATCAAACCAAATTTATATTTAACTAAGTGAACCAATACATAATGGCAATATTGCATGGCAAGGTGGGAACAAAAATTTGTTATCACAACAAAATTTGAAATACAATGAGTAGGGTGCTCATATTTAGAGAACCTCAAAGGAGTATGGAACCCTAAAATCTCCTTGAATTAACATCAATCTTGCAAGCATGCAAGATTTTATTCTTAAGTCTAAATGTATGCAACCTAATGATTAACTAGAAAAACAACATCAGTTAACCAATTCTAAACTAAACTGAATGGACCTTGCAACATGCAAGTCCTTATTTGATATGAAAGTCAATTGATAAATAACATCAATTAACTAGATCCTAACTGAAATTTTGACCTCCTCCAAAGATATCCCCAAGGAAGAGATAAACATGCATGAAATCAACAATCAGAACTCAAGAGTGGTGTTGAGTTGACTGATGCTTGTGACTCTATCCTTGGGAAAATCATAGTATGTAACTGATTGTTCACTCTAAGCCATCATGAGCAATTATCTCCTCCAGGAATTCATTAACTGCACCATCTTCAAGAACTTTGATGCTATCCAAAATGATAGGCTATCTGCTCAACGCCTTCTCCCCATTCTTGATCATTCTTTGACATTATTTGACCTCCTAAGCTACCTTGTCAAACCTCGTTGACATCATCAATAAATGACTCAACTTGGATTGCATAGGATCACCATCAAGACCATAATGAACAAAACTCTGGAATTCAATTTGCACAACATCAAAATCAATGTAGGCACCATCTTCACGAAGATAATGGAACGAGATCTAGGTGACAAATCCACTTACAATCTTGAGAGCATCGACAACATCTTCTTTGATTCTAGCCAACTTTGTAGACACTCTTTCATAGGTTTCTACTTTGAAGAGGTGTTATTCTCTCCAAGCAAAAATCTTTCTTTTATCTTCATCTATTATAATGACATCGTATACAACTGCCAACTAAGAAATGAGGATCAAATCTCTTGGTTTTCCCTCAACCATATTCAACTCAAGCTATTGGATTCCTTGAAGAAGATCATGAGAATTGTACCTCAACTGATACAACTCTGCAAGAAGGTATTTTCCTGCAATAATGACATTTTTGACCCAGTTCTCCAAAAGCTTTCCATGATTGACTAATTGACCTAGCATTTATTGATCTGCAAGTGTTTCTAGAAGTTGAGGAAGAATATCCACAACGTTCAAGGTCCCATGAAGAAGATATGAGATGTATTATTGCAGCTATTTATTTTCAACCTTAAGGGCTACTTTATCTTCTCCATCCTTCATCACCCACTCATCAAAATTACTTGCAACAACCTTAAAGAGGCTCACATCCAGTGCTGAGTGCTCCTACCAAGGTTAGCTTTGATGAAGGTGAAATCACCAACTTCAACCTCATCCAATCTCTTGCCCTTCGGTGGTGTGACAACCTCAACAACAATATTTGTAGAAGGATAAGATTTTACCTACTTCTACCCAAAGTCTACTCAATCCAACATGAGTGATCAATGTGAAGTTCTCTGGGAAAAATGATGGAAACTATGTTGACTCCTGGTGAATTAATTGGTAGTGAAGTTTCATGAACCCAATATTCTGGCTCTGAATCAATCTAAAAGGGAGGTGACTGAGGAGAAAATGGAAAACTAGGAGATGAAGACCTGACTTCAACTCATACTATTGTCTCTACTAGAATTTTTGGCACCTCAATTTGTACTCATTGATTTGTGCTTCCTCTCTTCGTCTTTTTGCTAACCCTAACACATTTAGATGGATCCATTATGGCCTTAACTCTAGGTCTTGACCTTGATGTAGAAGGTGGTCAAGAAAACACCACTGGTGGCTTTGCAACTGGAACTACCTTCCACCTCCTCTTGCTATACAAGAAATGCATGTTGGTCTTGACAACTCCTCTTGATAGATCCTCAACAAAAGTACTCTCTTTGGCACACCAATCTGGTTGTTGAAGCAACTGGCAAGCAAATTGATCCTTGATGAATGTACTAGGTAACACCTCTCCATCATCATCTAACAAACCTTCAATGTCTTCTGATAAGAAATCAGCAAGCTGAGGAAGAGTGAGTCTACAATAGTGATGCCTGCATACTTCTAATTCATCCTCGCAATTGACCCAAAAGTCTTCAAGTGTTGGCCTATGTGAATGACTTCACTCCAACCAAGTTGCAAGGAGACCAAAAGGATCATAGGAGTGCTTTTCAGTGAGGTACCTGAGATGGAGTTTTCAAAACTCGTTGCTCATCAACTTGTAATTGGCTGTTGATTTTAATTTGTATATG
This sequence comes from Sequoia sempervirens, assembly GCA_007258455.2. Lineage (NCBI taxonomy): Eukaryota > Viridiplantae > Streptophyta > Pinopsida > Cupressales > Cupressaceae > Sequoia > Sequoia sempervirens. The sequence continues at coordinate 222,705,442 of VDFB02075321.1, read as the reverse complement.
CCCAATACACATGGAAAAGTGAATGCATGCTTGTGTCAATTGTGAAGAAAAGTATGAACCTTATGAGCCTATCTCAAGAACTCCATGAATAAGACCTTATTAGATGGGTATCTTGGTAGTATCAAAGGCTATCCTGGGTAACCATACACTCAAATATAGGTGAATGTGGGAAATTGGATAAACCAATCTGCTTAATTCTCCATTGTTGATTTAACATCCGCTGAAATCCTTATGTGCATCTTATTATCAAGGTCTATGACTGTCTTCATCAAGAAATGATCATTCACCTACTTTAAATCCTATTCAAGTTTTGAGAACTCCAATTATGGGAAGTATTCATGCACACGTTGAACACCAAGAGTTCTAATGGTTTTCAAAGTTCTAAAATTTTCTTGGAATGCAATTAAATAGATGAGATAAGAAACCATATGAAACTCATGGATCTTAAGAAATCCTATGATCTACTGGTGAAAAACTTCATTGATCAATATAGCCCAGTCTAAGTGTTCTTTATTATTGATAATCTGGGAGATGACATAAAACATCCATGGCCGAAAGACATGAGCTTCTTCTTGACATGTAACCCGATTGAGTAAGGTAATCAGGATAGCAATCTCACCTTTGAATTCTTCATGCCCAAGCTTCTTTGACAAGTTGATTTTCTATTCTTTAAGCCACCTTTGAGCAACCTTCCTCTGAGATCTTTCCTTATCCGCTTGCCATATCTTGTCCCATTCCTCCATGAATATGATGAAATTATCTATACGTGGTGGAATGGTGAAACATTTCTCAACATCTCTCGGCTTGAGGCTACAAACAACTCACCCATTTTTTGATCAAATTTGTCATGTAGATGAGTCATAATGGTTAATGCAAGCAATGACAAACTTGAGATCTGACACTATGATGGGAATGGAGGCTACTGCCAGCAATCTAGAGCAATCAAGATGCTTGATTGTTGTGTTGTTAGTGCCTTCTAATGTGCTCAATTTAATCACTAGATAAACATGACCCAAGTCAGTGTCAAAAGTTTTCAAAAAGTCATGAACTAAGACCGATTTGGTCTTGTATTCAATTGGATTGAATTGCATTTTCAAAAACTAGATTTTTGACTGTAAAGTCAAATATGTTTGGGCATACTTTAGAAAAGGCTAAAAACAGATCTTGATGAGGCTAAAAATAACTAGTTGAGGGGAACTTTTTAGGAAATTTTCTAAAACATGGGATTTCTAGAGAATGAAATTCTAAGCCAACCCAGTTTGTCAGAAACTCAAAAAAATGAGTTCTACTAAGGCATGCAAAGACTTTTCAGATAGAAGTTGTAGGGGTTGTAGGGGCACCAAGGGCATTTTTCCCCAAGAAAAACTAGCATATGGGTTTTGTAGGTGCCAATGAGCTGATCATACCTAGATTCTTCATTTTTAAAAAGTTTACTTTTTCACCGACATGCAAAAATCTTCAAAAAAAAAGAACAGTACTTCAAAATGGGAAGTAGCGGGGCAATTTTCTCAAAAAATTCTGCAACATGGGTTCTGCTGCCAATGTTGTTCTAAGTGAACCTAGATTAAAAAATTCTAAAAAAGATGGTGTTTACTTTGACATGCGAGAGAAAACCTAAGACAAGGATAGAAGAATTTGAGAGAGAGAAAATAAAAATTATATTATGCCTCTGTAGAATGATGCCTGTGCCTTGAATGAAGTTTTATGAAGTCTGATATGCAAGCGCTTAAAAGATGAATTCTAGAAAATAATCCCTTTGAGCAATCTGGACCTGAAACCATGAAGAACACTAAAAAATATTACTTGTAGCACTTTCAGATCTTGCTTACATGAGAAAATATGTGTTTTCCTTCAACTTGTGATGAAAATAATGGATACCCAAATGCCTTAATAAATAAATTTCATGAATTAAGGCATCACCCAACATGAAAAACCCTAAATTTAGGATGCAATAATCTTATTGGACCTCAATTTAGTTAACTAAATGAAAATAAAACCCTAAAATAGGTGCCACCAAGCATGCACAAAGAAATTCACCACATGCAAGAAAAATCAAGTCATTTGCAAGTTGATTTCTGGGTGAGATTGGAGTTTTAATATTATTTTAAGTTGAGTTCAAAAACCCCTCCATTATAAGGCATCCAATGCACTTCAGTTTCAAATTTTAAAGTTTGACTTTGGGCGCCAACTCTCCAAACTTAGAAACTTTTTTGAAATTTTCCATTTTAAGCCTTTGCAAACATCACCGAAGCCTATGTTTGATCACTAATTTTGAATGACTAAGGAATCTAGTAGACTGGCTGACAGTCTCATTGAAGAGTAGGATCAAAACTGACAAGGAGCTTCTTGAGGTTGCAAACCCTAATTCTGACTTTTGAGCTGCCAAAATTTTGGGTGCCCCTATCCTCCAAAACTTGATTTCCACCTCCCTTCATCCTGATTTTCCCGACACTTGACAAATCTCCAAAGTTGGCTGATAGGTCCACTGTAGAGTTGGCTCAATATTGGACATGATCTTCTAGAGAGCATAATCCCTAAAAACATCATTTGACAAGTCAAGAACTTTGGTGCCCCTGGCCTCTAGGGGCACTTTTATTTCCATACTTAGACATTTTTGTAACTTTTTGAATCTTCGTTCAATCTTCAGTTGTCAGCTATAAACCAGTCTTCTAACCCGGTCGAGATATGCAATTAAAAGATTGAAACATCCCAAACAGGATGAATATTTAAGCAAACCCTAACAACTACATTTGAGGGCTCAAAACCCTACATGCCCCTAGCCTCCAGGGCCACTTTTATGCTTTGAAATGATATTGACAATGACTTTTATCCTTCTATTTGACTCTTGATTTTGATAGTTTGGAAACTCAGATTAACTTGCTGATGAATTTGTTGTGAACCCTGATCAAGTGTGAGACAAACATCTTGGATTTCATTTGTTGAAAAATTCACATTTGGTACTTGAAAAGTTTGGGCACCCTTGGCCTTTAGGGGTGCTTTTCTGCTTGAATGTTAGTCAAAATTTGACCAATTTCATCTCCCTTTTTCTTCGTTTAATCACCAATTTCAGATGCTAGACAAATCTTCTAGACTGGCTGGTAGGCTCATTGCGAAGCTAACAGGATTCCAGATAATTATTCTTGGAAGTGATAAACGTTGAAAAGATGATCTGAGCCTCTAAATCCTAGGGCACCCCTGGCCTCCAGGGGCACTTTTATTTCCAGAGAGATTTTTTTGATGATTTTCTTCTCAACAAAAATCCCCTTTGTGATGAAACGTCATTTTGAACATTTCTCGCCATAGAATCTTCACTGGAGTGTTTTACGCTTAGATTTTGACACCTAGTATTTGGCCATCTACCATTGTTAACCTTAGAGGTTCTAACTTTTCTTCTAAAAAAGTGAAAACAACCCACTAGACTTAAACTGACTTTTTCTTGATTTTGACTTCACCACTGTGATCATAAAGTGAAATAAGCCAATCAAAATAATTTTCAGTCAATTTTGGTAGGACCCTAGTTTTTAGGGTTTTTCCTAAAAATAGGGGCCCGAAAAAACCCTATTTTTCAAAAAAATTAAAATTTTCTAGTATCTTCTAGACAGTAAACCGAGAAAAATCCCATACTTCATTTACCCAAAAATTGACTTTTGACGACAATTTTACAAGGATCAGACAATTTTAATGAAAATGCCTTAATGAAGCAAAAAAAATGTTTTGGGTACATCATTAGGCTCTGTTTGGTGACCATGTCAGATACTTACGACATAGGAGAACCAAGAATCTTTGAGTTTTAGACATAAACCAGTGTGATATTGGTTGGGCATTGGAGTCAGGACTTTCCTAATCACCTAAGAAGTTAAAATTTTTCCTAAAATCACCTAAAATACAATGAAACTTAAATCACCTAAAACACAACGAAACATTACGGAATGGGGAAATACATTACAACATAACGAAAAGCATAAATGAAAATATTTACAAAAAAATTACTCCTCCCTCGAAGGGATGAAGTGTTTGAGATATTGCCCACTGTATGGTAGCAGGAAAGGCCTTCCATCTGAATGCGGGAGAATGTAAGGTTCACTCCTATGGACTCATGGATCATGAATGGCCCTAGCCACAAGGGATCAAATTTTTGGTGCATTCCTTTGGGCTCATGTGTTTTTTCCCATAGTAGGACTTGATCTCCAACCTTGAAGTCTCACTGCTGAGCCTTCTTATCAAAGATCTTCTTCACTCGCTCTTGATGCTAAGTGATTTTGTCAACAAACTCCACCCTTTCTTCCTCTAGTTTCATTAGGTACAAAATCTACTTCTCAATTGGATCTTTAAATTCTTCATCCTCCACTGTAGATTCCAGTTGTAAAGTGGATAGCTCTAGTGTGATGGATAGCACTACTTCTATACCATACAAAAGAGTAAAAGGCGAAGTGTCAATGGCTCTTCTGGGAGTGAAAATAATGGATGCCCAAATGCCTTAATAAATAGATTTCATGAATTAAGGCATCACCTAGCATGCAAAAACCAAAATTTAGGATGCAATAATCTTATTGGACCTCAATTTAGTTAACTGAATGAAAATAAAACCCTAAAATGGGTGCCAACCAACATGCACAAAGAAATTCGCCACATGCAAGAAAAATAAATTCATTTGCAAGTCAACTTGTAGGTGAGACTAGAGTTTTAATATTATTTTAAGTTGTGTTCAAAAACCCCTCCATTATAGGGTGGCCAATGCACTTCAGTTTCATAATTCAAAGTTTGAATTTAGATGCCAACTCTTCAGAATTAGAATTTTTTTTGAAAATTTCCATTTTAAGCCTTTGCAAACATCACTGAAGCCTATGTTTGATCATTGATTTTGAATGATTGAGGAATCTAGTAGACTAGTTGATAGTCTTGTTGAAGAGCATGATCAAAAATGACAAGGAGCTTCTTGAGGTTGCAAACCCTAATTTTGACTTCCGATTCACTGAAATTTTGGGCACCTCTGGCCTCCAGAGGCGGTTTTTCCTACTAGACTTAGTCAAATTTTCATGCATTTTAATCATTTTGAACTTGATTTCCACCTCCCTTCATCCTGCTTTTCCCGGCACTTGAAAAATCTCCAAAGCTAGCTAACAGTTCCATTGCGGAGCTGGCTCAATTTTGGACACGATCTTTTGGAGGGCATAATCCCTAAAAACATCATTTGACAGGTGAAAAAATTGGGCGCCCTTGGCCTCCAGGGGTGCTTTTATTTCCAAATAGCCATTTTTGCAACTTGGTGAATCTCCGTTCAATCTCCAGCTATCGACTACTAACCAGTCTTCTAACCCGATTGAGATATGCAATTGAAATCTTAAAACATCCCAAACAAGACGAATATTTAGGAAAACCCTAACAACTGCATTTGAGGTCTCAAAACCCTAGGTTCCTGTAGCCTCCAAGAACACTTTTATGCTCTAAACTGGTATTTCAAAACCCTAGGTGCCCCTGGCCTCCAGGGGCACTTTTATGCTCTAAGTTGATATTTGAGAATGACTTTTATCCTTCTATTTGACTTCTAATTCTAGTAGTTTGACAACTCATATTAACCCGCTGATAGATTCATTGTGAACCTTGATCAAGCCTGAGACAAACATCTTGGATTTGATTTGTTGAAAAAGTTACATCTGGTACCTCAAAAGTTTGGGTGCCTTGGCCTCTAGGGACACTTTTCTGCTCCAGTGTTAGTCAAAATTTAACCACTTTCATCTCCCTTGTTCTTCATCAAATATCCAATTTTAGGTGCTAGATAGATCTTTTGGACTAGTTGGTAGGCTCATCACGAAGCTAACAAGATTCTAGAGAAGTTTTCTTGGAAGTGTAAAACCTTGAAAAGATGATCTAAGCCTTTGAGTTCTAGGGCACCCCTGGCCTCCAAGGGTGCTTTTATTTCTAGAGTTAGAAATTTTTTGATGATTTTCTCCTCAAAAAAAATCCTCTCCATGATGAAACATCATTTTGAACATTTCTCACCATAAAGTCTTCGCTGGAGTGTTTTAAGCTTAGATTTCAACACTTGGTATCTGACCATCTGCCATTGTTGACCTCAAAGGTCCTAACTTTTCTTCTGAAAAAGTGAAAATAATCCACCAGACTTAAACTGAATTTTTCTTGATTTTGACTTCACCACTGTGATCATGAAGTGAAATAAGCCAATCAAAATAATTTTTAGTCAATTCTAGAAAGATCCTATTTTTAGGGTTTTTCCTAAAAATAGGGGTTGAAAACCGTAATTTTCAAAATTTTCAATTTTTGCGAGTATCTTCTAGATAGTAAACCGACAAAAATCCCATACTTCGTTTGCCCAAAAAATAACTTTTGATGACAATTTTACATGGATTAGACCATTTTAATGAAAATGCCTTAATTAAGCAAAAAACTTATTTTGGGTACAATTTTAGGCTTCGTCTGGTGACCATGTTGGATACTTACGATATAGGAGAATCGGGAATATCTAAGTTTTAAATGTATACTAGTGTGATATTAGTTGGGCATTGGAGTTAGGACTTTCCTAATCACCTAAAAAGTTAAAAACTTTCCTAAAATCACCTAAAATAGGACGAAACTTAAATCACCTAAAACACGACGAAACATTATGGAACGGGGAAACACATTACGACATAACGAAAAGCATAAATAAAAATATTTACAAAAAATTTAATCCTCCCCTAAAGGGATGAAGTGTTTGAGATATTGCCCACTGTATGGTAGTGGGAAAAGCCTTCCATCTGAATGCGAGAGAATGTAAGTGTTCTCTCCTGTGGAATCATGGATCTTGAATGGCCCTAGTCACAAGGAATCAATTTTTTGGTGCATTCCTTTGGGCTCATGTGTTTTGTCCCATAGTAGGACCTGATATCCAACCTTGAAGTCTCATTGCCACGCCTTCTTATCAAAGATATTCACTCGCTCTTGATCTTGAGTGATTATGTTGACAACCTCCACCTTTCTTCCTCTTGTTTCATTAGGTATAAAATTTACTTCTTAATTAGATATTTAAATTCTTCATCCTCCACTGTAGATTCCAATTGTAAAGCGGATAGCTCTAGTGTGATGGGTAGCACTGCTTTTGTACCATACAAAAGAGTAAAAGGTGCAATGTCAATTGATCTTTTGGGAGTGATTCTATTAGCCCTAAGAGCATCATATAACTTCTTGTGTCAAGCTTGTTGATTTGAGAAACTAACTTACGCACAATTGTGACTATATTCTTGTTTGAAGGTTTTCTTATCCATTACCTTAAGGGTAATAATCTGACACATGTGACAATGTGATGTCATGATCAAAACAAAATCTAGGAGTTCCTTTGATGAGAAACAAGTTATGTTGTTAGTAACAATCTTGCGAGGCACCCCGAGGCATGAGATGATGTTTTCCTTCAAAAAGTCACAAATGAATTCTAAGGTAGCTTGCTCGGTAGGAATGGCCTCAACCCATTTTGTGAAATAATCTATTATTGTAAGGACATAGAAATTCCCCTTGCTGGAACATGGGTTGATGGGACCTACAAAATCCATACCCCATTGTTGAAATGGAGCATCAATGATTACTGGCCTGAGAGGAAGGGATGCTAATTTGACTTTGCCAACAAATTGCTGACACATCTAACACTTGTACACCAATTCATATGCATTATGAAACATACACCCATTCATATGTATTATGAAACATAGTCCGCCAATAGAATTGTGCTCGCAAGATCTTGAATGCAATGACTCTTGATGAGAAGTGACCGCCACACACTTCACTATGAAATGCCTCCAACAATCTATGTTGTTGCCCCCTATCAACACATAATAGAAATTTTTTGTGAATTCCACACTTGTATAGAATGTTATTGATAAGCACAAATTTTTGTGCTTTCAGCTTCAAGGTTCTCTTTTTTTGTTTGTCCATGTGACATGGACATTCTCTATAAGTTGAATAATACCATAGAGCAATGTACCATTCTTTTGTAGAATCAACTAGTAGGACCAAAGGAAGGTCCTCTTCAATTTTAGGTTTAGGTTCAATTTTTCCATTGCCTTGATACTTTTGATCTCCATCTTTTGCCAATAATTGACAAAGACCTTTCCCACAAATGCGCTTGGTCGACTTGATCTCCAGATCATATTCTTGAAGTTTAGCAATCCAATTTCCTTTTTTCGTGCCCATCTCCTGTTGAGTCAACACACTTTTTACTATTGGATCAGTGACACACCATTGTGTGGGAATTCAAAATATAGAATATAAATTTTTTAATAGCTTTGATGACAACATACATGTTCTTCTCAATTTGAGAATAGCATGAATTAGTATCCTTAAAGCTGCCACTCATGAAAGCTATCAACGATTCTCCTTCTTCATTCGACTTTTATGTTAATATGGCAAAAAGAGTGTGCTCTGATGCATAACAATAAAGGATGAAATCCTTGTTAAAGTTAGGATGGACCAACACTAGTGCATTAGGAATGGCTTCTTTTATTTTGGAGAAAGCTTGCTTGCCTTCTTCTATCCATATGAAAGAGGACTTTTTCATCATGGTTGATATCTCCTTTGCTAGCTCTGAGAAATCAGGTACAAACCTTCTAATAAAATTGACTCTACCAAAAAAGGAATGTACTTGTGTTTTATTTTTTGGAAGAGACAGGTTCTTAATTGAATCTGCCTGATTCGGGTCAATCTTAGTTCCCTCTTTGGAAATGATATGGCCAAGTAACTTTCCCTTCATCATGGCAAAGATAGAATTCTTAGGATTTAATGACATCTTGTGGTACCTGCATCTTTCAAACACTTTCACAAGATGTGAAAAGTGATCTTGCTACTTATTTGAAAAAATGGTAAGGTCGTCAAGGTAGATGACTATTATTTTATTTTTAAGATCCCCAAAAGCCAGCTCCATGGCTCTTTGAAAAGTTGCACCGACATTGATGAGGCCAAAAGGAATCCTCTCATAAGCAAACGTACCCCATGGGGTTGTGAAATCTATTTTGATATGATCCTCTTCTGCCACTGCAATCTGATTGTATTCAAAAAAACCATCAAGAAGTGATAGCATTTCCAAACTAGTGACCATCTATAAAGTGTGCTCCATGATCAATAAGGGGTAATTTTCTTTGAGGGATGATTGATTCAAATTCCTAAAATCCACGCAAATTTTTATTTCACCATTCTTTTTGCACATAGGAACTATGTTTTGCACCCGAGTGGAATGATGTATTGGAAAAATGATCTTTGAGTCCACCATTTTCTGAATCTCCACGTAGATAGTGTCTTGGATCCATGGATTATAATGTCTTTGCTTTTTCCTAAAAGGCTTGACATCAAACTTCAAAGGAATTGTGTGAGACAATTCAACAGGTGTGAATACTTTCAAGTCATTGTAAGACTAGGAAAAAACATCTTTGTATTGTTTGAAAAGGGAGATAAACTTCTCACTTTATTCTAGAGTACAACACTTGCCTAAATTAATAATTTGAGGCTTATCTTCAATGCCAATGTTCACTTGATAATGCTCAAAAGAAGTATTATCTCCTGAATTATTTTGATCTTGAATGTATCTATCATGCCTGTCAAAAATGTTCTCTAAAGAAACAAAACCCTTGGGAATTTTATTTCCTCTCAATTAAATGATCCCAAAGTCTGTAACTTCAGAGTCTTCTGTGATTAATTCTTTAAAAGGAGCATAACTATCTTCAAAGAATAACTCTTTGTAATTTTTTCCCATGATGATAAAATCTTCAATGTCATCATTGTCATCAAAGACCTGCCAGTTGTCAGAATTATCTGGAACAATTGGCCTATAAATTAGCTTAATAGTGAAGGTATTCTGACGAAAGTCAAAATGTAGTATGAATAAAGCAGTTGATACTACGAGGGCATTGGCTTTGCTATTTTTTGTGCATGGAATATATTTGATGTTGAACACCTCAAACCAATCGATGGCATTCCACACCCTCTTTCTGTAGGATTGAAGGTGATCTTTTCTAACTTGGAACTGATCTTTGGTCTTCTTAAAGATTAAATCTACATTTCCTTTAACTCTAAGTAGTTTGATCCCCATATCCTTTGCTTTTTGGAGACCTATTAAAAGTGCCTCATATTCCACTATGTTGTTGGTGCATTCAAATTGCAACCACTATGAAAAAGGATACATACAACCTTCAGGAGAAGTGATAACAATTCCTGCTCCTAAACCTAATGTTGAACAACTTCCGTCAAATTGCATTGTCCACATTCTTAAATCTTCATTTGATTTGTTCGTGGAGAGTGCAAACTTTTGAATTTCTTCCATTACCTCAGACATCATAACATATGTGCTTGGACCCATGTCTTGATATAACACTTGTGCTTGGGGGTCCTCGGACTTTACCACCGTAAATATTGACTTAGCCTTAGGTTCCAACTTCAAACTACCTTTCTTCAACGGGATTGTCATGAACAACCAATCCAACTAAATTTTTCCTCTCAAGTATTTACAGAATATTCTACTAAGTAACATCCCATAACTGGTTGGAATATCAGCTTCTAAGATGGTCATCATAATTAATCTTCTTTTCTAGACAAGACGTCAACCTTACTTGTGCATCCTTTAGTTGACCAACCAATGACACCTGCTTTGATTCAAGTGAGTAACACTTGTGATTTTTGGTGTACAAGAGTCCCAATGCATTCATGATTTGGCATGATATTGTCTGAAGCTCCTGATTCTATGATACAATTGTTGAGTTTGAAACCTGTTATATATAAAGATATATAAAATGGTTTCGGCTTGTCTTCCACTGGTATAAACGACTCGAGAAATGTAGGTTGGATTGTATCTTTCTTCTTTATGACCTTGAGGATCTAATCCAATTGCTCAAGATGATCTTGAAGATACTCCAATTGTGAAATTTTTACCTTCGTCTTCATCATGGAAGACATCATGTCAAAGTTTGTTGAAGGTGAATCTTGAGCAACTAGCATAGTGTTCTCTTCTGAACACTTGTGATTAGAAGTGGAAAGCACTTCTTTTCCCTTCTCATTTGTTTTCCACCTTTCCTCTTCTTCTTTCTGTGCTTTGAATTGTTGGGAACATGTAAAAATAGACAATGAAATGTTTTCATGATTTACCACAAGAGAGTATTGATGGTATTCTTCTTCTTCTTCATTAATAAGTTCTCTGTCAAAATATCCTATTGCAGAGTCACCATCAAAGTTGTCTGTTTGTGGTGAGAAAAAAATTGCACTTGGTAAAGGCATGAAACCTATACTTGGAGCAACGTTAGCAAATCCCACGATTTGGTTCATCCATAAATTCTCTGGACATGTGGATCCAATGTGTGCATCAGTGTCATTGAAAGAGCAAAAATTTGTAGACTTCTCAGTATCAATAGGTTGTCTTGGTTGTTCTAGTGGAAACCTTGGCTTTTAGTTGTTGAATGGTTGAAAATTATTCCTCTTTGACTGGTATGGTTGTTGAGGTTGATACAGTGGTGGTGTAGGTAGTGCTTGTTTCCCTTGTGGGGGTGAATGTATTTTGAGGATAGTCACCACATTGCCTACTTTCTATAGTAGTGGATCTATAGATGCTTGAAAAAGTGGTCTAATTGTGTCATTCTTCATCTTCCCAGTCGTGATCATATTGTCTTCAAGATTAATAGCTTCTTCTTGTGTAAGCTGTAAATCCACTTCATAGCTTGACTTCAATAAAAAGTCTATTTTTGAGGGGAGAGTGTTGATGAAGCTACTCATCAAAATATCATCAAATGGATTAAGTGTATGGGAGAGGCATGTGAATAGGAGGTTAAACCTTGCCACAAAATCCCTCATCGGTTCATGTGACTCCATCTTTGAGTTTGAGAGTCACGCAAATAATTGATGAATGTCCTCAGCGCGCTTGAATCTTGCCAAGAATTTTTTTCTCATGACTGCCCAAGTTGTCTAATACCTGGTTCTAGATGATTGAACCAGTTTGCAACATTCACCTCAAGAGTCTCAACAAAGAGACGAATGGTGATATCTTCATGTGAAACATGCAAAATGGAGCAAGCCACTGTGAATGCTGAGATATGATCATCAGAGTGACAAGCCCTGTCGTCATGAAACCTTGGGAAGTGATTTCATGATCCTTTAGGAAGCTCATGGTGTCCTTGCAAGGATAATGGTTCAATATTGTCACCCCAAGGTAATGGGGTTGGATGTTTGGTATTCCTTGCATTTTGGTTGTTGTTGTTGTTATTGTTGTTGTCACCCATTGCTTCAACTGGGACTGGAGATTCTTCTTGGAAATGATCAGGAACCTCTTGAAAGCTTGACTCTTCTTGAAAGAGAGGATTATTTCTCCTCCTTGTGATACTTGGTAAGCTAGGATGAATTATTTCCATGCGGGTGGTGGTAAAACTGGCCTTCCGACTACAAGATCCACCCTTTCTTCTTTGTCTAGAGTAGTAGTTGTGTTCCTCCACTAAGTAGATGATGTATGGTTGTCAAAGATGAAACTTCACATGATGATATCTAATTTCTCCCCTTGAATCAATACAAAATCCAGCTGTATGATGGCTAAAGTAAGTCTTGGTTGTTGAATTGGAGTAGTAGGACACCAAATGATCATTCCTGTGACATAAAGCCATTAATATTTTCTTGATTTTTTCTTGCCTCGTGCCGCACAATGGGCTCTAGAAAACTATTGGCATTATAATTCAAACCTTTGGAGTGTGTATTGGCAATGGACAGCTATGCACAATATTAACTGCTCTTCAAATTAGGAGGGGAAGCTCCCTCTTTTTTTGATATGCATAAAAAGTAAAGTATTCTAAATTCCTATATTTTTACTTAGCTGATAGAGGCACAAGGTTATGAAACCAAGAACATTGCAACTAAGTTTTTCTCTAGTTTCCACAGATCTTAACTACAACTAGGCTAAGGCTAAAACTATCTTATCTACTCTAGAAAAATGGAGCAAGAGGAATTAGGAGCAAGTGGGAATGGTATACAATAAACTCTATCTAAGGATTCCCAAGGAGGTAAAATACTCTATCAAAGGTGTAGATTGAAATAAAGGTTATTGGAGACAACATCAAATGGTAAACTAGTTCTCAGGATTCCCAAGGAGGTAGAATACTCTATCCAAGGTGTAGGCTAAAAGTAGGTTACTAGAAACAAACATTAAATGGAAAGCTTGATCTCAAGATTCCCAAGGAGGTAAAATGCTCTATTCGAGGTGTAGGCCAAAAACAAGATTACTAGAAATGACATCAAACGATAATCTCTATCTCTAAATTCTTGAAGTAAAATAATCTATCCAAGGTGTAGATATGTGTGAAATATTATTAAAACAACAAGAATAAATCTAGGACAAAAAATTGTATAATGAGACACACATATAATAAACAATAAAAAAAAAATTATATTTAACTTAGTGAACCAATATAGAATAGCAATATTTCAAGGCAAGGTGGGCACAACAATTTGTTATCACATCAAAAGTTGAAATACAATGAGCAAGCTGCTCATATTTATAGAACCTAAAAGGATTAGGGAACCCTAAAATATCCTTGAGTTAACATCAGTCTTGCAAGCAAGCAAGAGTTTATTCTTAAGTCTAAGTGTATGCAACCTAATAGTTAACTGGAAAAACTATATCAATTAACCGATTCTAAACTAAACTGAATGGACCTTGCAACACGCAAGTCCTAATTTGATATGAGATTCAACTGGTAACTAACATTAGTTAACTAGATCCTAACTAAAATTCTAACCTCCTCCAAAGATATCCCCAAGGAAGAGATAAACATGCATGAAATCAACAATCAAAACTCAAGAGTGATGTTGAGTTGACTATTGCTTGTGACTCTATCCTTGGGAAAATCATAGTATGTAGCTGACTATTCACTCTAAGCCATTAAGAGAAACGATCTCCTCTAGGAAATCATTAACTGCATCATCTTCAGCCACTTTGATGCTATCCAAAATGACAAACTATCTACTCAATGCCTTCTCCCCATCCTTGATCATTCTTGGATGCCACATGATCACCATCAAGACCATCATGAACCATACTTCAAAATTCAGTTTGCACAACATCGAGATCAATGTAGGCACCATCTTCATGAAGAGAATGTCATGGGATTTGGGTGAAAAATCCACTTACGAGCTTCAAAGCACCAACAACATCTTCTTTGATTCCAACCAACTTTGTAGACACTCTTTCATAGGTTTTTACTTTGAAGAGGTGTTGTTCTCTCCAAGAAAAAACTTTCATTTATCTTCATTTGTTCAAACGTCATCGTATGCAACTTACAAATGAGAAATGAGGATGAAATATCTTGTTTTTTCCTCGATCATATTCAACTCAAGCTGTTGGATTCCTTGACGAAGATCATGAGCATTGTACCTCAATTGATACAACTCTGCAAGAAGGTATTTGCCTACAACAATGAAATATTCGACCCAGTCCTCCAAAATATTTCCATGATTGAATAATTGACCCAACATTTGTTGATATGCAAGTGTTTCTAGAAGCTGAGGAAGAATATCCGCAATTTTTGAGGTCCCATGAAGAAGATTTGAGATGTATTGTTGCAGCTATTTATTTTCAGCCTTGAGTGTTGCTTTTTCTTCTCTGTCCTTCATCACCTGCTCTTCAAGATTACTTGCAACAACCTTAAAGAGGATCATGTCCATGTTTTGAGTGCTTCTACAAAGGTTATTCAGAAAGATCTAGCTAATAGGAAGGCTTTCTCCTCCTTCTACCCAATGTATTCTCAAGCCAACATGAGTGATCAATGTTAACTTCTCTGGGAGAAACAACTGTAGCTATGTTGACTCCTAGTGAATTAATTGGCACTGAGGTTTCAAGAATTGGTGATTATGGCTCTGAATCAATCTAAATGGGAGGTGACTAAGGAAGAAATGGTGAACCAGGAGATGAAGATCTGAATTCAACTTGTACTATTAGATCTATTGGAACTTCTGGCACCTTCTTGATCTGTACTCATTGATTTGTGCTTCCTCTCTTCGTCTTTCCACTAACCTTGACACCTTCAAGTGGATGCATTATGGCCTTAACTCTAGGTCTTGACATTGATGTAGAAGGTACTCAAGAAAACACCATTGGTGGCTCTGCAATTGGAACTACCTTCGACCTCCTCTTATTGTCCAAGAAATGCATGTTGGTCTTGACAACACCTCTTGATAGATCCTCAACTAAAGTACTCTCTCTGGTGTACCAATCCGGTTGTCGAAGTAACTAGTGAGCAACTTGATCCTTGATGAATGTACTAAGTAACACCTCTCTGTCATCATCCAACAAACCTTCAATGTCTTCTGATAAGAAATTAGTAAGCTAAGGAAGAGTGAGTCTACAATAGTGATGCCTACGTACTTCAAATTCATCCTCGCAATGGACCCAAAAGTCTTCAAGTGCTGGCCTATGTGAATGATTTCGCTCCAACTGAGTTGCAAAGATATTCAAAGGATCATAAGAGTGCTTTTCTCTAAGGTACCTAAGATGCAGTTTTGACAACCCATTGCTCATCAACTTTCAATTGGCTATTGATTTGCATTTGTGTATGCCCAATCCACATGGAAAAGTGAATGCCTTCTTATGTCGATTATGAAGAAAAGTATAAACCTCATGAACCTATCTCAAGAACTCCATGAACAAGACCTTATCAAATGAGTATCTTGGTAGCATCAAAGGCTCTCCCAAGTAACAATACACTCGAACATAGGTGAATGTGGGAAATTAGATAAACCAATCTACCCAATTCTCCATTGTTGATTTGGAATTTTCTAAAATCCTTATGTGCATCTCATTATCAAGGTCCCTGATTGTCTTCATCAAGAAATGATCATTCACCTGCTTGAAATCCTATTCAACTTTTGAGAACTCCAAATGGGGAAGTATTAATGCACACATTGAACACCAAGAGTTCCAATGGATTTCAAACTTCTAAAATTGCCTTGCAATGCAATTAAATATATGAGATAAGAAACCATATGAAATTCATGGATATTAAGAAATCTTGTGATCTACTAGTGAAGAACTTCATCGATCAATGTAGCCCAATCAAAGTGCTCTTTATTATTGATAATCTAGGAGATGACATAAAACATACATGGCTGAAATACATGAGCTTCTTCTTGACCTGTAACCTAGTTGAGTAAGGTAATCAGGATATAAATCTCATCTTTGAATTCTCCACAACCAAGCTTCTTTAGCAAGTTGGTTTTTTGTTCTTTAAGCCACCTTTGAGTGACCTTCCTTTGAGATCTTTCCTTATCCACGTACTGTATCTTGTCACAATGATGAACTTGAGATCTGACACAGTGATGGGAATAGAGGCTGCTGCCAGGAATCCAAAGTGATCAAGATGCTTGAATGTTGTACTATCAATGCCTTCCAATATGCTCAATTTAATCACTGAATAAATGTGACACAAGTTAGTGTCAATTTTTTTTAAAAATTCATGAACTAAGACCGATTTGGTCTTGTATTCAATTGGATTGAATTAAATTTTGAAAAACTAGACTTTTGACTGTAAAGTCAGATATGTTTGGGCATACTTTAGAGAAGGCTAAAAATGGCTCCCGATGAGGCTAAAAATAGCCAGTTGAGGTGATATTTTTAGGAAATTTTTAGAAATGTGGGTTTCATTGAGAATGAAATTCTAAGCCAACCCAACTTGTCAGAAACTTGAAAAAATGAGTTTTAATAAGGCATGCAAAGATTTTTCATATTGAAGCTACAGGGACTGTAGGGGCACCAAGGGCAATTTTTCTCGAGAAAAACTAGCATATGGGTTTTGTAGGCACAAATGAGCTGATCATACCCAAATTCTTCATTTTTCAAAAAATTGACTTTTTCACCGACATGCAAAAGAATATTAAAAAAAAAAGCAAAGTACTTCAAAATGAGAAGTAGTGGGGCAATTTTCTCAAAAAATTCTGGAACATGGGTTTTGCTGCCAATGTTGTGCTAAGTGAACTCAGGTAACTAGATTATGAAAAAGATGGCATTTACTTTGACATGTGAGAGAAAACCTAAGACAAGGATAGAAGAATTTGAGAGAGAGAAAATAGAAATTATATTCTACCTCTGTAGAATGATGCCTATGCATTGAATGAAGTTTTATGAAGTCTAATATGCATGTGCTCAAAAGATGAAGTCTGGAAAATAATCCCTCTGAGCAATCTAGATTTGAAACTATGAAGAACACTAAAAAATATTACCTGTAGTGCCTTCAAATCTTGCTTGCACAAGAAAATATGTGTTTTCCTTCAACCAATGATGAAAATAATGGACACCCAAATTCCTTAATAAATAAATTTCATGAATTAAGGAGTCACCCAACATGAAAAACCCTAAATTTAGGACATAATAATATTATTAGACCTTAATTTAGTTAACTGAATGAAAATAGAACCCTAAAATGGGTGCCACCCAACATGCACAGAGAAATTTGTCACATACAAGAAAAATTAAGTCATTTGCAAGTCGGCTTGTAGGTGAGACTGAAGTTTTAATATTATTTTAAGTTGAGATCAAAAACCCCTCCATTATAAGGTGTCCAATGCACTTCAGTTTCAAATTTTAAAGTTTGACTTTAGGCGCCAACTCTCCAAACTTAGAAACTTTTTTGAAATTTTATATTTTAAGCCTATGCAAATGTCACCGAAGCCCATGTTTGATCACTAATTCTAAATGACTAAGGAATCCAGTAGACTGGCTGACAATCTCATTGAAGAGTAGGATCAAAACTAACAAGGAGCTTCTTGAGGTTGCAAACCCTAATTCTGACTTCTCAGCCACCAAAATTTTGGGTGCCCCTAGCCTCTAGGGACGCTTTTTCTCACTAGACTTAGTCAAAATTTCATGCATTTTAATCATTTTGAACTTGATTTCCACCTCTCTTCATCCTAATTTTCCTAACACTTGACAAATCTCCAAAGCTAGCTGATAGGTCCACTATGGAGTTGGCTCAATTCTAGACATGATCTTCTTGAGAGCATAATCCCTAAGAAAATCATTTGATAGGTCAAAAACTTGGGTGCCCTTGGCCTCTAGTGGAACTTATATTTCAAAACCATTTTTTCAACTTGTTGAATATTCGTTCAATCTCTAGCTATCGGCTACTACCTAGTCTTCTAATCTAGTTGAGATATGCAATTGAAAGCTTGAAACATCTCAGGCATGATGAATATTTAAGCAAACCCTAACAAATGCATTTGAGGGCTCAAAACCCTAGGTGCCCCTAGCCTCTAGGGGCACTTTTATTGTCTGAACTGATATTTGAGAATGACTTTTATCCTTCTATTTGACTCCTGATTTTAGTTGTTTGAAAACTCAGATTAACCCACTAACGGATTCGTTGCAAAGCCTAATAAAGTCTAAGACAAACATCTTGGATGTCATTTGTCAAAAAAATTACATCTGGTACCTCAAAATTTTGGGCGCCCCTGGCCTCCAGGGGTGCTTTTCTACTCTAGTATTAGTCAAAATTTGACCAATTTCATCTCCCTCATTCTTCATTCAATCTCCAATTTCAGGTGCTAGATAAATCTTTTGGACTAGTTGGTACGCTCATCACGAAGCTGACAAGATTTTGGAGAAGTCTTCTTGGAAGTGAAAAACCTTGAAAAGATGATCTTAGCTCTGAATCTGAGGGTGCCCCTGGCCTCCAAGGGTGCTTCTATTTCTAGAGAGAAATTTTTTGATAATTTTCTCCTCAACAAAAATCCCCTCTATGATGAAGCATCATTTTGAACATTTCTCGCCATAGAATCTTCATTGGAGTGTTTTGAGCTTAGATTTTGGCACTTGGTATCTAGCCATCTACCATTGTTGACCTTAGAGGTCTTAAATTTTCTCTTGAAAAAGTGAAAAAAACCCACTAGACTTAAACTAACTTTTTCTTGATTCCAACTTCACCACTGTGATCATGAAGTGAAATAAGCCAATCAAAATAATTTTTAGTCAATTCTAGCAAGATCCTATTTTTTAGGGCTTTTCCTAAAAATAGGGGCCCAAAAACTCTAATTTTCAAAAGTTTCAAATTTTTCCAGTATCTTCTAGAAAGTAAACCAACAAAAATCCCATACTTCATTTTCCCAAAACTAAATTTTGACGATAATTTTACAAGGTTTAGACCATTTTAATCAAAATTCCTTAATGAAGCAAACAATTTGTTTTGGGTACAAGAAACTCCACCCTCTCCTTCAATCTAGACCCTCCATTTTATCATCCAAAAATCTATAAATTGAATCCTCTATCCTCCATTTTGATTGGTTCATTCATGCTTAGAGTTATATAGTTGAAATAACTATAATCCTCCCATCTTGACAAGGTTATATTGTTGTGAGAGAAATTAACATTGTATCCATCAAAGGAGAAAATCAAGTAGACATGGGTGCATCTACTTCAACTCAATCTTGAGGTGAGAAAAGGTAAAGGATTAAGGTAAAATTATGTTTATGCATTTTATCCTTGTGCTCTGTGTATTTTTCATTTGTATTCATCTTCAATATCCATAGCAAGGTCCTTGGACATGATTTCTATTTCCTTCTCCTTTGCACTCTTCTTGTCTTTTTGTAAATTCCAACTACTTAAAATTTTCTCTTTTTATAATCCCACATTTTACTCACCACACTATCTAAATATTTTGCACTAAAAGTTAGAGGCTTTTATTTTTTTAATGAGGTTAGTAATTCCTCAAATACATGATTAAATATTATTTTAGATTAGATAAGTGATATTCTAGTTGAGACACACGAGTCAATTTTTTGAATGATAGAGCGCCCCTACTTCTACACCCTTTTTCTAATGACTCATTAATACTATATATTATTTGATCAAATTTGTTAATCTTTATACAATATTATTTGCTTCCTCTAGATGGTCTTTGAGTTGTTCAAATGTGTCTTTATTATAGAGTGATATATTTAACCCTTTTAAAATCTATATTTAAAATCTTGATTCCATTGCTAGTAATCTAGATAGATTAAAGTACTACCATATAGATTGCTAAAGTAGAAAACTAAAATATCTGAATGAATTCTTATCTTTTCTATAGCCAAACTAGATGGAGCATGGGTAACATTATATTCTTATTCTCATGACCTAAATAACTTGTTATCTTCCACATATTTTTGTCCAAGAATGCTTTTGACTAAACTTAAGGAAATGACATCATGGTAGTGAAAGATATCATCTAAATAGTGATCAAACACCTTCCCATAATGTTAGGGACTATGTCCCTTACACACAACACAATTCTTCATGATAAGTAAACTTACTCAAAGGAAATGTAAAAACTATCATGCATCATCAAAAAATATAAGTGCTACCAACATAGACACACTAGATGAAAAATTATGAGAAAACCACTATACACCAACTAATATATGCTTAAAAAATAAGCATCACATAAGTAAAATTTAATCATATATGATAATGGATATAGGAGAAATAGTAAAATTAAAAATTGAACCATACAATCATCACCTTGTAGGGATTTAATACAAAGTTCCAAACAAGGATCAAGTATAAGAACTTACGACAATTGAAAACTTCCAAAAAAAATCAAATCCCTTCCACATGTACAAATGGTCACTAATTAACATTGAAAATGGTTTTAGTTATTGTTGAAGCCACCAAAAAAATCCTAGGAGTAGCAATATTTTTCAACACCAAATAATCTTCCATGCATAAGAAAGAAGCAACAAAGAATGTTATATTGTTAAATAATGCTACAATTATACGTTAGGATGCAAGATCCAAGATATGTGATGTACAAATGAAGCCTTTCTTATAGAGGCAAGGTGAAATATAGGACAAAATATGATTATATAAAGTTTCATAATCATATGACATGCAACATACAAATATAACTATGCTTGGTGTGCCCTAGAAGTGTCCCAAGTAAATTTAACAACCTATATGCATGAATAGGTCCTATAAAGGAAATAGTTAGGGAGTAACCCCATTCACACAATGCCCACCTTAAGTAAAACTTAGGGAGGAATGAATAAATGTGAAGATGTAAAATGGGTCTTAGAAGCTTGATAAGATACCATGTACAAGAATCTTTCACAAATGGAGAAAAGGAGAAAACCTTAAAAAAAAACTCCAAAAGATAAAAAGATGAAAAAAAATGAAAAAGTGAATGAAGGATGACTCTAGAAGACCTGCTAAGAAAAGTTACTTCACCCAAATCATCAATCATAATTTAAGATAGTGAATCAATTCTAATGATTTAGTGAAGATGTTTGCAACCTGCTCCTTAGCAAGCAAGTACTTCAAATTGATAAATCTATCTTGGATGAGCTACACATTGAAGTGCATGTGGATCTTGATATTGTTAGTTTATTGATACTCCACTTGGTTGTATGAAATATGAATGGACCTTTTATTTTCACATCAAAGATTAGTGGTATGGTCAAGAGGAAATCCAAACTCATTCATCAATTGATGAAGCCAAAGAATCTCCTAGCTTTCAAAAATTGCACCTTGATACTTAGCCTCTATTGATAATAATGCAATAGTTTCTACTTCTTGTAAGACCATATAATCAAACAAGAACCAAGGTATAAAATAAAACAAGAAGTAAAATTCCAGTCATCAACATCACAAGCCCAATTTGAGTGAGTGAAGCCTACAATCTCAAAACCTCTTGATATATAATGAATTTGATAAAATGATAGATATACCTTAAGATACATTTTGTTGCCTTTTAGTGACTCTCATTAGGCTCTTAAGGGAAATAAGAGATAATTCCAACTAAAAAGGAAATATTAGGATGACTATGTCAAGTAGAAAAGACTACAAACCAATCATTAATACAACTATGCAAGTAGTACAACTAGTAGATAGTACAAAATTTGATTAAAATGATGTGGGGGTATTCTTACAATCAGCCATGCCAAACCTTTGAAACAAGTCAATAGTGTACTTCTAAAAAATGAAGATCCCCTCAAGATTTTGGTATACTTGAAGACCAAGGAAGAAATAGAAAAGACCAAGATTGGTCACATAAAACTCCACCATCAATGCTTGTTGGAAAATTTGGATCCTAGAAGTGGAACTTCTAGTGAAAATCAAATCATCCACATATGACACAAGAATCAAAAGATCCTCTCAATGTCTATAATCATAAAATATAGGATAAAAATGGCAATGCATGAAGTCATAAGCAAGCAAGAAGCTCCATCTTCTAATACTAAGCCCAAGGGGGTTTTTTGAGAACATATTGTTAGGGCTTTGTAATTTTTTCATAAAATCGTTATGCTTGGGTCCTCATTTTCCCTTATACCTTTGTTTGTCTCTATTTTTTCCTTTAAAATTCTTTGTTATTTTGGATTTTTTTTTTGTGTTTTTTGTGTTGGTTTTAGGGTAGATTCATTTGTTGTTGGGGTTAGGGGTTGAGTTCCTAACCCCCCTCAAATACCTAACATCCTCTCTCCTTTGTTTTTTGGCCTTGTACCCCTTGTTCATAGTCTTTTACCCCAACTCAAAAATTTAAGTGTTAGAAAATTGTTTATCTTTGTTGATAATTTGGGCTGGTTCATGAGTGACTCTTCCTAAAAGTGTTCTATTGTCGATTGGCTTCATAAAAATCTAGGGAAGGCTACAAGTGTTAAGTTGTTGGCACTTGGAAGAGGTTCTAAAACCCATGTTGGCTCCTAAAAATATTTTTATAACCTTTCTAATTATTAAAGGAAATGTGATTCAAAGGAATGTTGGTGATTTACTAATGTCAAGTGTTGATAATGTTCTCATAACCTTTTCAAAGCTCGACAAAGTTTTTATATTTGAAGAAAGTGAAGAGCATAGTGTTTGTTAGAAATTTTTGGTGGTTCCAAAACTACCACAAGTTTCTAAAATTGGTTTTAGTGTCAACATTAGGTATCGAAAAAGAAAATAAAGATAGTTGGGCATCAAAATTTTGTTATGGTTATCGAATCAATCTAAGTTCGCAAAGGTGGTTGAAGTGTCAACAAGGAGAAGATATTAATTTCAAGGTGTCACATATTTAGCATGGTTTCATAACCACCGAAAGTTCCTAACTTGCCCAAATTTTCATCAAAAATTTAGAGGTAGACAAAGATAAAAGTTACTAATGAGCCTTGAGTTTCTTATTATGAGATAAGGGGGATTTTTTGCACGAGTCTCTTCATTCTCAAAAGAATCCCAAGGAACGAACTACCCTTATCCACATCAATATAAGCTGAATGAATAAATTTTCAAAGAAAGTATATCTAGATTAATCACCACAAAAGATCACTTCAGAACCTGAAAAAAAAAAACTTCTAGATTTATGCCTTTGACAAAGGAGCTCTCGACAAAAGGACTACAATGCAAATTCAGGAAGCCAACGTGGCGTGCTGGAGTTCAAATGATGCGATGGCATCCTAAGAAATAGAGGGCTTAAGGACTCAAATGGACATACCAAAGCTTCATGATCTAACCCAGATCCAAGGTCTATTAAACAAGATGACAAGATAAAGAGTAGAAACTAAAAGAAAACACAAAGAGAGCTAGGAGGGATCTTACGAACAACAAAACGTTAAAGTCTTCACTTAGAGCTCCGCTTTGACAACCTGCACACAAGACAAATAGGGAAAAATGTTGGGGCTGTATAGGGTCTTGTCATAGTCAAACCCCCGCTTCAGTGTTCCTACCTCCATGGATAGCCAGATAGATAGAGAGAGAGTAACCAAAATGGAAAAAGGGAGTGGTGAAAGAAATCCTCGCTTCAAGAGGAGAACCCACACCACCAAGTAGTAAATGAACAAAGAGATATAATCTATCCACAAATAGAAAAGAGTGAGAGAGCATTACCAACAAGCCTCAACCCCCTCTTGAACACATAGATGCATAATTGAGTTCTTGCTAGAGAGCTTTGGGTGTTGGAGGGACCTCAGTCTGACAGAGCTTCGATTATAGAAGTGTTGTTTCCAAGAGTAGAAGAGATTGAGAAGTGAATTCAAGTTGAAGAGAGAGCCTTCAATGAATTAAAGAACCCACAAAATGAGAGTGAAGGAGGGTTTTTGTTGCATGTAAGGGTGGAAAAGAGCCATTACACCCGAAGGTTGGCTACAAAGACACGTGTCGAGAACCAAGACTCGAGATTCCCCATTTCAAACTCAGAAAACTACTAGCATGCTAGTGCATCGTGCATACATCTACGCGCCACACAGATGACCAAGGCATAAGTTTTAAGGAAAGGGGTCGTCAAACTATTGTTGCTTCACCAACAGACCACATGGAGTTAGAATTGTGAAATTCCAACCCATGGGATTTTCTCCATTAATGCATTTAGGTGTCATAAATGCTAGGTAAAGTGCTAAAATGTGAAATTTCCCTTAGATGCAATTTTGTATCATTATACTTACAAGAATACACTCCTTGATGAGGATCTTAATTATAAATATTTCAATAAGTTCCTTGTGGGTGGTGAACTCCAACATGGGGGAAAATAAGGAAGAAATGAATATGTTAGAGCTCTTAGAGGGATTGGGAACCTCCACCAATTTTTAAGTTCTTGATCAATATTTGATAAGAGGATGAAAGAGTGGAGTGTTGATTGGCATAGCTCTGAAGTAGTTCTACGACCTATTAAGATTCCCAATGGAAGTTTTGTCACCAATATGAAAAAAAGGAAAGAAAAAATAGACATGGTGTTGTCAATGGTTTGTGGTGGTTCATAAACCATCTCTTGGGGCTAACATGGTTCTAATTTCCACCTACAATATTGAAATTTTTTTTATAGGCCAATATCCAAGCTTGGAGGAATGTGATAGGCCTAAGATATTCAAAAGGAATACCAATGTAATGAATCATGTAGAGTATTTTAAAAGGTAACCTATATAATTATATTTAGTAGCTTTCTAAAAGGTTTTAAGCACAAAATATAATGGTGTTATTATGTTTATTCACCTATCTACCCACCATTAATGCATGGGAGCTCTCCCATCTACCTGTATTAACTTTTTATACTCTCCATTACTCGTCTTAGCTACTTTTCTACCTCAAGTGGTTTTTTCTCAATCTAAGATGTTCATTTTAGGTAAGAATAGATTAAAAACATTGATTTCATAGAGTTGTGCTTTATAT
Organism: Sequoia sempervirens; assembly: GCA_007258455.2. Classification (NCBI taxonomy): domain Eukaryota; kingdom Viridiplantae; phylum Streptophyta; class Pinopsida; order Cupressales; family Cupressaceae; genus Sequoia; species Sequoia sempervirens. Next base: position 222,680,340 of record VDFB02075321.1, on the reverse strand, counting down.
TAGGGTTTAGCGCTAATATTGTTATTTGGTAAGTTTTGCTCATTTTTAAAAGGGGGTTGGTTCTTTTGGTGGTGGTTGGATACTATGTAGGTGCAATGATTTATCTAGGGATTCAATCATGCCATGTCCAATTTTAGAAATATAAGGGAGTAGTTGAAGGATAAAATTCCACAGGTATTATATAGAGTGTCTTTGAGATCTTTGTATTTTTTTAGGGAAATCATTACTCTTTTCAAAGTTTTCTCTTGTGATACTTGCTAACATGATTGTATTGGGAATTTGAAAATGTGGTAACATTTTAAAATATTACATTGTAATAACCATTTATTTAATTTGCATAGATTCCTGAAGTTCAATTATGGATTACTTAGTATTCTTTGTTTATGATGCTTGTTATTTAATGACACATGTGTCTAGATCAATTCTTCTATAATTTATTTCATTGTTTTCCTTCTTACTATATGTGACTTTGTAGTCCAATCAAGTAGGCACAAATCTTTGGTCCACCAAAACAATCTCAAATCATTTTAAACAAATCAAAATATTTATTAGTGATGTAGGAATAAAACATTGAATGTTGTGCATCCATGACCTCATAATATAACCAAAGATTTATTAGCAAGAGAGATATACAATTAATATATATCATGAAGGTTATGCCTGCACATTTTTATAATCTATATAGGTATTTTGAGATAGCTATATATTCTTGTTGTAGTGACAATGTATGGGGGAAATTCAACAAGTTAAATTTGGCTATCAATATTTTTGGTTGTCCATTTTATTTGATTTCAATACCAATTAAGGTATACTCTTGGGAACACCCTCTCGAGTCTATGTTGAGCTCAACAAGTAGGAGATAAAACCAACTAGATTGTAGATTTTTCCTTCAAACATACATTATGTTGATGATTTAATTTCAATTGCATGATGACAACTGTGAGTGAAGTTTCATTCTAGGAAGTGGAGCAACAGTTTTGGGACCCAACACATACAATAAAGGACGAAGCTTTTAAATAAAGAATTCTTACAAAAAACATAGGAAGCTTCTCCATGTAAATATCCTCATGAATATTGCCATGAAAGAATACACTCTTCACATCTATCTAAAAAATGACCATCCTTATGATGTAGCTAGAGAAAGTACAATATTAATGAAATCCATCTTGGAAATAAGAGAAAAGATCTTGAAATAGTCAATGCCCTCAACTTGAGAAAACCCCTTAGCAATATGATGTGTTGTGTACTTTTCAATTGAACCATTTTTTACATATTTGGTTTGGTACACCCACTTGCATCAAGCCAACTTTATTTCCTTGGGAAGAGGAACAAAATACTATGGGGACTCAATTTGATAAGGCTAATTTTTTCTTGAGTCCCAATTCCTTTATGTATTTAGGCCTTGTTTTGCACATCACATATAAATGATTTGAGAAATATTTGTATGGGTATCCATATATTAATTTTTTCTAAGTTTTGTCCCTTTTCATCTGCCAAGTTCCTATCATATGTTGGAGGTTACAAAATTCCCAAATTTTTAAAGTGTGGAGTGTTTTATGTTTAAATTTCGAAGGACAATACCAATGTTAGAGTTTCATAGTTTCCCTTCCTAGTATGCATTTCCTTCCAAATTCATCGTTTCCTTTATTCTTGTTGAGATATTAGACTTTCCCATTTAAGAACAATATTCACTTTTTCCTCACCTTTGTTCCCTTTTCCTACTAGTATTTCAAAGTTTCCCCTTCTGGCATCCCTTCCCCCAACCTCCACTTTCTCTTTCCTGTATTAGTGTCTCAATATTACCCTTTTTTGTATGTTTTTCATCTAAACCCCAACTCCCTAATCCTTTATACTAAGCTATAATTAAAATTTGGATTTTTTACCATCCTCTTACCCACATGCTTTATGGTGTCAATTCCTTGGTATCCATGATCCCCAAACTTCAATGTTTCCTTCTCATATATGTTATCAAGGTTGGATATGTGAGAGTATCTAATGTGGAAATTTTGGCATGAGTTACTTATTATCCTCGACTCTTGATCCTAGAAATTTCTCTGTGTTGTTTTATTGGGTTTGCAAGTTCAAACATATTTTTATTTGCATGCCTTGTGGGATGAATTCCTTGGCATCTTTGATCCATGACTCCCTAACAAATTCCTTCACATATCCTTTCATATGGTGATGCATAGATATCTTTATCTACTTTAACCATGAGGTATGGCTTACTCTAAATTCCCAATCCCTTGTAAGTAGCATAGATTATGAGGTATCCTTGACCTCTAATCCCCAAAATTGTAAAAATCCCTTGTTTTGTACTGGTCACTCCCACCTACCTCCCTACACATCTGAGGTCACCCTTAATGATCATATTTGATGTTAAAATTACTCTATAAGGGTTTTTCCTACCTAGAAATAATTTTCCATCTTAAGGGAATGAATTCAAAAATACTTCAAGTGATAAAGGATGAGAAATGACATGTCATAATTAATGTGATGGTTATGTGAATGATTCTAATGTAAGCTCCAAGTTACCCTTTCAATAGACTAGTGGGATCTTAGCTTGTTCAACATGCAATATTAATGACAATTTATCTTGAGCTAATTTCTTGATGGATTAAGCAACCAAACAAAGTGTTGTTACACCATGTTGTGTTACTACTTATTTAATTTTACCTAGTTGGGTGAAAATGCTTTATATGAGTGTATTTATACTTTATGTGATTTGGAAAAATAAAGAATAAATGTTGATCCAATTGATGTTATGAAATGATTTTGATTGTGAAATGTTTGATGCAAATGATGTATTGTTTTATGCTAACTACTATTGCAAAGTGTAAGTTGGATGCAAGAATTAAATCAAGCCTCTTGAAGAGAGGGGAAGTATCACTCAAGGAGAAAAATTTGGTCTAGTAACCTTTGATAAAGACCTAAATTGAGTTTTCACACACACACACACACACACACACACACACACACACACACATCTAGTTTGGTCAAGTCAGGATAATAGCTTGGGGAATGGTAAGTTACCTATAGTATTGCTTGTGGTTTGTTTTTGACATCTCTATCTAGGAGTTTAAGTTTTGAGTATCTTCGTAATGGTTGAGTTCTTCCTTATGTGTTTCTATTTAATTAATGGGACATACATACATAATATATATCTATATATAGATATACATATGTATATATGTATGTTTCAACGGTAAACTCATACATGAGTAAATGTGTGCATGAGTATACATAGATAGACATATCCACACATGCTCATGAATGGATTACCCATATGCATGGGAATATCGATTGGACAAGGTGACACACACACACACATATATATACATATACCTATACATGCATTTTGTGTGTATATGTATATCGATATGACTGTGAATATATGTGCTTAAATATTAAGATGAGGTATATATATAGTATATGAATGTATACATACATACATACACACACATATATTAACATACATGTATGTATTGATGAAAAGGATGCTTCCATACATTAAACACATACATGTATATATATATATATATACGCACACATACAACAATATGTGAATGTATATTTATATATCGAATAATGTATTATACAAACTGAGAACTAAGGTATACATATATAAATGTAAATATATATATATATATACATATATACATGAAAATGTATATACATATATTATATATATAATCATTATCTTACTTGCTATTCATTTGAGAAGTGTGACTTATTCACCATGGTTGTTTATGTGCTTGCTATGCATCAATTTTAGCTTCCACCTTTTCTTTACCTTGCTGAGTCGAACCATTGAGAAGTGTCATTTCTAATACCCTATTTCTAGCCTTTAGTTGTTGATTTTTGTGTATAAATAGCGGAGCTATCTACCTCATTTGGGACAGACATATATGTATTCTTACTATGATATTTCTAAGTTGTTCTTATCTGATTTTTTTGAGTTGAGGAAGTTTGAGAGTTGTGAGAGTAATTTGAGAGTGAGAATTAGCGAAGAGGGAGAAGATTTATCTGGGGAATTACATATTTTTATGCTCTTATACTTTTTATGTTTGAAAGAATTATAGGAATTTTCTTGTCATGTTTGGAAAATTAGATCAATTGCTTTTTAGGGAAAATTTATTTGTCTTTTATGCAAGTGAAAGATTGCTTGATATACTTAGAGTAAGGAACTATTTTTCTTGAAGTGTTTGTACTTATTCCATATTAAGGAATAGGCGGTTATAGAGTGATTAAGTACTATATTATGGGAATAGCTTACATAGCTAATGGTTAACCAAGTAAGACTTAGAGTCAATTTGATTTACTTATAGAAGTGTTGTAATTTAACATACAGGTTATAGGTTACTCCTAGAGTTAAGGTTACTCCATGGCATAAGGGAATAGACTATGCATAGGTATGAATGGTCAATGAAAATCTCATTGGGAAGGTGGATGAAGTTTAATGACGTCCACTCTAAATCTTGGGTGATGAATACTTTGGCCAAAGTAGTGTAAGTTACCATTGTTTACACTGTCATTCACTATGATCCAAGTTTGCATACTAGGTAGAGGAATTTCATATATGTAGGTTGTAACTTTACTATGTGACAAATCTAGATATGTAGGACACAACACCATGCTCAGGAAAGGTCAATTTTTATTATGAGGATATCAAACCAGACTCTTCATCGAAGGGTAGGGCCATCTATCAGATTAATAGATATACAGGGGACTATAGTTAGTCCAAGGTTGGCCGAAAAGTGCTTGAGTGATGCTTCTCCTCATCAGTAGGTGACCAATTTTTGATGGAGGGAACTTGTACCATTCGTACATCTATTTCCAGTAACTCTATAGAGTCTTGTTTGTGTATTTTGCATCCATTTCTATGGACAGATTGTAAAAGAGAAATGTTATCATGTTAACATAAATTATGTAATCATTACTTTGGAAAAATTGTAATACTTTGACATAATGTAATGGAAAAGTTTGGAAATATATTTATTTCTAATATGCATGCTATCTTTATAGTTTTGGAAAAGAAAAAATTTATTGCTCATATTGATTAGATGCTTAAGCTATTTACTTGAGGTTAAACTTAGGAAAGTTACTTTATAGAATAATGGGCATGTTACACATGGTATCAAAGCTACTAGGTTAAGCTTTGGAACCTATGTGCTCGTTGTGTTTTTCTGTAATGTCCCCATTTTTAGCAGTACACTGATTAAAGCCTAGGCTTACAAACCCCTCAATTTATCAATTCAAAGGATTTCAAATCACTTTTCTACTCAAAAACTTAATCTTGGCTTATTTTCCCACTTTCTCACTTAGACACCCTTGTATGTCTGTAGACCCAATTTTCCCAACTTAACTTTCCAAAATCCTTAACAACCTCTACAATAAATAATCATTTCAAACACCCATTTTAGTCTTCTTTAACATACAACAAACTCATTTAGGACTCCTTTGGAACAACTTTCACAAATCATGCAAACTACGCTGTCCTCAAGGCCAATTAGGCCTAATTTCCAAAGCAACCACCTTAGGAACACCTCACAAAACCAAAAACTCAATTGGGAAACACTCACCCACTTGAGAAACCACAAAATTCATAGTCCTTAGGGAAATTTAGGCCATGCAACACCCCAAACTCCAAAACCCTCTCTTTTTCCAATCTACCCCAGGGTTTATTGAAAAAGCTACTTCCATACTTCACTAGACCTTACCACCAAATAAAAAACCCTTGAATAACCCTACACAATCTTAAAATAACATAAAAAGTGACTACCCTCGGTTATTTCTCACATTTGCCCTCTCCAACCTCTCCTTTTCATTCAAAATCACACAAAATGCCATATAGGGCATCAACAAAAATCATAATCCAGACCTCCCCTACACATAAAATGATTCAAACATGTTTATTAACCCTAACTAATCCTTTCCACCGAGTTACAACATCATACAGTGGGTGGAAGGCTTAGAATGACATTTTTAAGCACTCAAAACCCTTAAACAGGGTATACAGACCAATCCTCAAAAATTTGCCTCTCAAATGCACAAAAACAATTGAAATTGCTTCAAACCAAGTTTTTTATGATGCTAACCCTATTTCCTACCAATTTCCATAAAAAAGAGAGCACCATCACTCTGTACGGAACCACATAGTACAAAGAAACTTCAAAATTTTTGGTAAAACACAGAAAATTGCATGGAAACAATATAATTTTATTGATTTTATTTCAAACAGAGTTTCTCCAACCTCAAACTTGAACATATGAGGAATTCTTAAACAAAAAGGACACCAACTACCATCCCTCAACTGACTTCAACCACTAAACAACAAATTTTCAAAAAAACTAACTGTTGTCATTCAAATTTGTTACAATTTTGTAACTTACAAATTTGACAACTTTTCACCTTTTAACTCTTTATTACTCTATAAACTCTCTAATCACTCAATTGACACAAAAATGACCCCTATAGCACTAAAATTTCCTTGGCATGGCCTTATTACATTAAAATGACCCATTCTCACAAAAACGCAAACTTGAACCTTCCTAACTCAAGGACTAGAACTTTGTGCTCCTACACCATACACTTTCCAATGACTATTAGCCTATTTTCAGATGCCCATAGGCTAGTCGGAGGTAGAATTAGGGTTTCATATTTTATAGGAGGCTTATTTTGTGGATTCAAGGGTTTGCATGCAAGATTGGTTTCTGGATTCTTTCTGGGTTTTTAGAGAGCTTTGCAATGGTATGACATGCATCTGCATCAACCTTTTCTGGACTTACTATTTTAGTAAGTTGCGATGGCTGCCTGATTTGTGCTCAAAATGTGTTTGAAGTCACTTACTATTTTTAACAATATGCCATTTATAGTAAGTTCTATTTTTGGTAGTGTTATTTTTAGCAGCAATTCTGCAACTCAGTGTAGTGTCTATTTCTGGCAAGGCAGTATTGGAATTTTGATCTCTAGCATTCTTGGAGCCTATTTTGGCAGGTCATGGCTTAAGTAATTTTCAAATATGGACGCCTTAGTTGGAAATTATAAAGTTAAATATTTACTAAGGCTAAATGGGACGTCACTTTTGGAGAGATGAGTGATCTTTATAAAGTTTATTACTTAAGTCATTTTGGACACCTAACTCAATGAGTTATTTGTATTTTATAAATTTTATTGGCTTAAGTCTATTTGGACGTCCAAAGTAGAAATATATTTGATTTTTATAAAGTTTAAATTGATAAGGCATGTTGGGTGCCCCAAGTCAAGTCAAATACAATTTAAATGAATATAATATTCCCTTATTCTTGGGCATCCCTTTTGGATGGAAAAAGAAAATTCAAAACTTAAAGTCACCCTAATTCCCTCTCACTCAATATAAAATTGTAAGCAATGATTTTGGCAAACCAAATGCTCTCTAACTCTTCTAGGGTTTTTCACCTAAAAGGAGAGAGATGGGCCAAAATGCTAATTTCTACACTTAATATTAATGCAATGAGGGATGAAATGTGTATAAATGTAATGTCCTAAGTGCAATAAACTAAAAAAGAAAGATGATTATTGATGTGAAACCTAAGAAATACAAAGTGCTAGAAAACACATTGTGATATGCAAACATGTGATAAATGAACTAGAAATGCAAACAAAACTAAATAGAAAGTTATGAAATAGAATGTATGCACCTGGAGACTAAAAATGGATGGTATGAAGGTTTGAAATCCTGATAAAATTGGTGAAGAAGTCAACTAGAACACTTGTGCCAGTTTGGTGACTTAGTCGCAGATCTGGAAAAACTACCCATAAACCAATTTCTGCCAAATGGGTGCTCAGATCTATAAAAATCATTGAAAATAAGGTCTATTGGGACTAAGTTTCCCAAGGTGGTGACTTAGTTCACTTCTAAATCTTTGAAAATTCAAAAGTGGAAATGGATACTCTAGGTCTGCACTTCGGTTTCCTACAAGTGTCTGCTTCTAAAACTCTGATTTTTGAACCTGAAAATGAGTATTTTTTTTATATTTTGACTTTTTGAATGAAGAGAAGACTTGATAAACCTTGAAAATTTTTCTCTAATGATTTCCAAGCTTCCAAGAGTCCTAAATCTGCAAACACACAAGAAGAGAAGAAGAAATGTTGAATGTTAGGGCATGGGGGTTTGCCTTGGTCAAACCCTTTTTAGGTAATTAAACCAAAATGATGAAAGAATGGAATGAAACATGCAATAATGGAGTTTATTACCTTTCCATGATGTTTGATCTTGATTTTCTGCAACAAAACATGAATAATTTGGCTTTGAATGTCTTTGGGAGCTATCTTGATGTCTTGCAATGATAAAACCCTAGCTTGCTTGACTTGAGAACATGATGAGTGATGAAGGATAGTGAGTTATGACTTAAGATGAGTTAGGATATTGAAAAATGAGGGGAAAAACTTTACTTATACACAATTATGCCTAAATTCTCAAATATACCTCATCACAGGCCGACCTTAGGTCCTAAAGAATAAAAACCTAAAAGAAATTTGAATTAATTTTGATTTTTGTGCCACATGGGACTAAATCACCCAAGGTGGCGACTTAGTCCACCTGGGAAATTTTGAGTGGATGTTGGAGATTAAGATGTATTAAATATTTTTTATCGGGTTCTTCTTCAAAAAGACACTTAATTAGGGCCTGTAAGTGCATAAAGGGGCCATTTAAAGCATAAGAAAGGTGTAAATATTGATGACAAGCCTAGGAAGGTGTGGAAGTTTGTTTCAAGACTTTACAAAACTTTGAAATAGGTCTTGGTAAGGTTATTTAGGTGAACTATAACATTATGGTTTTATAAAAGCGTGAGGATGTGTTAAACACCTTACAACACTCTTGCAAGTCATCAATAAATGTATTTTATTCAATTTGCAAGGATTCAAGACCTAGTGTGGACGTGCAGACACCTCACAAAACCAAATCAAGGCCTCATTATGTCCAATTTATCATCAATTATTCCCATATCAAGCAAACTATACACTTTTTGGCAACATAAAAAGCATCATTTTGGCTCTCATTTGGACATCTTCACTTTGGAAACACAATAGAATGTTGATGGATTTCTTCTAGATTGATTGGGCTGCAAGTTGAGTATGAAAAACCTCGATATTGTGGACTAATTTTGGTGGTGAAAGATCCACCCTAGTCATATTGTGAATGGTTCTACATCAAGTATCACATAGTGCCTCACTGAGTTTAGTTTAAGGGGTTTTGGTGATTGGAAATGAAGATTTTACAATTCTTTTGAGGAGTTTCTTCTTGGTTTTGGTGTGGATTTGTTTAGCTTTCAATTTGGCATGATTTTATTGAATTTTTGGTGTGTTTCTAATCATTCTTTGGGCACTTCTTTCTTGGACCTAAATTTGGTTTTATGCTCATATCTCTAATATGGCTTAGATTTTCAAAATGGGTATTGGCTCAATGGATGACTCTCCTATAGGTGTTTATTTCAAGCATAAGATTGCATTTTTTGAGTGAATCTTGGATTTATTAGAGAAGATAAAACTTCTCATGGGAGACATCCTTTGTGGTGTCAAAACTTCATTTTATAACCTGCTAATGTATGGGCGCCTGTTGATGAATATTGAGGATTGATTTGCAGTGTGTTGGTTGCTTGAAAGCAAGGTGTTTATAGCCAAAAAAATTGCACAGTTCTTGGCACTTTGGCATCTTAAAAAACTATTGTTATGCTACTTTTCCTAGGTTTGAAAATCACTTTCAATTTGGTATTTGTTACTTGTAAATCTGAACTTAGAAGTTGTAAAATTTTGAATATTGTGAAGGCTAAAATCTATCTTCAATTGCTAGTGTTTTTTGTTATTATCTTGAAAATATATTGTATGTGCTTGGAATGCTTATTTATTGAATGAATTATGAGAAAAAACAAAAAAAACAAATTAGAAAACCCTCACACAACAGGTAGAACAAATAAAAAAAATCAAGGGTGTATGTTACAGTGGTACCAGAGCCAGTGATCTTGCCAACCTGTTGGTTAAGTTGACACTTGCTGCAAAATTCTTAGTTGCATGATAGAGTTTCAGAGGTTCCATAACTCTCACGTATTGGTGACCAACGCTTACATGTCCATTACCTTTCTTCTTTGATGGTTATTGAGGCGGAAGGGTAAGATGACTACAAAGAAGTTTATACCTAAATTGATACATGAACTAACCATGCTAAGGAGGGATCCTGACATAAAAAAGGGCATACTCAAGGGTTGTTGCGAAATCCAAAGGTTTGGATGGAAAAGTGCACATGATGCATCAAGATGACCATGAGATCAAAGAAGATACCTTGACTTATGAGGAGAGTGTGGTAGAGCCCCAAAACAATCCTCCATACTTGCATGTGATTGGTGGTGATGAAGATTAGTTTGGCAATAAGAACAAAAAAATAGTCTTGAATCATAATTTGGATTCATCCAATGAAGGTATTGAGACTAATGATTTCATAGAGGATGATAGTAGAACTATTGTGTGGGATGAGTTCACTAAAGAAGAGCATGTTAAGGATAATTTGGGTGGCATCATTGAATCAACTTATGACCATTACCAAAGTGATGATGTTGGTGATGATTCAAATGTGTTTGTACCTAACCATGTTGAAGATTTGGTGATAAATGGTCCTCCTCTTGTTGCTGACCCAACTTCCCAAGAGTTTTCACAAGAATAATTTATGACAGGTGATCAAGAAGACCTCTTTGGTATGCATGTGACTATTAATGATAAGATAAGAAACATACCTACTCATGATGGTCTCCTTGAAGGCAAAAATGATAGAATTTTCCAAATAGCTAGCATTGATGACTCTTTACTTCATTACACTATTGGTGACATGGGTGGTCTTAGGTTTGACTATCAAAATAAGCCATTAGAGAGAGATAGTTATGAAGATATCAGTTTCAGTGAGTTGGGAGGTGATCTATTCAAAGGGTCAATGCCCCAAGAGGAGTACAGAGAACACTTTTCTTCTTATCAAATCAATCAACCCTTTAGCATTTGGGATCTGGGTGTGAAGGCACCTAAGGATGATGAGGAACCTGTGTGAGATGAATTTCCCTTTGATCATGATGATGTTCAAAATTTAGATTACAATGCAAGCTATGAGATTTCCATTGGAGGAGATGAATTCTTTGATGAAGAAGCTTGCTTGGAAAATCTTCATAATGACCCCTTTAAGATGGTTTCATCCACTAAGGAAGTGTATGTTGTTACTGAAACTATCAGAATAATGATCAATAATGATTCATTGATCGAGTTTGGGGCTGCCTTAACCTTTGATCAAGGAGATAGTGAGGAGGAAGTAAGGATAGAAGACCATAGGGATCTTGATGATGAAAATTTTAAAGGTGTTCTTAAACATAAATTTGATTTACCAATTCATGAAGCTAATCATAAGAAAATACTCAAAGAATTTGTGGAGTCTGATCCTCTTAATGATATTAAGCATTTTCAACTAGTTGATGGTGAAAGACATGAGTCTTGGAGCAGCTATGAGGGCCCCAATGACAAGAATCAAATGTCTGATTTTTACTTACAACCTATAGCAGTACACCACCTTTGCATATTCATGAGTGGGAAGGACAATTCGAGCTATTCGTTGAAAAAAAAGTGCAAGCTCTATCCCAATTTGATCACACACATAGTTTGATTGAAGAGCTCTACTGGAAGGCTCAAATTGAAGAGAGACATAAAGGAGTTAAGGATGAGGTTACTCTCCCTAATCTGCAACTTATCAAAGACTCTTTGGAGACATTGAAATCAGATTACATACACTTGATTGAAGATTGAGATGTGTATTCGAACTTGCAAGAAAGACCTATTACCTATTTTTAGCTACAACTCAAAATAGATGGAGCTAAATTTCATTTATCACAGAAAGGTGCAATTTTTTTGCTAAAAGTATTCATTGAATTTCAAATTTTGATTGTGCAAATGTTTGTAATAGAAGAACTCATAAATTTGCATAAAATAATGTTGTTTTTATTCATATTGGAAAGGCTAAAGTCCCGCACAAGCCGCAGGAGTAACTAAATTTCATTTACACAATCAAATGATAGATATAAGAAAATAAAGTACACTATACAACTGAGAGTAAAGAATGCATAGGGTAGAAAGTGATTCGTCATTGCCTGGAATGACAAATCATTGACAAGTCCAGGTCTTCAGTTGTGGCTCCAACTCCAACTCCAGTTCCAAGCTTTGATGCATCTGCAAGGTTGATAGAAGTGTGGTTAGAGCAATGTGAATCAAATCCTATCATATGCCTACACTACCAACATTAATATAATGCACATTCAATCAGGCATCCATTAGATGATTTCACTATTCAGGGAGCACGAATTTCAATGGAATCTTCCAGCTTCATTTATTTTACTAACATGTTTGTTTAAATGTGCAAGAACAGGTACAATCTAATCATTTTAATCAAAAGATATTGTTATGATTTGGAAAAATGCAACTCCCACGAGGGTTGAGCCTAGCTCGTAGCAGTAATATAAGTAGTATGTGAAAGAGAATAATCTAATGTTCAAGATAGTCAATGAAGGATTTACAATCAGCTGTCATTTTGTAGGCTACTTCAATTTAATGGGTACATTCTATATCATAGTGTGTTGCATCATAGTCACCATAAGGTACCAAGGAATCATCAGTGTATCA